>OX578152.1:69791179-70191179 GCA_951213105.1 Amaurobius ferox | reverse complement strand
TAATATAATTTATTTATAAATCAATTTATATTTCATTTTTAACAATTCCTATTCATTAATCGATAAAATAATATAATTCATTTGTAATTCAATTGATGATTCATTTTTATCAATTCCTATTCAGGAATTGGTAAAATAAACAATATTTGCATGCACAAAAATCTAAAGTTGAAGCTTGCCTTTTATTTCATGGATGGGTACTACGCGACTGATATTAATTGCATAAGTCATGCAATATTAATGCAAAGTTATGCAATATTAATTGCATAACGTTTATCAGCATTGTGGCGGGCTGCACATCCAGCAACCGAATACGTAGGACTGGTATTGCTTTCCATACTTACGTAGGACTGGTATTACCTTCCATGTATTTGTTTCGCTCGTACCTGGCATCGATTTATGCTCATAAGACAATGCTCTACAACTTTGTAATTCATTTATTTCGTCACTCTCGCTTTGTTACCGGGTTTGTTATCTTAACTTTTTAAAATCTCCGCTAGGTGTTCTGCAATCATTTCTATTCGATCGGGCATGGTGACTTTACCATAATTAGACTTAACACCACTTATTAACCTCTCCTTACAAAGTTATTGAGGTTCTTAAAGACTTTTCTGGGAACACTGTTTAAGACGTGTCTTTGTTTTCCATCATACTGTACACATATTTTTATAACTTTTAAAAACCTCTACTTGTATGTCAAAAATTATCGCAATTTATTTTCAGTAGTTGCTAAAAATGCTTTCTTTACGACATTAATATAATTTTTGTTTTAATTTTATATCCCCGCAAAAGAAAATGATAAATACTGCTATTTAAAGAAGTTGGTCGAAAATAAAACAAAACAAAAAAAGCAGCGAATCAGCGATTTTTAGCCAAATATTGTTTACGACATACACGATTTCAAATGTGAAAAAATTCCACCATTTTCATTACTGGCGTAATTTATTTACTCCTTAATGCCTTTGTTTTTAGGCACTAATGCCGTCCATTAATCCAGGCTCATGAAAGTGAACAGGGAAAAAAAGCTAACCACAGGCTAACTCATAAAGGAATCTTCCTGGATAAAAATGTTCTGCGTGCAAGTCATTCCGGAGCTGCTCCTCTTGGGAGACTTTCATTAATTCTTCTGGTCTGAATGGGGATTCGTTCTATTCGGTTAAGCGTAATTAATTAATATTAATATGCTTTATAAATTAAGAATTGTTTTGCCGCTATCTAACTTCTAATTTTAAATTATTAAAATAAAGTTATTTGTCCAGCGATTGGCTTTATTTAAAAACTAATAAACTTTCTTTAAAATGATAAATAATTAGTCTAATGATTTAACCTCACTGAAAAACAAATGTCCTCTTATACTGAGATCTGTATACTCATGTAACTTCAACGGATATTTCAATTTTGCATAATTCAACAAGAAATTTAAGAATGCGAGGGAGCCTACATATGGTGGTAATAGGTGTGTATTTTAGTTTTGACTGAGCAATTAAAAATTTTTATTCTCTTTTACATATTTCGTACAGTCATACGACTTTTCAGAAAAATCGGAAGTCATGTCTCCCAAAGTGGAAAAAGAACCGGAAGCTGAATCCTTAGTTGCTGTTGTTGTTGAGACCCAGACCGTCCGACCTACCAGAAAGGTGTAAGGTAACCATTTGGACGGCCGGGAAGTGCCACCCAATTTGGACCGGAACCCAGTGGGGAAGGCATCCACAGGGACCGTACCCTCCTTCCCCTACCACAAACCTCTCGGAGGGACTTACGGATCCACATGTTTAACATGATCATACTCCGCATGAACACGGCGGCAGTTGTGGCAGCGTGCAAATCCAGTGCGCAAACCACCGGTTTTCCGCGCCCGAAAATGAGCCAACAGCACGCGGTGTTCCCAGGTGGTCACCCACCCAAGTACTAACCGCGCCCGATGCTGCTTGACTTCGGTGATCTAACGAGAACCAGTGTTTTTAGCACGGTAGGGCCGTTGGCTATAAGCGGAATTCTTAGTGAACCTCCTCCTCCCATTCTTCTCCGAAATTTGATACTGAATTCATATCAGTTATCATCTAATTATAAACAATATTTACAGCAGATCCCAAGAAATTGATGTTTCAAGGGAAATGTAAATTTTTGAATATGACATCTCCAGAACCGAAAACGGAAATCCTTTGTGAGTCCATTTACTCCCTAAGGAATTTGATGCTGGATCTCTACCATTCATTAAATAAGCTGTATCTATAGCTAAACCTGAGAAATAGACGTTTCAAAGAAGTTGTTTGAATCGCAAGTGTAAGAAAACCCAGAAGTGATAATTCTTAGTGAACAAACTTATCTCGTCCAGAATTTGATGCTGAACCATAATATCCTAAGTTTTATCTTTAGCCAATCTTTAGAAATAGATGTTTCAAAGAAAAAAAAGTCGTAAATCAATAGTATAGCAAAATTTGTACCATCGGTAACCAGTAGATATGTTACCGGCAATGTATGAAAACCGGCATTCTATAGAATACCTAGGCATTTTATAGAATACCGAAAACTGTTCGGCAATCTATGGAACGATTAAAATTTCACATATTTCCTAGGCACTCTATAGAATGCCAAATGACAAACCGGTAAAGTATGAAATACATCTCCGATTCATTCTTTTTTTTCATACTTTGCCTAAATAGCATTTGTCATTCTATAGAATGCCTAGGTATTATATATAATGCCTAGGGAAAGTATATAATAATTCTCATATTTCATACTTTGCCTAAAACCGGCCGGTATTCTATAAAATGCCTAGGTATTCTATAGAATGCCGACATTTCATACATTGCCGGTAACAGATACATCAAAACACTTCACAAATGTATATCATGTATATCATGTATGTCTGTTTTTTCGCTTGCACGATAACAGCCGTAAAAATGACTTTTTCAAAATGATATTTTAGTATATTATTGAGACGGTCAGTAGGATTTAAGGAATGTAAATGAATAATATCACTCAATTAGTTTTATTTAACCCGGGTTGAAAAAATCAAGTCCTTTGAATCCTATGGAAAATAATTTATTAAACATTTTTTAAGCGGAGTTAAAATTCGCAAGTTGCTTCGAAAATTTTAAGAAATATTCAAATTATCACATAAAATGAGCAAAAAAAAAAAATTAGCAAAATATATTAAATAGTTTCTTAAATAAAAATGAAAATAATAATGACACTCATATTATATGACGAAATCACGTGACTCATTTCAAAGTAAAATATGGCATCCATTTTTTTTTCCGCTGTGTAAAAATCGTGATGTTTAAAGATCGTTTAAATTTATATTTAGTGTTGCATCCGTCATAAATTCGCTTTATTTTTGTGTATTATCTGTGTATCTAAATTCTGGGCCAACGCAATTACAATATTTTTTATTTTAAATGATCACTAATTTTTTTTTTATTTCTACGACGAAGCCTAATTTCATCGCTATAATCTACAGCATACAGAATGTAAACAAGTGTTTGAAGATGAGTTATACAAGAATTGCTGATTTTTTTTCACTAAAAATTTAGCTCTGGAGTCTGGAATATAAGTGATATGAATGAAATTTTCATTGAATTTACACAGAGAGGCAGACTATTTATATTTCGATGACGTCATTTGAATAAAATCCATTTTGTGTAATTAGAATTATCTTTATCGATGAAGTTTTAAGTTTTCAAGTAGTAGTACAGTGATGATTTAAAAAAATGCCAGTACTGAATGCATCATATTTTTAAGATGTTTAGATAAAATTGCATTTCAGTTGGAAAGTGTTTCATATAGTTAATGCTTTATGCGTGATTGATCTTTCATGTCTATTTAAATCACGACAATTCCTAGTGCCTAGAACTATGAAGGTGTTACACATAAGGAAGTAGAGTATAATCAAACTAAATTTTTAAAATCCTTTAAAAACTTGATTTATATGCAAAACACAAACATACGAACAAACGGACGTTCAATTTTATATATATATATATGCGTAGCTGATATACCGGGTGCCGCTTGTGGTTAAAAATGTGCAAATTCTAGTATTATTCAAAATGCGTCTGATTTTCTTATTATTTTCTTTCTCATGTTAAAAATTTAAACATCTTATCAAAATATATGTTTTATTTCCTCCAAAAACCATGAATAAAAAAATTCTGTTATTTCTATAGAAAATTATCTGTACTGGCTCTTTTGGAGAAAAACATATTACTCCCGTTAGTAAACCAAATTAAAACATAAATAAATGTTTGGTGAAAATACTCCCAAATAAAAACGATGAAGTGGTAGTAAAAATCATACTAGTTCCATTCATATATTGTTGCCACAATCGGTTAAGCAATATGAAAAAAATATATATGAATAAATAGAAAATATATGAATTTGAAAAATATTTGCCTAAATAAAACAGATGACTAAATAAATTGAAAATATCAATCATTCATCGAATCTTATACCCTAAACTAGTAAGATAGTGTAATCAAAATACAATACCGTAAGTTCATAAAATGTTTTATTATATCAATTTCTTTATTATTTTAATTAGTTGGATTGAAGGAAATCGTCTGCATAATCGTCTGCATAGTGCTATTTCTATGGCAGTGTATTTTATTAATATCTTTACAAGCCCTGAGCATAAAAATTTAAAATATGGACAGGTGGGGTTACTCGTAGTGTTGCCATAAAAGCCAATTATGAAAACGTGATGCTCTATCGAAAAATCAACATACCCCACCACGAAATAAATAATAGGATCAAAACTTTATATCAAAAAGCAGGTATAAAATACACAAGCAAAATTAAGTATCCTTATTTAATTCATATACTGAAATTGCATAAAAATCCTACATGTTTCAGACCTCTGTTACAGTCGGATTTAATACTTACCTGACCAAGGCCAATACATTTCTACTCAAACTTTTGAAACCTCTAATGAAACAGATTAACAACAGAGAAAACTACATTATCAAGAACAGTCAAGGAGACTTTAAAATATAAAAAAAATAAATTATACTTCAAAACATTTAATTTTCAGGAACTCTTCAACAATATTGATCTTGAAGACCTATCCCATATCTTAAACCTATTATATGAAGAATTTGACATGAAGCAAACAATAGAATTCAATAAATACAAGTATTTAATATTGTCATAAAAGAAAACTACCTTTTAAATGACATATCTTTTTATAAGCAAATTAAAAGCATCCTCATGGGAGGGGGGTGCTCGTCTATACTTGCAGATTTATGCCTCAACTTTTATGAAAACCAATCTCATATTAATAACGAAATTATATACCTGCGTTATTTGGATGATTTGATAATTGGATATGAAGATGAGAATTATAAAATGAATTTTGATTTGTACCCAGCAAATTTAATCTTAGAAGAAAATCCAACTACACATAAAAATGTAGTGGAATTTCTGGATTTATGCATCGACTTTAGTAAAATGCCAGTCAGTTTTACTGTATATGATAAAAGAAACAGTTTTGGTATACCCATCACAGGCATTATACATTGGAATTCCAACCTTCACTTAAACATCTTCCTAAGAATACATTTCTTCCTAGAAATGTATTCTTAGGAAGAAATGTATTCTTAGGAAGATGTTTAAGTGAAGGTTATACATATATTTATATAAGAATCATAATATACACATATATACATATATATACATAATATACATATATACACCTATATATACATATATATACATATATATATACATATATATATACATATATATATATATATATATATATATATATATATATATATATATATATACATATATATATATGTATATATATATATATATATATATATATATATATATATATATATATATATATATATATATATATATATATATATATATATATATATATATATATATATATATATATATATATATATATATATATATATATATATGAATGATAGATAATGTTGTTATATATTAAAATATTAAAATAAGAATTGAATTCATATCGTCAAATACTGTATTACAATTGTTTCTCACACCTATGTATCACATTAAAACCGTACTTTTAAAATGAGAGAAAATTATATAAGAAGCAAAAATAGCATCTCCTTAGTAAAAAATGCTCACCCAATTCGGCCTTTTCATTCTAAAGCTAATTCCAAGCACCACTTTTATTACTTGCATATATATATATATATATATATATATATATATATATATATATATATATATATATATATATATATATATATATATATATATATATATATATATATATATATATATATATATATATATATAAATATATATATATATATATATATATATATAATATACATACATATATATATATATAAATATATACATATATATACATATATATATACATATATATATACATATATATATATATATATATATATATATATATATATATATATTTATATATATATATATATATATATATATATATATGAATGATAGATAATGTTGTTATATATTAAAATATTAAAATAATAATTGAATTCATATGAATTCATATACTGTATTACAATTGTTTCTCACGCCTATGTATCACATTAAAACCGTACTTTTAAAATGAGAGAAAATTATATAAAAAGCAAAAATAGCAACCCCTTAGTAAAAAATGCTCACCCAATTCGGCCTTTTCATTCTAAAGCTAATGCCAAGCACCACTTTTATTACTTGCATAATTTATTCACTCCTTAATGGATTTGTTTTCAAACCCTGATGCCAGCAATTAATTCAAATGCATGAAAGTAAAGAGAATAAGAGGTTAACCGCGGTTTCAGTTACAGAGGAATCAATTTTGGACAAAAAAAAAGGCTTTTAACTGGAAGTATTCCTGATATCTTCAAAACGTTCATTAATTTTGATCTGAGAGAAGAGGAATTTGTTTTTACTTTTTACTAGTTAATTATTAACTAACAGTAAGTAAGTGTGGTTTAATGAAAGTTACCTTTTGATGAAAAGAATTTATGAGTTAATTTAGAGTATCCTTAGAACATTTTATGTATCTATCAAATGAATTGATTCTATAAGGTTCAATTATATTCAATACAAGTGATAGGAGTTTTTATTTTTATCGAAATTGTAAGTGAATACGTTAAAATGTGGTAACATTAATATTGTATAATAAAGGAATATGTCTGTCTGTGTGTCTGTGCCATATGTAACGGAAAATCTTAGGCGTACGACCATCAAATTTGGTTCACAGGTACTTCAGGAGGGCGCTGTAGCCCAGTGGTTAGCTCGCGGGAGTTGCACTCGGTAGGCCCGAGTTCGATTCCCTCTGCTGCCAAAACTGTCGCCGTGTTCACACGGAGTACGATCACGTTAAACATGTGGGTCCGTAAGTCCTTCCAAGAGGTTGGTGATAGGGGAAGGAGGATACGGTCCCTGTGGATGCCTACTCCACTGGGTTCCTGTCTAAATTGTGTGGCAGGCCGTCCAAACAGTTACCTTACACCTTTCTGGTAGGACGGACGGTCTAGGTCTCAACAACAGGTACTTCAGGACCCGGGAAGGTGCATCTCAGTTATTTTTTTTAATTTGAATTTATTGTTTAGTTGTTTTATGCTTTAGCATTTTCACACAAAGTGTTCTTTAGCGAGTGAAAATATTACCGCAAAGTTTCCATTTTCACCATTGGATAACGAACAACCACTCACGAAGCTGACTTGAAGATAAAAAAAATAGCTGCAGGTGTCTGAAATAAAACCAACAAGATATGGTCAATCAGATTGTCAAATTGCACGTCAATCGGACCTTAGCGGGAGAAAAATGCAGAGTTAACTTCAACGCTTGCAATTCTACCCCTGTAGGTCATAAGAGCCTCAACCTGTCAGTACAAAGATTCGTACTTCAAGTTCCGGCTGGAGCAGCAAGGTATTTTACAATGGCTTCCGAACAAATTATCCCTACAGGTTAGTGAAGTGATATTAGGGGTCTAAATGTGTTTCAATGGACTGTGGCGTATTGGACACGTGTTTGAAATCGGGAGTTCAACGACCCCGCTGGATACTAAAATGGATAAATATAGGAGGCTAACTAGAGGTAAAAATAGCATGAGGTGATTAGTCCTATTTTCAAGTTATACGGCAATTTGAAATTATAAGAGAGAGAATGCCGTATCTGCTTCAACGATAATAGCTTGCAATTCCGTACCAGCAGCTTAATTGGGCTGGCCAGTGCGAAGATTCGGGGTTCAAGTCACGTCTGAAATAGCAATGCTCTTTACAATTTAACAAGAATATATAATTTATGCATTTTAGATAGATATATATGTTACTATGAATATGTATTTTACAAGAATAGGTAATATAACAATATATTGTAGCTCTTGGTTTGGATAAATTTTGCTTCCTATTTCTTTTTTAGGTGCATGGAAGCTGTTTTGAACTCGAAAGATATTTACAGTAGATCAAAAACTAATCTGAGTATGAATGCATACTTAGTGCTCTCAACATGCTTTTAGGTTTCAAAATTGGTTCTTATAGTCCCTATACGCTAGTATAAATCCTTCATCTTCTCTTGTTGAGAGATTTTGACTCATGAAGGATTTGCGATTTCTAAAGATGAAATAATTGCCTTTTTGAAATAATTGCCTTTTACTAACTTTTACTTTCCAATAAAGAAATCTAATAAATTTTAGTGTGGAGAAAATTTTGTGCGTGTGTACGTATGTGCAGTCTATAGCGATAAATCGTAAGGCGCCGTACAGTCATGAAATTTAGTACATAGGTATATTTGGTACATAGGTAAAATCAAGAAAAAACCTTCGGGAAAAGTACATATTTTTTGTTCGAATTTATGTAACTAAATCCGAGATTAACCTCTTCTCGTTTTTTCTCTCATAAAATTAGATTAATTTCAGGCATCAATGTTTGTGTGAACAAATTCATTAAGGAGTGAATAAATTATGCCAGTAAGGAAAAAGGAGTTTCTAATTTAGAATTGAAAGCTCGAATTGGCTGAGGACGTTTTCACAAAAGAATCGGCATTTTCATTTTCTCTCATATTTCTTTTTTTCTTGGTTTCTAATGGAAATAATCTTTTGTGAAGATTTTACAGGCAAGGACTTTCATTTAATGGGAAATATCTTTTTTAATTTGTAACAGTTTTGTATTATACGTGGTACTTCAGAAGAAGAAAGAAATAGTTTAGCAGCGTAAGTTTTCCAGAGCTCAGCATTCTCTATTTAATGCATTTGTATAAATAATTTCTAGTGTTTTTATTGTGGTATTTTTCTGCAGCACAAAAGTAAAATTTTCTCGAAATGTGACATATATGGAGTACATCTATTTAATGGAAAGTGTAGTTTTATTTTCCTTACATTCATAGTATAATGTATAGGGAATATATTGTGACAGGGTCGAAAATTTGAATAAGAGTATTTGGCGAAAGAGCGCGTTTCAAGCATTCCTGAATCCTCATCGAACGTTTTAGAGGTTGTGTTAGTGTTAGTGTGTGTGTGTGTGTGTTAGTGTGTGTGTGTGTGTGTGTGTGTGTGTCTCTGAATGTGTGTGTATGTGCAGTTTATAGCGATAAAACGTAAAGTATCTTTCAGCCGTGAAATTTTATACTTATGTACTTGAAGATCAAGAAAAGTATACCTCAGTATTATTTTTTTTTTATTTAGAATTAGTTTTTTAGTTATTTTATATTTGAGTCCGATACACAAATAAATTCCTTAGTGACCGCAAATATTATCAGAGTTTTCTTCTTGACACCATCGTAAAGATCGAAAAAGTTCTTTCCAGCAGTGTTTGAATTGAAGCTATGGAATAATTCTTTCATATTTATTATTTATTATTTATTATTTTTAAATACATCAAAATTTTAAGTAAATCACATTTTTAACATGATCGTATGGTCATATCTGAAAAATAAAGATTACCACAATTCTATAATCTGGCTGAAACATCCCCATAAATCTCACCATTCTAATTTTTTTTTTCAATTTCATAAGTAATTCTTTAAGTGATCGCATTCAGTCATCTCAATGAACCGTCTTGTACTTCAATGGAGATTTCGGGTTCCCTCTATCTGCATCAGATCCATTTTAAAGAGGGGTTAGCATATTGCGTAAAATGGGTGGGTTCTTGTCATTCGGGAAGACAATTTCGGAAAGAGTTTTAGAATCATCTTTTTTTCTGCTTTGCATAGAGCGTGTTTTTGAGTGTGTCCTTAGTGATTTCAGTAGAAACGGACGTTTATTATGGACGTTAAGAATCCATTACAAGTTTAAATTTACATTCCCCACTAAATAACATTTTTACCAGTAGAATCTTCATAAAAAACTTCCATCACAAGCACACTGTCACTTATAAGCTTATCACGTTATAATTGTTCCAATAAGAAATAATTCAGGAGAAAACAAAAATTGTGATTCCTTTGTTGTTATTGTTGAGACCCAGACCGCCCGACCTACCAGAAAGGTGAAATTGTACAGAGCGAATTCAGCCTTATAATTCAAAATCAAATTAAAAACGCCATTTTAATTTGCTGGCATAATTTATTCACTCCTTAATATATTTGTTTTCAAAAATTAATGCCAGCAATTAATTGAATTTTATGAGAGTAAAGAAGACAAGAGATTAACCTAGGGATAAGATATAGAATATAACAGGTAAAAAAAAGGGATTTCATCAAAAGATTTTAACGATTTTTTTTCTCTAGGCGATCATTAACGTCGTTCTGGAAATAGATGAACTTATTTTTGATAAATTGTAATTATAGAGTAATAGTGAGTAAATGTTTATATTAAATATTTTTACTTTGATGTAAAACGTTCAAAGCATTTCCGCCTTTTTGCAATGTATTTATTATTATATAAAACATTAACCAGAATATGGTTCAACTCGACTTTCTCGTATCAGAATTCAGTTTTCTTTAATTTTACAAGAAAAATTTAAAAAATAGGTATTTTGGGTTCAAATTATTACAACTATAACCTGTTACACTTCACTTTGAAGGGTTTGAAAAAAATCTTTCGATTGTATCCATACTTGACAATGAACCCCCAGGTGGGAGCTAATGATGTCACGAACGAAAAAATTATATCACGACTATTCTTTACAACAATGATTGAAACTATAAAACCTCGTGATCGTTAAGCCATAAATAAACCCTTTTATGCATTACTGTGCAAATTTTGTCCCATGCTGTCACGTTAAAAATTATAAAATTTCGAATAAATTTCGAAGTTTTCGCTCGAATTTAAAATAAATAATATCTAGCTTTAGATTTTTTTCATAATAAAGTCGGATATAAAGTTTGGTGAAAATCCATTAATATTTGTGGCTGTTATCGTATAAACAACAAATCGACCACAGACAGACTGACTGACATCGCTCAAAAAATAGTCAAACGTGTTCAGGAGGTCATAAAACATAAATTGGCATCAAAATCTCGAAATCGAAAATTTTCGTGAAAGCAATACTTTCTCAAATACATGAGAAAGTAAGAATCAGTACATGTTCAACCAGATATATCCCATTAAATGAAAATTAGAAGACTTGTTCGTAAAGTGCTTCTACTACTAGCTACAAACCGTTACAAACCCATCACCCCAATTGTTCTAGAAGGAGTAATGATAGAAGAAAATAAAAGCAGCGATATCAATTCTGAGTCATTTTGAGTTTTTAACTATAAAGAATATTCAAAGCACCATTTTCAATACTTAAATAATGTATTCAGTCTTTAGTGTATTTATTTTTAAGTCACCAAGTAATTCATGTGCATGGGAGTAGACAAGTGAGGATTCTGTTACATGTCAACCAATTTCGAAAAAAAGTTGTGGGGTACACATAGCATTATCTGCAAACTTCAATTACTTCCTTTATATACGTTAATTTTAGTTTAATCGCGTATAAGAATCCTTGGAATCCACGCATATCTCCATATTGCATCAATTTTGCAGTTTGAAAATAATTTCTGTTTCGTTTTTCTGAAATGAAAAAGAATGAACTGAAATGTGAATGAACCGAAATATGAATGAACTGAAACGAGAATGAATAAACTAAAATGAGATTGAATGAACTGAAAAGGAATGAATAAAATGAAATGAAATTGAATGAACTAAAACGAAAATGAATAAACTGAAATGAAATTCAAATGAACTGAAACGAGAATGAATAAACGAAAATGAGATTCTATGAGCTGAAATGAAAATGAATAAACTGAAATGAGGTTCAATGAACTGAAAAGAGAATGAATGAAATTGAATTAACTAAAACGAAAATGAATAAACTGAAATGAAATTCAATGAACTGAAATAAAAATGAATAAACTTAAATAAGGTTCAATGAACTGAAACGAGAATAAATAAACTAAAATAGAATGAATTAACTGAAATGAGGCTCAATGAACTGAAACGAGAATGTATAAACTGAAATTAGCTTCAATGAACTGAATTGAGGATGAATAAACTGAAATGAGATTCATTGAACTGAAACGAGGATAAATACATTGAAATGAGATTTTATGAGCTGAAACCAGAATGAATAAACTGAAACGAGGTTCAATGAACTGAAACGAGAATGAATGAACTGAAACGATAATGAATTAACTGAAGTGAGGTTCAATGAACTGAAACGAGGATGAATAAACTGAAATGAGATTTAATGAACTGAAACGAGAATAAATACATTGGAATGAGGTTTTATGAGCTGAAACCGGAATGAATAAGTTGAAATCAGGTTCAATGAACTGAAACGAGAATGAATAAACTGGAACAAGAATAAATTAACTGAAATGAAGTTCAATGAATTGAAACAAGAATGTATAAACTGAAATAAGATTCAGTGAACTGAAACGAGGATGAATAAACTGAAATGAGATTTAATGAACTGAAACGAGAATACACTGAAATGAAATTTTATGAGCTGAAACGAGAATGAATAAACTGAAATGAGGTTCAATGAACTGAAACGAGAATGAACAAACTGAAATGGGTATAAAGGAACTAAAATGACAATAATGAACAAAAATGAGAATGAATAAATTGAAATGAGAATGAATGAATTGAGATGAGAATGAATGAACTGAAATCATAATAAGTGAACTGAAACGAGGGCGATCTGGAATGGAAATGCAATTTCACAAGAAAAAATCCTGAAAAAAATGAATTATTATCTCATTAATTTTACTATAAACAGTTATATATAAAACAGGTATTTAATTATAAATTTAGGCGCATTTATCTTTCCATGCGTTTTTCGATATTTTTCGAGTCATTTCAAATATATGAGTCAATTCCTTTTCCCCCATTTCTAGCAAAATCTAATCAATAAATATTTGAGCTAGATTTTGCTATATATTGTATTACACAAACAGAGAAGGAATTAAACCTGCCTCTGAAAATTATACTTGTGTCGTAAGGTACTTGAAACATGCACATGTATAAAAGTGGTGAAAAAGATTTTGTCTGCTAAAAAAAGATATAACGTCACTGATTTTAAAGGCAAATATATATTTATACAATATAACGGCCGGCAAATATGAACTGAACATATAAAGGCACAGAATATATAAAGGCACATATGCACTGAACTGACTGACTGATTGAGTGGGGGGGGGGGGTGATATATCAAAATCAAGCACGTATGAATCAAGCATTCCATTATAGCTAAAATCTGGGTTTGGGTCTCATTTGATCCGCCTTAGCTTTTAGATCAACAAAAATATTGAAAATTTCGAATATTCGAATTAGGGGCGCTGATACAAAGGGATTATCTAAAAACTTACACAACTTTGACTCTCAAAAATAATAAATATACAATTTAAAATCGTTTGACTGCTAATAATTAAAACTGGTGATCAACAAATTTCAAGAAGTGTGCAGGTGTCACCATATTTAATCACAAAATATGAAAACAGCAAAAAAATATAAATATTCTGAATAATTTTAATATAACACTTTTGTCATTCGGAAAAGAATAGTTTTTGTTTTTGACAATATGAAAAAGTTAAAATGGGTAATTTTCTTATTAATACTTAAGATTGCTTATTAAATATGTAAAAAAACTTTTATCTTTAAATAAATATTCTATCCATGATGCACTATTTTGTTTATATCAGTTTTACTTAATGGAATGCTTGAATCGGAAACTCATAAATGTCTTAACAGATACCACTGCTTTTACTTGTAAAATTCTCGCAAAAAGCTCACAAACATAATCCATCTGAAAAACACATCACGAGAATTCTATAATAGTAATTTGCAGGGATATAAAAATGATGATCCTTGCGAAAAAGCTCTTACGCAATTTGCGGCTTTTAACTCTTGATGCTAATTCAAATACACAATTTGCATTACTTGCATAGGTTTTTCGTTTCTTAATGCATTTGTTTCTAAACTTTTATATGAGTCATTAATCCTAGATCATGAGAGTAAGAAGAATAATATGTGAATTGAGAGTTCAGCAACGGGAAAGTCTTCAGACAAAAAAATCCTTTAAGCAATGTCTTGCTAGCCTTTCTTCTTGCTGGACGTTCAATAATTTTATTTTTGTAAGAGAAAAAGTATGCAAGGGTGTCCCAAAAAGATTGAAAAGCGCTTTAATTATTTATCTGTTGGAGATAAGTGGGCAATGTAAATTGCAAAAATGTTGAAAGTAAGGTAGGAAATAAGACTACGTTAATGAAATAGTCCTCCCATTGATTTTCAAAAAGGGACACTTTTTACACTTTTATACGATCCCCCTTAGACAAATTTGGTCAATTTAGAAAATCTTTATTTTTAGTGCAACAAGATCATCAAAAACCCCCGCATATCTGTATCTTTAAAATTGAACGAGTAATTCAATTTTCAATGTTTAATTGAAAATTGAACATTGTGAATGGGGACCCTATATCAAATTAGAAATGTAAATTTGCGACATATCACAAAAAGATCAATGTATGCATTTTAATTATGTGTCCCGACCGCGTAGTGAGTACCACTGCTTTAAATGATCTCTGTCTGTGTAATGCTTTATTTAGATGCATTTGTGATAAAGAATTTTGACACATATTAACGTATTTTTGATCTAATTTCCATCGTCAATTTATTTATGATCCCTATTTTCACTGATAAAACAGCCTTTCACATGGTACGGAAACGTGATACAGATTTTTTCCTTTATCATAATTCAGTTGATTTTAAAGATACAGATATGCGGTATTTTTAATGATCTTGTTGCATTAAAAATAAAAATATAAGAAAATCATATAATTAAAAATTTAATTCTTTGATATAATCTGAAAATAAAAAGTAATTTTTAAAAATTGCAAATAAATTCTATGTATGTAAGGATATATCATACTATGTATAATATGATAGTAATAATTATGTTTTCTATAGCATTCCTTTTTACTTCCAAAGTAATACAGAATAATAACATAAAGCCATTACGCATTCAAAAAGGAATTCAGTGCAGCCCGTATGTAACGAAATTAAAAATATATACACTGAACACGAATGTAACGAAGTCTCAAGGGTTGGGAAAATATTTTCGTTACAACCGATATTCACAATAAATGTTAAAAGTTTAGATATAGGATTACCAATAAAAAAGTCTTACCTGCCTGTATATTGCAATATTGTGAAACAAAAAATTTTTATAGTAAAGTTGAAATATATTGCTTTTTAATTTATGTTGAAAAAATTCTGTAACTTTCTTATGAACATTCGAATCAAATGCATTTGCATAGTATTACTTTCCTTATATACATAATGTATAAGGAAAGTATTGTGACGGGGTCGAAAATTCGAATTCGAGTTTTCGACGGGAGAGCACGTTTCAAGCATCCCTGATCACGAATCAAACATTTTTGAAGTGATGTCTGTGTGTGTGTGTGCGTGTGTGAAAGTATGAGTGTGTGTGTGTGTGTGTGTGTGTGTGAAAGTATGTGTGTGTGTGTGTATGTGTGTGTGTGTGTGTGTGTCAGTGGGTCTGTGGAGACGATAACTGACGAACGAATGGACCGATTTGAACCAAATTTGGTACAAAAATCACAATCCGTAAGCACTGGAAGCTTATTGTTTTTATACGCAATCGAATGTTCAGAACCCCCCTAAATTTTCGAATGAAATTTTGAAAAAATCGTCAAAAAATCAAAACCACTAATAAAGTTACGCAAGTAGACATTTTTTATGTAGTTTTTCATTAGAAAACGATTGACTTAAATTTTAGAACGCTAACACGAGCCGTTTTTGAGATATTGTACATTTTTCAAAAAAAAAATCAAAAAGTCATATAAAATAAAAAAAAAATTCCTATTGATAAACATGTTCACTTTTCATATGTAATACCATGCGATAAATTGGGTGACATCATTCTCGTGGATCTAGCTCGTTCCATTCATGAAGAAAGATACTTTGAGTAATACTTTTATATTTGAACGCCAATAATCATTTATCGGCTGTAAGAATAACTTATTTCTTAGTGCATAACGCTTGGCGCGATTTTGGCGACGAATTTGGCGGAATGTCGCCAACTTGGCGACTTTTTGAAATGTTGCCAAATTAACGAAAATCTCGCTAAATGGATAAAAATGACGCTAAATCAATGAAAATGACGACTAATTGTCGAAAATTCAATGTCTTGGAAAGAATGTTCGTATCTGCTATAAGAAAAACCTATTTTTTTACTGTAAAAGTAGTAAATTCATTACATTATATAAGGAAAGTCATGTGTTGCCCACATCAGATTTTTTTTCATTATATCCATATTGTTACAGAAGTTAATTCTGCGGGCTCAAAATAGTCAGTTTGAGTCTGTCAATTTTGGAAGCAAACTTAATTTTTGATGATATACTTGCTCTCTCTTTTTAATCATCAGACATATTATCAGAATTTATAGCTAAAATGTTATTATCGGTAACTTATTCTTGTGTTTCAACACAATCATAGCTTACAGCATAATTATCGAAAGTAGCTGGCAAAACTTCTTTTACCAGTAACCTATTCAATATTGAAATATCTTCATGGATAGGTTTAAAAATTAAGATTTGTTGGATTTTTCTTAAAAACTCAGGCATATTTCCAGCAGTTTTTTATTGTTTTTGGATGAGAACCATGCCAGATGTTAAATGAAAATCCGCGATTAAACTTCATATCAGAAACAAAGATGAATTTAAGATTCAATAGTATTTGCTAAATAATACGAGTCCTATAATAGACTTTAAAACATTTTATAGTGATTATAGGTAAGACTAACGCTTTGAAATTACATTAGGCAGAAAACGATACAATGTTATATTATTCAAATTTGTGTTCATAATACCAAGAGTAGTCAATATTAAATCATATTTAATTATTAATAAAAATTAATGTTCAATTGTGTTCAATTATCTACAGAAAGCAGAATGTGTCTACTCTATTTCGCAATTTCCTCCTTCATCAAAAATTTTCAGCCATTCTTCAAAGACCATTGATGTCAACCATAATTTTTTATTATTCCAATAATTGACTGCTAGGCCTCTGTACCCCAAACTCTTGCAGCCATCCTTCAAAGACCACTGATGTCAACCATACTTTTTCATTAATCCGATAATAGATTGATAGACCTCTGCATCCCAAACTCTTTCAACAATTCTCCAAAGACCATTGATGTCAACCATGCTTTCTTGTTTTTTCGATAATTGACTGGTACATCTCTGCACCCCAAACTCTTGCAGACATTCTCCAAAGACCATTGATATCAACCATGCTTTCTTATTTTTTCGATAATTGACAGGTACACCTCTGCACCCCAAATTATTGCAGCCATTCTCCAGAAACCATTGATGTCAACCACGCTTTCTGATTTTTTCGATAATTGACTGATACACCTCAGCACCACAAAACTCTTGCAGCCATTCTCCAAAAACCATTGATGTCAAGCATGCTTTTTCATTAATCCAATAATTGATTAGTAGACCTCTGCACCTCAAACTCTTTCACCAATCCTCCAAAAACCATTGATGTCAACCATTCTTTCCTATTTTTTCGATAATTGACTGGTACACCTCTGCACCCCAAATTCTTTCAGCCATTCTCCAGAAACCATTGATGTCAAGCATGCTTTCTTATTTTTCCGATATTTGATAGGAAGGTCTCTGCACCCCAAATTCTTGCAACCATTCTCTAAAAACCATTGATGTTAACCATGCTTTTTCATTATTCCGATAATTGACTGATAGACCTCCGCACCCCAAACTCTTTCACCAATTCTTCAAAGACCGTTGATGTCAACCATGCTTACTTATTTTTCCGATAATTGACTGGTACACCTCTGCACCCCAAGCTCTTGCAGCCATTCTCCAAAAACTATTGAAGGCAACCATGCTTTTTCATTATTCCGATAATTGATTAGTAGACCTCTGCACCTCAAACTCTTTCACCAATTCTCCAAAGACCATTAATGTCAACCATTCTTTCCTATTTTTTCGATAATTGACTGGTACACCTCTGCACCCCAAATTCTCGCAGCCATTCTCCAGAAACCATTGATGTCAAGCATGCTTTCTTATTTTTCCGATATTTGACAGGAAGGTCTCTGCACCCCAAACTCTTGCAACCATTCTCCAAAAACCATTGATGTCAACCATGCTTTTTCATTATTCCGATAATTGACTGATAGGCCTCCGCACCTCAAACTTTTTCACCAATTCTTCAAAGACCATTGATGTCAACCATGCTTTCTTATTTTTCCGATAATTGACTGCTACACCTCTGCATTCCAAACTCTTGCAGCCATTCTCAAAAACCATTGATGTCAACCATGCTTTTTCATTATTCTGAAAATTGATTGGCAAACCTCTGCACTTTAAACACTTTCCCCAATTCTCAAAAGACCATTGATGTCAACCATGCTTTCATATTTTTCGATAATTGACTGGTACACCTCTGCACCTCAAAACTCTTGCAGCCATTCTCCAAAGACCATTGATGTCAAGCATGCTTTCTTATTTTTCCGATAATTGACTGGTAGACTTCTTCACCCCAAACTCTTGCAACTATTCTCCAAAAACCATTGATGTCAACCATGCTTTTTCATTATTCCTATAATTGACTGATAGGCCTCCGCACCTCAAACTTTTTCACCAATTCTTCAAAGACCATTGATATCAAACATGCTTTCTTATTTTTTCGATAATTGACTGGTACACCTCTGCACCCCAAATTATTGCAGCCATTCTCCAGAAACCATTGATGTCAACCACGCTTTCTGATTTTTTCGATAATTGACTGATACACCTCAGCACCACAAAACTCTTGCAGCCATTCTCCAAAAACCATTGATGTCAAGCATGCTTTTTCATTAATCCAATAATTGATTAGTAGACCTCTGCACCTCAAACTCTTTCACCAATCCTCCAAAAACCATTGATGTCAACCATTCTTTCCTATTTTTTCGATAATTGACTGGTACACCTCTGCACCACAAATTCTTTCAGCCATTCTCCAGAAACCATTGATGTCAAGCATGCTTTCTTATTTTTCCGATATTTGATAGGAAGGTCTCTGCACCCCAAATTCTTGCAACCATTCTCTAAAAACCATTGATGTTAACCATGCTTTTTCATTATTCCGATAATTGACTGATAGACCTCCGCACCCCAAACTCTTTCACCAATTCTTCAAAGACCGTTGATGTCAACCATGCTTACTTATTTTTCCGATAATTGACTGGTACACCTCTGCACCCCAAGCTCTTGCAGCCATTCTCCAAAAACTATTGAAGGCAACCATGCTTTTTCATTATTCCGATAATTGATTAGTAGACCTCTGCACCTCAAACTCTTTCACCAATTCTCCAAAGACCATTAATGTCAACCATTCTTTCCTATTTTTTCGATAATTGACTGGTACACCTCTGCACCCCAAATTCTCGCAGCCATTCTCCAGAAACCATTGATGTCAAGCATGCTTTCTTATTTTTCCGATATTTGACAGGAAGGTCTCTGCACCCCAAACTCTTGCAACCATTCTCCAAAAACCATTGATGTCAACCATGCTTTTTCATTATTCCGATAATTGATTGGTAGACCTCTGCACCTCAAACGCTTTCACCAATTCTCCAAAGACCATTGATGTCAACCATGCTTTCTTATTTTTTCGATAATTGACTGGTACACCTCTGCACCCCAAATTCTTGCAGCCATTCTCCAAAGACCATTGATGTCATCCATGATTTTCCATTATTCCGATAATTGACTGGTAGACCTCTGCACCCCAAACTCGTTCACCAATTCTCCAAAAATCATTCATGTCAACCATGAATTTTTATTATTCCGATATTTGACTGGTAAACAAACCATTACACCCTTTCAATGAACGAGGGTTTTTGACTTTCCTCTAACTGTTGTTTTTCTTTCATCGGAACTATATATAATGCGGCAAAGCAATACAGCAAAACTTCGCAATACCCGATGCATATAAGTATTCGCTTGAAATGGTACGTTTTACATTATGAAAATATTGAACATCCAATTTGACAGAAAGCTACTTGTATACGTCTAAAACAATTACATACTACATCCAACATCCGATACATTACTTACTACATACGATACATTACATACTAATACTGTACATCACATACTAATACTACTACTGTATTCCCTTAAATAGAGGTTCTTCTTAATAAAATTTTCAACCAAGAATTCCATTGTAATCCACACACAGTAAGTACAACGGCCCTACAGTGCTGAAAAAACCGGTTCTCGTTAGATCACCGAAGTCAAGCAGCATGGGGCGCGGTTAGTACTTGGGTGGGTGACTACCTGGGAACACCGCGTGCTGTTGGCACATTTTGGGCGCGGTAGTCCGGTGGTTTGCGCACTGGATTTGGATGCTGCCACAACTGCCGTCGTGTTCATGCTAAGAACGATCACGTTGAACATGTAGGTCCGTAAGTCCTTCCGAGAGGTTGATGGTAGGGGAAGGACGGTACGGTCCCTGTGGATGCCTCCCCCACTGGGTTCCGGTCTAAATTGGGTGGCACTTCCCGGTCGTCCAAACGGTTACCTTACACCTTTCTGGTAGGTCGGACGGCCTGGGTCTCAACAACAACAGTAAGTACAAGTCCATCACCTTAATGATTCAAAATTAAGTGATTTAAAAAGAAGAAAGATCGATCATGCATAAAGCATTGATTATTAAACACTTTCCAACTGAAATGCAATTTTATTTTAACATCTCGAAAATACGATACATTCAGCGCTGATATATTTTAAATTGTCACAGTACTACAATAATTTATTATATTTGAAAACTTAAAACTTCATCGAAAAAAAAATGAACTTTATTCAAATGATGTCATCGAAATATAAATCGCCTGGCTCTCTATGTAAAAGCAATGAATGTTTCATTCATATCACTTCTATTCCAGACTCCAGAGCTAAATAATTTTGGGTGAAATAATTCAGTAATTCTTAAACAACTCATCTTATAATCACTTGTTTACATTCTGCATCCATTAAAATTAGTCTTCGTTGTAGAAATAATCAAAGTTTAATGATCATCTGAGACTCAAAAATATTGTAATTGCATTGGCCTAGAATATAGATACACAGAAAATACGAAACAATAAAGCGGTTTTAGGACGAATGCAACACGAAATATAAATTTAAAAGAACTTTAAAAACCACGATTTTTACACTACGAAAAAAAAAGAAATGCCATATTTTATTTTGAAGACGGTCACGTGAACTCTTCATATAATATGAGTGTAATTATTATTTTAATTTTTATTTAAAAAACTACCGAACATATTTCGTTGATATTTCGTTATATGTTTTATTGGATAACTTTAATATTTCCTAAAATTTTCGAAGCAATTTTCAACCCGGATTCAATTAAAAACTAATAGGGTGATATTATTTATTTACTATTTATTTACCATGCGTCCCACAGACAGTTGTAACAACATACTAAAATTCCATTTCGATAAAGGCATTTTTACGACAGTTATCGTGCGAACGGACAGACAGACAGACAGAATGAATGAACAAAGTCATAAACACGTTTCAACCATGTTGGAAGTGTTAAAAAATAAAAATGCCGATCCTCTGATGCAAAATTTTTTTCAATAAATTTGGTTTTTAACTAGAAAGAAAATTACTAGCGCCATTTTCATTACCAGCATAATTTATTCATCCTTGAATGTATTTGTTTTCAAACATTGATTAGAGCAATTAATCCAATTTTATAGGAGTAGAAAGGACAAGAGATTCAGCTTTACAATTTCGTATAGAAAAAGAAGGTGCTTTATTGAATGTTTTCGCAGAGTTAATCTCCCTGCATGTTTATTAACTTTGCTCTAGGTATAAATAAACTTATTTAATAAAATAACGAACTTTATTTAATGCATAATGGTGAGTAAATGTTTAAATTGAAAATTTTAACTTTGATGAAAAGATTTTATATAATTTCTTTGTTCTTCTAAATTACCATGTATAATAAAGTTTCCATTACAATTTAAATCTTTTTAGCAGCACATTACAAGATTACTTTTCTTTAATGCTCCAAAAGTATCAGATAACCTATAAAATGAAAATTTTTAAACATTAAAAGTTATGAAGGAGTTGTGCTACGGATTCGGAGCAAACATCGCTGGAAAGAACATTATTTCCTCTTGCTGATGGTACCAATATTTAAACTGTGTGATGATATTTTCGGTCGTTAATGGAATCTAATTATGTAAAAATCGTGAAAATTGCTCAAAATTGTGATGACATGACTGAAACGATAATTATAATTTTTAAAAAAATCTCGTCGAAACGTATTTTCTGGGTCCTAAAATATCTATATGTACCAAATCCCATGGCCGTACGACGCTTAGATTTCCCTCTACAGACGAAAAAATCAGAAAAACTAACAAAGAGACAGATATCTTCCTTTATTATTGTATATGTTATTCATGATTTATTCATTTTTTTTTCAAAAATCCATTCGAAAATTTAGAAAACTTCCGAACCTTTGATCGTGTTTCATATCAAGCGTTCCAGTATTCACTATTTGTAGTACAATTATTTTTTCTGAACGCTCTATTCGTTTGGGAGGTCTCGATTACTTCCACATACTCACGGATACACATACTAACATACACACACACAATAAGTAACACATACCAACATACACACACTAACTAACACATACTAATATACACACACTAACATGCACACTAACATACACATACGCTAACATGCACACTAATACACACACACTAACAAGCATACATACACTAACATACACACACACTAACATGCACACACACACTAACTAACACATACTAACACACACACACTAACTAACACATACTAATATAATACACACACACTAACATGCACACTAACATACACACACACTAACATGCATACATACACTAACATACACACACACTAACATACACACACACTAACATACACACACACTAACATACACATATACTAACATACACACATTAACATACACATGCACTAACATACACACACACTAGCATACACATACACTAATATACACGCACTAACATACACACACTAACATACACTTGCACTAACATGTACACACACTAACATGCACATACACTAAAATACGTAAACACACTAACATACATAAACACACACTAACATATATACATAATATACACACACACTAACATACATGCATAATATACACACACAGTAATACCATTTCTAATGCGTTCGATCAGTGTTCAGGAATACTTGAAACAGGCTCTTCCGTCGAAATCTCTAATTCGAATTTTCGACCTAATCACAATACTTTCCCTATACATTATACTATAAACATAAGGAAGGTAAAGCTACATTTCCCATTAAATAGATGTCCTCCACATATGCTACATTTCGAGAAAGTTACACCTTGGTGCTGAAGAAAAAGTACCGCAATGAAAACAGTTGAAATTATTTATATAAATACGTTAAACAGAGAATGCTAAGCTTTGTAAAACTTATGCTAGCTAAAATATTTCTTTCTTCTTCTGGAGTACTACGTATAATAAAAAACCCGTTACAAATTCAAAAAAGGATATTCCCCATTAAATGAAAGTTCTTGCCGTTGAAGTTTTCACAAAAGATTATTTCCATTAGAAACCACAAACTCTTACGAACCTATCACATCACTCATTCCAAAAAAAAAAAAGAAATTCGGGAGAAAATAAAAATGGCAATTCCTTTGTGAAAACGTCCTCAGTCAATTCAATCTTTTAATTCTAAAGCAAATTCCAAACACCATTTTCATTACTGGCATAATTTATTCCCTCCTTAATAAATTTGTTCCCACAAACATTGATTCCTGAAATTAATCTAATTTTATGAGAGAGAAGACGAGAAGAGGTTAATCATGGATTTAGTTACATAAATTCGAACCAAAAAAAATGTATTTTTATCGAAGGTTTTCTTGATTTTTTTTTCTCTCTAAGGACGCTCATTATCTTTATAGATAACTTTATTTTAGACTAAAATACTTAATTATGAAATAATACTGTATAATTTCTGAAGTATGGAAAACCACGTCTAAATTATTTCAATTTTCTTCTACCAAAGACTACAAGTATTTGTGGCAATATTATAGAATTGACAGACATGAGTTTATAGAACACAAAATCATTTGCATATAGTATATAATCTACAGAATTGTAACTTCGATCCTGGTCAAACCATTAGTTTCGCTTGGCGTATCATTCTCGATTCTATGCATGTTAAACCCTTACATGATTTTCTGGAAATCTAGTTCTTCGCCACTAGCTTTTTGTTTATGTAATGGCCTCATTTATTTATATGCATGGACTTTGAATTGAATTACTTTTGTTTGAATATGTTTGTACTTATTTGTAATTTATGATAATTTTTTTATTATCAGTTTATCCGATTTACCATATGCAAATTTTGTATAAAATATTTGAAATACTGAAAAAATTAATGTAGGTGCAAACTATCTTCGGATTCATTTTTGTAAATTTCTTAGCCGAGTTTTAAAGTCCTAAATGAGGAAAAATGGAACGGGAATATTCTAAGAGTGTTTAAATAAGCAGATAAAAATAAGGATTTAAAGCATTTTAAAGCAACAACTGCTAACAAAGGACCGCTAATAGTTGATTGTCAGGAACGTGAGGGGAGATTGTACTATCCTTAAAGAGACCTAAAACGATGTACGAAAATTTCATTTATTTCTATGGGCAATTCTTTTTACCAACACAACTTTTATAAATGTTTAAATATATGTATTTATATCAGGTAAATATAGTTCACAAGGTAATCAAAGAAATTCAATAATGAACTGCAACCGCATTTATGAGCATTGGATATAGTATTTTCTTAATCACAAAAAATATTTTGCATAGTCGTATTTATTGATCATCTATATATAAAGAGCAGTTTTCTGTAGTTTTACGTTGCATGCGACATCAGCTACTGAAAACGAAGCTGGATATTGGACTTACTTTTAACATACTTGCAACAATGTAGCAATTTGGAGCCTTACGTTGAATGTGGCTTCAGATACTGAAAGCAAAATTGGACAAAGTTTCAATTTATTTACAGAAATGGATATTATGATATCTCCTTTTGTATTGTGTCTAAGCAGACAGTAATTGAGTGTTGTTTTTTATTATAATAGAAGATAACCTAGGAATAAACCAGCTTTTTTATATTATTTACAGGCTGAATGCCCGTAGGCCTCAATATCAATACTTAATAAGTAAGACAAAATATGCGCCGATACATACAAAATTACAAAAAAAAACTTTTCAAAAGTCACATATCAGTCGTTTTTTCTTAAAAAATGACTGATATGTTTTTTGGCTTTTTTTTTCTTAGAGTGCCGCTCTATATCTCTTTATTTCTTCAATAATTCATTAAATTGAGTTTAATTGCACAAAATAACGGCCATAATTATTTTAAATTACACTGAATTTGCACCTTTAATTCAATTTTCGTTTTCATTTGCTAACTAGACTTATTTTTCAAGGTGGCGTAGCTAAAATGCGAAAAAACTAAAATATCTCGAAAACGGCTAGTCCTAGAGTAATAGGATTGGTCTGATTCTATTCATCATCAAAAATTACATATAAAATAATAATTTAATTGATATATTTAAACATACGTAGTCTTTTATTTTTAGATTCAACGATTTTTGCGGTCCATTTTGCAAAAAAAAAGGCAGGTTCTTTTTTTTTCCGAATCATACCAAAATCTAACCAGCACCAAGTTAATCTAAAGTGATTTATATACTAAATTTTGTAAAATTTGGAGTATTACTTTTTCATCTAGAGTGGATAAAGGCAATTTTTTGGGCCATTTCCCAAAAAAATGCAGGTTCCATTATCCGAAATCGTACCAACATCTAATCAGCTCCAGAATCACCCACAAGTGACTTACCTACCAAGTTTTATGAAATTAGATGAATTAGTTTTTGAGTTAGAGTGGATACATACATTGCACGGATAGACACACAGACGTCACGCTAAAAATAGTTTTTTCGTGTTCTAGAAGTCCCAAAACGTGTAAATCCGTCGAAGAGTCGAGTTGGGATTTTCGACATGATTCCAATATTTTTCTTATATATTACCATGTATTGCAGGGAAAGTAAAAAATCAGCGGTGGCTTCAGTCCGATGGACCGAAATGGTTTTGCTTGAATAGCATTTTGTAAAATAAAACTCAACTTTTGTAATACCGAAAAAAAAAAAAAAAAAAAAAACTCGATCGAAAACCTGATTACATACACTTATAGGGCTTCAAAAGAACTATAAATTCTTGCTTATATTGTAAAGCTATTTTTTCTGTAGTTTTTTAAATACAAGCATCGCAAACTTGAAAAACAGAAAATTTTCTACCTTCTTCAAGTTGGAAAGACTATTACTCGAAGACTGTAAGAGCCCTTTTTTAATCATAAATATAGATTTTTAATACTAAATTTTGTAGCACATATTTCTATCGTATTAAATATTTCGAGTAAAATTCAGAGAAATGAAATGTAAAACACTCCCTCAAAGAAAAAAAAGCCTCCCGGAAAAAAAAAGTTTATATTAAATTATTGAAAATTCATATTAATTACAAAAAATATTAAATTATTGAAATTATTCTCATATATTCATAATTTGGGCTCTCTTTCCGACAAAACAGGAAAAATTATTTACAGTTTAATCTATTAGGTTCCGAGTATAAGCGTTTAAAGTGTTTTTTTTTTCCATAACGCTCAGTTTTTCCGCCAGAGGGACTCCAGCCATACGTGTTATTCACATCACAAGGACTTAATTTTCACATTCCCATGCATAGTATTAAGGAAGTATTGTTTTCACGAAAATTTTCGATTTCGATATTTTGATGCCAAGTTTTGATATGCTAAGGCCTCCTGAACACGTTTTGACTATTTTTGGCGTGATGTCTGCCTGTCTGTCTGTCTGTTTGTCTGATGCCTGTGGTCGATTTCTTGTGTACACGAGAGTGGCCACAAATATTAATGGATTTTCACGAAACTTTATATCCGGCTTTGTTTTAAGAAAATCTAGAACTAGATAGAATTTTTTAAATTCGAGCGAAAAGTTCAAAATTTATTCGAAATTTTATATATATTTTTAACATGGCAGCATAGGACAAATTTTGAGATAATCTTGCATAAAATGGTTTAATTATGGCTCAATCGTCTTAATAGTTTTAATCGTTGTTGTGAAAACTAGCCGAAAAAAATGAATTCTGATATGAGAAATCGAGCTGAGCCACACTGCAGTTAATTTTTAAATGGTTTGCATGCAAATCTTAAAAATAGTTAATTAAATTAAATTCCAAGTTTAAAAGTCTGAAAATCCACATTTTACTGATAATATTTTCGGAGTAGAACTTCTATGCATATTACCTCTGTGTACGAAACACATTAATGGAATTCTAAAAGAAATAATTTGCACGAAAATGAAAATGGCCTTCCCATTCGTGAAACAAAAACTTTAGCCAATTCTAGCTTTTAACCAAATCTAATCCCACGGGCCATTTTCATTACTTGCATAATTTATGCCTCTCTAATGCATTTGTTTTCGAACACTGATGCTAGTCGAAATTATCTATGAAATTCAAGAATAACCATGGTCTCAATCACAGGAAAATCAATTTCAAACGGAAAAAAAAGGATTTTAACCAAAGGTTTTACGATCTGTGTTCTCTCTCCAAATGACCATTCGTTTTATTGTGACAGACTAAATAGGTATTTGTTTTACGCTGCTGCGCTTAATTATTAACTAATTGCAGGTAAATAGATTAACAACAATTTTATTTTAATTTACAGGGCGAAATTTATGTATCTTTGATAACATTTGTGTATAGCATTTCAATTCAAAGATCTATAATGGTAGGGCTGATATAATTTTCCAAGTCAAATCCAAACATTAGGCCAGCTTGAAATATGTCTGTAGAAATTGGAACAAGAAAAAAAATCTGACATATATCAATCAATGCATTTATTTAAAAAAAATACCTGTTTCTTTAGATTCTGAATATCATTCATACTTTGCATATCCGACTCAAACTTCACTTTCAAATTCCTCACATCAAGTTATATCTTTGAACAGAAGCAGCTGCATTGTAAAAAAATATTCCGCCAAGTAATGGAAAACGTCAGCCAACAAAAGAAATTAAATCAACTTTTGTTTAAAAAGCTTTAAAGAGAGCTTCTGTTTAAAAAAAATTCGAGACCGCAAATCGAAAATTGCGGAGGAAGATGTACGATTTTATGAACGGGGTCGACCGCTCCCCCCCCCCCTTTATTAATTTTAGGTTCTTCAGACTTATTTAAAAATAAATCTATTGAATTTTTCAAATTTTCGAACGTTTCCTACCGCTCTTCAGACTGAATGCTACATTTAAAAACATAGCCAGGTACTAGGGCAAATATAGGCTTCGGAATATAGGGGTCATACATATATACATACATACATAGATACATGGGTTTTCATTAATTATATTTATTATAATTTGAGTATTTTTTCTCTTGCCTATAAAGTTCTACAAGGACTATTTTTTTAAATATTTAAAAATCTGAAAGTGAAGAAAATACCTACTTTACATCCTTCCACCAATGTTTGTCAATTTGGTCCGGACTAAACTCGATTTTAAGAGGATTTTAAAAATATTAACAGTTGATGCATTGTTCATTGTTTCTTTTTTCAAATTATTGTACATGTCAGTTTTTTATAAAATTTTACACCATATTTCGGATTTTTTCCATCCATACTGGTTTAAGTTCGTAAGCTCGGAATTTTTTTTTAATATCAGACGAGTGTATTTATTAACAAGCATATGGATATTGTCCGTATGGCGTTATTTTCTTTGATGATCGATTCCTTCAGTCAATTCACATGTGGATAAACTTCCATATAAGCAAGAACATGAAAAAAGCATGCATTGTTTTCTACTAACAAAGTATTATTTACGCCAATTTGTTTGCAAAAATATTATCTAACTTACTTCAAATATTATATTACACTGCATAGCAACACACAACACTTTCTTTATACTATGTTAAAATATTTGCTAAAGAAATCAATATTCAAAACAAATAGCATTATTATAACATTAAAGGAAAAGTATCAATTGAATATCGCGAAAGTATAAAACTTAAAATATATTTATTTCATACGAAACTGCCTGCAGTAATCTAGTTATTGCCTTCATTACAAGATATTGATGATCAACAATAAGTATGGTGGACGCCAATGTCTGCAAAGGGGGATCGAACTGTTTGGGATAGGGTATGTCAAATACCTGTCTTTTTGAGAGGTTCTTCGTTTGAGATTGATGCTGCCCCACCCGTAAGCAAAAGGTTTATAGTATAATTTATATCCAAGACAAGAAATTTTGAAATAAATGTATGTTCGATTTTAAGGTCCGAATCGCCTTTTTCGGCACCACTCATAAGTGGTGGTGGTGTTGGTGGTGTTACCCAGACCGTCCGACCTACCAGAAAGGTGTAAGGTAACTGTTTGGACGGCCGGGAAGTGCCACCCAATTTAGACCGGAACCCAGTGGGGGAGGCATCCACAGGGACCGTACCCTCCTTCCCCTACCACCAACCTCTCGGAAGGACTTACGGACCCACATGTTTAACGTGATCGTACTCCGCGTGAACACGGCGGCAGTTTTGGCAGTGGCTGGAATCGAACCCGGGCCTACCGAGTGCAACTCCAGCGCGCTAACCAATGGGCTACCGCGAGTGGTGTCGTTCCTACTGCTAATTTTTTTTAATTTTCACGAAAATCTAATGGGCACCAGAGTAAATCAGCAAACTGTAAATTTCATGAAAATCAAGTAGTGTTTAATTATTGTTTACACTACATTTATTATTCTTAATGTTTGCCCTGCCTATGCATCCATCTGTTGTAGCAATTTAGTTGTAAATAAAACATTTACGTATATACATTTTGTATCATTACAGTTTGCATTGCTAAATAACTAATAGAAATTTCTGTGAAATTTGGAGTCGATCTGTTGTTGATGTTGATGATTGAAACCCAGACCGTCCGACCTACCAGAAAGGTGTAAGGTAACTGGGAGTCGATCTGTGGAAAACTTCATAAATTACGTCTTATTTGTTGTTTTGTGATTAACATTTCGAGGGTAGTTTATATATCCACTCTAATAATTGTAAAAGGGGAGTACTTTACTTTTGCGTATAGTAGCCTAGGAATCAAGCATTATTTAAGTACCCCTATAAGAAATTAAACAAATTAAAAATCCTGATAATTATGTTCAATTATAATTAATCAAGCATTATTTAAGTATTATGAGAAAAGATCAGACGACGCTATCCACATTTGCAAGTGAACACTTAAAGGGTGGGTCTCTCTTATAGTTATTGCAGTAAGGTTTACCCTATCTGCAACAGATGTAATGTCGAACAAGCTTCCCCGGAGCATATATATACTCGACTGTTTGCAGCTCACAAAAGGCGATTTTACCTTAAGACCCTTACTTGCTGTTCCGGAACGGCGCAATATCTCGAGAAATACACTTCGGATCAGAAAATAAAAAACACACGTATTCAATATTTTTAGGAAAGCTATCCAATGATACCAAAATTGACCCCCCTCCCCAACTTTGAAATTTTCAATGGGAACCCCATTTTTTATTGCAGATTTGGATTCTCCAGAAAAAATGATATACATTTGACCTACGATTTTTGCTCCCACAAACGGCGTTATAATCGAGAAAAACAGAAGTGGGGCACTAACGTTTAAAAGTTACAGAAAAAAGCACCCTGATCATGAGAAACAAGGGGAGATACAGAAAAAAGCACCTTAATCATGAGAGGCAAAGGGACTCATGTTAATCAAGCACCCCGAAGGGAACCGAAAACTACTAAGTCCACATCGTTGTTCATGGGAAGTGCTAAAAGTAGTTTTGAACCGTTTTCTAAACTGAAGTCAACAGTTGTGGCTGAAGTGAACGGTTAGCGGAGGAGGGGCGGTCAATTTTAGCATCATTGGATAGGGTTTTTTTTAAATATTGAACACATAAATTTTTTATTTTTCTATCCGAAGTGTATTTCCCGAGACATTCCCAATTTTAAACGTTTGTGCCCCACTTCCGTTTTTCTCGATTATATATATATGCTCCGGGGAAGCTTGTTCGACATTACATCTGTTGCAGATAGGGTAAACCTTACTGTAATAACTATAAGAGAGACCCACCCTTTAAGTGTTCACTTGCAAATGTGGATAGCGCCGTCTGATCTTTTCTCATAATACTTAAATAATGCTTGATTAATTATAATTGAACATAATTATCAGGATTTTTAATTTGTTTAATTTCTCATAAGGGTACTTAAATAATGCTTGATTCCTGGGCTACTATACGCAAAAGTAAAGTACTCCCCTTTTACAATTATTAGAGTGGATATATAAACTACCCTCGAAATGATAATCACAAAACAACAAATAAGACGTAATTTATGAAGTTTTGCACAGATCGACTCCAAATTTCACAGAAATTTCTATTAGTTATTTAGCAATGCAAACTGTAATGATACAAAATGTATATACGTAAATGTTTTATTTACAACTAAATTGCTACAACAGATGGATGCATAGACAGGACAAACATTATGAATGATATATAGAGAGACCAAGTGATGCTTAATATAGAATATGGCAGCCTGAGATCTTGATATCGACTTGACAGTGATGTTCATTTTCTTATTTTAGTGACCAGAGCGACAGAGGATAAAGATTGCCACTCCTGTATCCCTTTCGAGACAATCGGCACGCCCACGTGCCAGCTGCGAACTTGCATTCAAGGACGAACGGCACTCACTCGGGCCGGAGGAAATTTTACCCTAAAGGACGACTGGCACGTATTGGTGTTTCTACGTGGAACGTTTTAATTTGAATGTATTTGTCTACTAGATGGCGTTAAAAGCCCGTGGAAGCAACTTAAATGTATTTTGTAGATGTTTGACCTTGGCACAAGGAGAATCCAATGAATTATTTGGATGAAACATGGTTCTGTAGCGTAAACAGACAGCTCACTTCTCGCAGCATAAACAATTTTATAATTGAGTTCCGGGTCTCGTTCTGATTTTGTCTTTTGTTGATTTCGTTGTTGAATTAAAGGAATATAAGAGAGTATTTTTTTTTAGTGGGTGAGGGAGGGGGGGTAAAGGAATGTGCGGCAATGAAATGATTAGGTTATTTATGTTCCCGTGGAAAGGAAGGCTGGTATTTCGTTAATATATCCCATCGAAAAGGTCCAGATATGGAATAAAAATATATAAATCGTCAGAATCGGAATGAGGCTATAAATGGAATTTCCTTGTGTATACTGGAAAGGACACGGGATTATCAAGCTCTGATGGTGGATATGGAGAACGCGTTGTGAAAACATTTCTAAGTGAACTTTTAGGAAAAGGATATACTTTGTATATGGATAAATTTTTTACCTCTCCTGTACTTGCAAAGTATTTGTTGTCTAAGAATACGCATGTATGTGGTACAGTTTTAAAAAATCGGAAGGACATGCCAAAGAATTATCCATCTGTACCTAAAACATATATACACTAAAATTTTTAATATTTTGATAAAAGAAAATTTGTATAAGAAATATACATCAAATAGAAAATAAGTATTTCCTTTCTTCCTGAAAAAAGTAGAATGCTGTGTTGAACGGGTAATTTTTAGTGAATTTTTTACGAGAGTTAGACTTAGCGCAAAAAAATAACCGTCTTTTGGGCACATTTCGGAAACGAAGCGCTTCGTCCTTTGGGCCACGGTAGTTTCGGAATGCCGCCGTCCCGAAAGGGGTATAAAAGTAGTTTCACTGTTCTTGGAGGATCGTAGGAAGGGCTTGCCGGGCAGACAGCTCTCCTGAGGGTGTTCCAAAAATTTTAAATATGATTAAAACCTTTGGTAAATATGTTAGTTATTCCATACTTTCAATACGTTTGTTCTAGGGGCAACATTGCTAAATTATCGATTCCAAAAGATCTGTTAGAAAATGATGAAAGCTATTTCAGAAAATGATAAGAAATGTGTATAAGGCCCTTTATAAACACCCCTTTATATTTTCGGGCTTTCAGTATTTGCCCATAGTAAAAGCGGCCTGTGATGGAACTTGGTTGTGAACTTCAGCAGCTTAAAACATTGCACCACTTTGACACCCCCCCCCCCTTTCCACTTATCTCTGATGTTTTCATGCATTAATTTTGCACCCTCAAATCGATTCCAAACCATCTGAGCTACGGGTCAGTATCTCGGCCACTGAAAACCACTGTTTTGAGAATACGATCTTTCTTTTTGTGAGTTTGTTTACCGTTCGCGAATTTATTGCGCCTTCGCAGCGGGCGATAAATCGTTAAAAGTGCCTAATAGAAAAAAAAAATTCTAAATATATCACCCTAAAAGTGACAGCTAAAAAATTAACCACTAGTTGTAACCACCTACCTCATTTGGTAAATATAATAAAAAATTACATATATATTAGAAACAAAATTAAATGAAATTTTAATTTTGAATAAATTTTACGAGTATTTTAGAACTATGAATTATTATTAAAAACCTGCCAACCAACTCCAATACATTCAAACTAAAATGTTATTTATTTGTAGAACTTCGTTTAAAAACTGTAAAAAAATTAAATAATTACATTTGTTTACATTTTTTATTTAAAAGTGTATTGCGATATAAAAAATTATTAGTTTCATTTCATAATACGGACGCGGCAGCTCGGTAAAATTTGACTTTTACATTTAACTGCGGTTTTACTCAACGCAGTTTTCTAGATTGGCATCAGAATGTACAGACAAATAACAATTTGCTGTGCAAAATAATAATTAATATATTATGGACTTTAGAAATATTATTGGTATATACAGATTGTGCACAAATATATATTTTATTTCTATATTTTTTGCAATCCCATACTCTAAATAATCTCATATTCTTTGACGAAAAAATTCCTATGATCTGTCGGATTATAAATAAAATCGAATGAAATTTAAACTTGAAAGGGCAGAAATAGGACAAATGTGAAATTGGTATCGAAAAATTACTTCAATTTCTACATTTTGCCTTGGTCACCGTAGCACCTGCGTAAACAGTAATTTTGAATGAGACCATCTGTTTAAAAATTTCATATTTATTGCAAATAATTATTTCAATTCCCTATGAAAAGTACAAATACTAAAAATGGGCGTAGACAAAAGTGGGAGTGGCGATATATACATACAAGATTTATACATATCCCGCTTACTCATAATTAAATATTAGAAATATTTTCTAAATAATGCTTATTTTCTGCAATTGAACATAATTATCGGAATTTTTAATTTGTTTAATTTTTAAAGAGGCAGAGCAGTCGTAATCCTTTCTTGTACTTCTATACGCAAAAGTAAAGTGCGTCCATTTTGCAATTATTAGAGTGGATATAGTATAAACTATCCTCCAAAACATAACATCAAATAACAGCAAATAGGACATAATTGTGACGTTTTGCATGGATCGACTCGAGATTCCACAGAAATTACTCCTATAAGTTATTTAGCAATACAAACTTTAATAATACGATGTACGATAATACGATACGATAATACGAATAATACGATACGATACTTTAATAAGATGTGTACATGCAAATGTATTATTTACACCTAAATTGCTGCAACAGAAGGAAACATGGAGAGGATAAACATTATGAATAATACATAGATAGGTCAAGTGATGCTTAATATGGAATATGGCAGCTTAAAATAAAGGTATAAGCTTGGCACCGATGTTCATTCTCTTATTCCAGTGATCAAAGTGACAGAGAACAAATATTGCCATTTCTGTATAACAGTAGTTTCGCTGTTCTTGGAGGATGGTGAAAAAGTCTAGATGAACAGGTATTTCTTCTGAGAGTGCTCCAAAGATTAAGATTTTTGATAAATATGTTGGTTATTCCATACGTTCAATACCTTAGCTCTAAGGATAGGACAACCCAGTTGTTAGCGTGCGGGGGGGAAGGGGTTGCACAAAGACGGCCCGAGTTCGATTCTCGACTCTCCCTAAACTGTCATGTGTTCACGAGGAGTACGACCGCGTTAAATATGTGAATCTGCAAGTCATTTGAGAGGTTTGTGGTATGGAAGGAGGATGCGGTCCTTGTTGATGTCGCCCCCACTAGGTCCCAGTCTAAATTATGTGGCGCTTCCCGGCCGTCCAACAAACAGATACTTTACACCATTGGGTAGGTTGGATGGTCTGGGTCAAAGAAGAATACCTGTGCTCTGTAGGTAGTCCTATACTAAGTTCGAACACTATAAAGGAGTATATCATCCATTAAACGAAAATTCAAACCGACTGCCGCTGCATTACATTTGAAATACAGATCAAGGACAAATACAGATCGAGATACCTTTACGCTGTCATAGTGCCGTCTGAGAAAATATAAAGGTCAGTGTGGTCTCCTAATGAAAAGGTCAGCCAATACCATCACACTACCATGATCAAAAGTATGATGCTCAACGATTTTACTGGGCTGGTTGCTTGTTCCTTATTCTCTCCAAACTAGCACACGTCTAGTGTCCAATTGCAGGGAAATTTTCGATTCATTTGTGAAGAGAACATTCGCCCATTTGTCACATTAGAAAATTGTAGTTATTTTGTTGTGTTATAAAATCATGTGCTCAGGATAACTCTGTAATCATGCTATTCTAGTTCTGGAGCTCAAAGGAACACAAACGTTTGGTGTCTATGCATGAAGAATTACCAAAGTCATAAACACTTCTCAACTCTGTTGGAACTCTGTTGGAAAGTGTTGAAAATGAATTTTGTGTGACTAGAAATTCTCGAGTTATAGCTGGAAGAATGTTAGATTAAAAAATTTCGAGACATATGATTTTTTCGAATAAAATTCAAATTTTTTAGATTTTTCTTACTACGTATAGGTTAAGCCATGCAAAGTTTCATATTTCTACCTTCAGCAGTTTGCACTGAGAAATTTATCACTTTGCCAGTTAGTCGCACGCAACTATATGATACAGATGTGCTTTTAACGGATTCAAACTAATGTTTACAGGTAAAAACTGAAATACGAAAATTTATTTAAACAATACTCTCTCTATGCAATAGTGTTACGAACTTGTAAAATGCTCTGGAATCACTCCCGCCCCCCCCCCTCTCTCACATTCGTCTCATTCGAAGACCAGACTGAGAAAACACCCGTACTGGCAACCTTCCCTATGACGTGAATCTAAGGTTTCCAGATGCTGAAGTTCGTAGGCGGATTGCCAGATTTGGTAATTTATAGCCAATTTGGTGACTTTTCGAAGGTTCGAGAAACACCTCGAAATAACCGATATTCTACGAGACATGAAAAATTTCCAGAAGTTTCAATAAAGAGCGTATAATAGGAGGCGTCAATCAGTTGGAGAGCGGTTGATGTGATACGAGCTACTGTGATATTCGTCAATATTTTAAGAATAGTAACAGCTGTTTTGTGAAATTAGTGGAGCAGTAAAGTACGTAACTTGTGAATAAATGTGTTAGTTCTTCAGAAATTTGGACTCATTCCCTTATCCTGAGCGCTCACCCACGATTGCAGACGATACGTTGTAACAATAGTATGAGAAAGCAATTAACTGAATCTGTAAACAGGTGACATTAATTCATCACGGCATTAATTCGAGTCATGCGTTAATCCATGGAAAATAGTAATTGTCCAGAGAATTAGATGATCTTAATTACTTTTATATAAAAAGCTGCAATTTTATTCCTAAAACAGTAGATCCTAAATGTAAAATACATTGTAAATAAGACAGAGACTTACCAAAAGGATCATTAGCAAATATAGCTTACTACAACGTTATTTCAACATCGAAGTTAATACGCCACGCAATTTTAATCACATGTAAAACACACCCGATTGCTCCACGACCAAGGCTTCAATTTCGTTAGATTTATGTATTCAATAAGAAAACAGCTTAACAACGGGATTAATTATAAAATGATTATATAAAAAATAATTTTCTTCTCTCAAAATCTTTTCGATTTTTTCCATATTACTTGCATCTCGTTAATGCCGTTCCTTCAAAGATTAACTCCGCATAATATTTCATAACTATTAATTGATGCTGAATAATTAATATGTTAGCGTTGATTAAGCTGAAAGGATTTTGGCGCATGACATTTTTATTTGTAATGCATTCCTTAATTCTGGGATTAAGAAACTGAGAAAAAATGGATTTAAGTCACAATACATTTTATTAATTTCCGTCCGAACTTGTATATATGTTTGTGTGTATTAATGTCCGGCTTACAGCTAATACTTAAATTCAAACCTTGATAATTAATCTTCTTTTACTAAGCTAGCAATCCGATCAGGTAACTTTCAAAAATTCGAAAAATTGGATAGATTTTTAATTACTTTCAAAAAGCCACTAAAAAAAGCTCTGTTTCGTTTATTACCTAGAACCTCAGGGATTTTTTAAGTGGGATAATGATCTGAACATTAGCTGGTAACTTTCAAACATTAGAAAAATATAATAGGTGTTCAATTATTTATAAAATAACTCTAAAAGTCGTCAAAAACGATATTTCTTCAAATTCTATCACTGTTGCTAGCTTTTGCACTAGAATCTCGCTCTTCCTTTTTTTTAAATGAAAGCTGAATATATAGATATGAATACAATATAGTCGAAAATTGAAAAAAATATAATATATATTTGAATACATATATTTTAAGATAGGCAAAATATTTCAATAACGTGAATTCATTATCCTCTACCAAAGAACGGTTATAGATTTTCACTAGAAACAGAGTACAACATCAAATTAAGAAAATTTTTAATTTCGCTGATTTCAAATATAGGGTTTCACTTTTTAAACCTACAAGTATTTCAATAATATAACTGTCTTCGTTGGGCAAATCAGATTAAAACAGTTATACTTCCGATTGTTATTTTTTATTTTTATCTACGTTTTAATCTATTTCACCTTTCAATATCTACATTTTTAACCGATCATAGCGCATTATTAAAATATCGCTATAAATTGAATATTAAATCAACTAAAAATGTATCTAAAATACCATGGGAGATATTGGGATGATGCAAATGGCCTAGACAACATTGCTAAGTTCTCGGTTCCATAAAGGTCTGTTAGAGAAAAGCTATTTCAGAATATTATAAGGAATGTGGATAGGACCCTTTATAAAGAATCCTTTATAATTTCGAGCCTTCAGCATTTGCCTATAGTAAAAACGGCCCGTGGCCATGCCATGGCGGTCATGCCTTTCAGCAACTTAAAACAATTCAGCACCTTGAATTTCCCTTTTCCTTTTGACTTCCTGGCTATCCCCATGTTATCATGCATTAACAATGTGCCCCTAAATTGATTCCAAACCTTCTGAGCACGGGTGCGAATCCACATCTCTGCCCCTGAAAACCACACTTTTGAGAACATTTTTTGTGAATTTGTTAGTGGATATTTAACGCTCTCATAAAGTGCAATCTACCATTAAAAGTGCCTGATAAAAAAAAGTATGATAAAAATGATAGCTAAAAGTGATAGCTAAAAATATAGCCTTAAAAGTTATAGCTAAAAAATTAACCACTTGCTACGGCCAGTCACCTCAACTGGAGAATATCAACACATGTTAATTACTTTCCTTATATACATAATGTATAAGGAAAGTATTGTGACGGGGTCGAAAATTCGAATTCGAGTTTTCGACGGGAGAGCCCGTTTCAAGCATCCCTAATCACGAATCAAACATTTTTGAAGTGATGTCTGTGTGTGCGTGTGTGTGTGAAAGTATGTGTGTGGGTGAAAGTATGTGTGTGTGTGTGTGTGGGTGTGTGTGTGTGTGTGTCAGTGAGTCTGCGGAGACGATAACTGACGAACAAATGGACCGATTCGAACGAAATTTGGTACAAAAATCACAATCGTAAACACTGGAAGCCTATTGTTTTTATACGCAATCGAATGTTCAGAACCCTCCTAAATTTTCGAGTGAAATTTTGAAAATAACGTCAAAAAATCAAAACGCTAATAAAGTTACGCAAATAGACATTTCTTACGTAATTTTTCATTAGAAAACGATTGACATAAATTTTAGAACGCTAACATGAACCGTTCTCGAGATATTGCATATTTTTCAAAAAAATTATCAAAAAGTTATATAAAACAAAAAAAAAATGAATTTCCTATTGAGAAACATGTTCACTTATCATATTTTGGTGACGAATTTGGCGGAATATCGCCAACTTCGCGACATTTTTAATTGTTGCCAAATTAACAAAAATCTCGTCAAATTGATAAAAATGATGCTAAACCAATGAAAATGACGACTAATTGTCGAAAATTCAATATCTTGGAAGGAATATAAGTATCTACTATAAGAATAACATTTTTGTAACCGTAAAAGTAGTAAATTCATTGCATTATATAAGGAAAGCCATATGTTGCCCACATCAGATTTTTTTTATGCGCAATCGAATGTTCAGAACCCCCCTAAATTTTCAAGTGAAATTTGAAAAAAACGTCAAAACATCATAACCTCTAATAAAATTACGCAAATAGACATTTCTTATGTAATTTTCTATTAGAAAACGATTGACATAAATTTTGGAACGCTAACATGAACCGTTTTCGAGATATTGTACATTTTTCAAAAAATTATCAAAAAGTCATATAAAATAAAAAAAAATGCTATTAAGAAACATGTTCAATTTTCATATGTAATGCCATGCGATAAATTTGGTGATATCATTCTCGTGGATCTAGCTCGTTCCATTCATGAAAAAAGATACTTTGAGTAATACTTTTGTATTTGAACGCCAATAGTCATTTATCTGCTGTAAGAATAACTTATTTCTTCGCCCATAACACTTGGCGAGATTTTGGAGACAAATTTGCTGTAATGTCGCCAACTTGGCGACTTTTTTAAATGTTGCTAAATTAACGAAAAAATCGCCAAATGGATAAAAATGACAAGAAATCAATGAAAATGACGACTCATTGACGAAAATTCAATATCTTGGAAAGAATATAAATAACTACTATAAAAATAATCTATTTTTTTACTGTAAAAGTAGTAAATGCATTGCATTATATAAGGAAAGTCATGTGTTGTCCACATCAGATTTTTACAATTAAAAACATATCAATCGACTCCTGTTATAATTCATACTTAAATGTTGTTCATTTGTTAGAACTTTATTCAGAAATTGTAGAAAATTAAAATAATTTCATTTGTTTAGATTTTTTCTTTAAAAGTGTGATGGATTTACGAAATATAAAAATATATTTCAGGTGTCATTTCACAGTTAGAATGCGAGCGCCGCCTTAGGACAGCTCTGAAATGTCTGATTTTCACAATCGACTGCGGTCTTATTCAGAGCAGCTTTCTAGATTTAGATATTTCAAATTAAATTAAATGCTAATATCTGTTAAACAAATTCATAATTATTATAAAATAATTTTTAAAATATTATTGGTATGTATGAATTGTACGCAAATATAAAATTTCTATATGGTTTATAATCTCATACTCCGTAAAGAATCTTATATTCTTTAAGAAATACATTCCTGTGGTTCCTGTAAAGTTATAAATAAAATAAAATGAAATTTGAAATGGCAGAAATAAGGCAAATATGAAATTGGCATTGAAAGGTTACTTCAATTTCTACATTTTGCTTTGGTCCCATTAGAGCCTGCGGAAACAGCGATTTGGAATCAGACTATCTGCTTAAAGTGTGATCCGCTTTCATGTTTATTGCAAATAATCACTATTTAAATTCCCTATGAAATCCACAAATGCTGAAAATGGGAGGAGACGAAAGTGGGCGTGGATATTTATACACATACAATTTATTATACACATATTTACATATCTCGGATACTTATAATTAAATTCCGTAAATATTTTCTAAATCGTGCTTATTTTCTATAATTGAACACAATTATTGAGAATTTTAATTTGTTTAATTTCTTATAGGGGGCAGAGCCTTCGCAAATCTTTCCTGGGCATACACAAAAATAAAGTACGCCGATTTTACAAATATTACAGTGGATATATAAAATACCCTCCAATCACAGAACAATAAATCGAACATAATTCATTAAATTTTGCACTGGATGACTGCAAATTTCACAGAAAATGTTCGGATGAATTATTTAGTAATGCAAACTTTAATGATACAAAATGTGTACATGTAAATATTTTATTTACAACTAAATTGCTCCAACAGAAGGATGTTTATAGAGGACAAATATTATGAATAATGCCAAGTGATTCTTAATATGGAATATGGCGCCCTGAGATCCTGATATAATCTTGGCACCGACGTTCATTCTCTTATTATCTAGTGCCCCTAAACAAATAAGGTATTTAAAGTAATAAGGTATTTCCCTGATTTGATACGGATTTTGCATAAGAAATTATCACACAAAACACATTATTGGAATAGTGTATAAAGAAAAAAATCCGGTGACTGTTATATCCACTAGAGCCACATGAGCCAGCTATTCAATGACTTCCTTCTTTGTGTGGGCTGCTGGGGAGAGAATTTTTCAGAAAAGGTCAAGCGAAATTCGAAGGCTGGATTTGGGCCTACAGAGCACTACATGGTTCGTTTTTTCTTTTTTTTTTTCGGGGGGGGGGGGGGGGGATTGTGGTGACGGGTTACCGCACGGCAAAGACTTGCATGTACCTCCAGGATTGCCGTGAACTTTCTACCATTGCGATGTGGTGAGTGGGAAAGCACCTTAAGACGTCCCAAATCAGGCCTCTTGACGATTCCCCTCGTTTGAAAGTTGACGATTTTAAAAATTGAAATTGAAAATTGAAAATTAAAATTTTTTAAAAGTTGAAACTTTTTTGAAAATTGAAAATTTTGAAAGTTGACGATATTGAAAATTGAAACACGATTTCGAAAATTGAAAATTTTAAATTAAAACGAATAGAAATTTGAAAAAAAATATTGAAAATTTGAAAAATTGAAATTCTTTAAAATTGAAACTTTTGAAAGTTGAGGATTTTGAAAGTTGATAATTTTGAAAGTTAACGAAAGTTGACTGTTTCCTCGTGACGATTCTACTCGTTTGAAAGTTCTGGTCGATATCGGCCCTACTATGGTATCTGTAACAACAGCTGATAGAGTTGGTGCTGTCACTAGATGATTGTATCTCAGTATAGCTATGTACCAGTCATTGGAAGGCCTCGTCACGATTCCACTCATTTGAAATTATGTTCACAAACGAGAAATGGTGGAATGGTGCTGGTAAAAAAAAATTCCCCGTGAAACAACAGATTCAACCATGCCAACAGCAAGCCACCGTTGCAAATCGTCCATGCGCCTCTGGCACATGCTTTTCCAACTTTTTTCAACAAATGTTCTTGTCGTAATGGACGTCTTTGACGCAGACGCATTGTTTTTACCGAACGTCTAATTTGCATGTCTAATGAGTAAAGTCAATCCCTTGTCGAGGGCGCGCATTTCGATAATTGCATGTTCAACTGGAGGACTACATGAAGGTTCGAGCAATAAAATCTAAGCATTTCCCGCTATGTGACAATTCGCATTTCGTGCTTAACTTTTGGAGTTCAGTAAAAATACAATTTGTTCATAAATGTATTATTTAATTTACAAAAAGTGACAATAACATCAAAAGTTTTACTCTGGTACTGTGTTCTTCGTTTATCTGCCTACATGTGATTACAGAAAAACTTCGTCAGGCATATTGAAGCCCACACCAGCGGGAAGTGTAATCCATTAGCGTTAACTCTGTTTGTATTTTCACTTTAGGAAGTGTTTTTGAAATAATTATGGGTGAGTCTTCCACACCGAACTGCTGTAGTTATTCTAGAAAGTGTTTTAGATTATTTCGAAAAGAAGAAAAAAGAAAGGAAGAAAGGAGAAAGAAGAAAGAAATGGTTTATAAATAGACGAAGGGGTCATTGGTACAGGCGCATACATACTTGTATGGTAACAAATATAGTAACCCATGTACTTGCAGAAACCCGACTTGTCTTCAACATGCCTGAGAAAGCAGCCTGTATATTTAAGAGTTTTATATTCGATCATGACATCACGGCGCTGGACAACATGTTTTATCACAAAGAGAAACGCCTTAGCGAGAAACCTTAAGAACCAGCGTCTCTCTACAATAAATACAATGTCTAATAACGCGACCCGATCGCTGTTTGTGTCTCTCTCTCTCTCTAAAATTATGGAAGTTCTATAAATAAGGGCAGACAGAAGCAAGAGCAGAGATTCAGTATTATGGGCATAGACCTTGCTTTTCGCATGTCCAACTGTATGTTGACTGCTCAAGGGACATCAAGTAAATATCTCTCTTTATTTCTGTCCCTAATAAGAAGACCCGAAATATAGACTACAAAAAAAAAGCTATTGCTTAAATGCAAAATGTTTGTTATGTATATAAATAAAATTTTAAGTTGTGCTACTGTCTGTCTGTTTATTATCTCAACACGAGAGACTTTAATTTCTTTTTGAGAGGATTATTATAAAATTTCGAAATTAATAACTCCAAATATTGCTTATTTACCACGAATTGGAAATTATATTTTCTATATATTCAGCACTAAGAAATGGTATTTTATAAATCCATTTTGTTCAGAAAAGGAAATTAAGTTCTTTTTTTTCCATTCCTTATTCTGCTCAAATGATTTGCCCCTTAAACTGTTTATTGTATTCTGAATACAAGATTTTAATTCAGAAATGATTTAAAGAGCAATTTGTTGACATTTTTCACATTAGTACAAATACCTAAAATTGAATTTTATACTTTTTGTTATTTTTATAAAGATAAAATTATTATAAAAAATGTTTGTTATTCGTATAAAGTGAGTTCGAAATTCACACAGTATCTGTGTATTGTATTATAATAATGTTGTGACAACAAAAGCAAAATAAATGAAACTAATAATTTTCTAGGTAAAAAAATATCTTTCTGCACTTAACTGTAATTTGTTCATTTTAGCATTTCAGGCGTCTTATTGGTTCAGATAATCTGACTGAATGAAATTTAAAATTAAACTTAAATCTTTTGAAAAATGCATGGGTCATTTGATTTAAAATTTCCGGAACAACTCAATAATTCTTCAAGTCTGCGTTTATGAACACATGTTTCTAAGAGCAACTACCTTCTTCATTGGTGTTATTTTCTCAGTTTCTCAGTTGCATTACTAAATTATTTCACCATGAAGAAGATACAGTGTATTGCAATTTCTGTTTCGGTACAAATAAATGAGGAAATCCGCACTATAGCGTAAATAATATTTATTTACTGCCAGGTTATAATGGATTTGGGCTGTTCGCGATGTTCTCATGATTTACCGTTGTGTTGTGTGCAGGTAAATTAATTACGCAGTACATTCTTATGTTAGGAGCAATTTCATCCGATTTCTGTGAGCCTTTTGGATTAACGCCTTATTAAAGCAAGGCAGTGCTAAACTGATCAGCCACCACCACTCGCGGACTACGGTTCCGCTGTAAATGTCGCTCATCAATACAGTGCACGTAATGAAATGAACTATGTGCACAAAACGCATCAAAACAAAAATTTTAAAATTTTCCCGATATAATTGGTGTAACCTCGAATACAGTAATCATAGCGAACGTTTCCAATCCTGCCCACGGATGATAAAATTCTAAGCGCTGTGGAATACAGTGAAGCGACTTTTGTCATTTAACAGGGAACTGTTTAGAAGTAAAAGAAAAATTAAAATTCGCAAAAAATAAATAAATAAATAAATAAAGTGTTCGTATTGAGGATAAAGATTGTTCATGGTTAAGTGAGAAAATATTAAATATATGTCGTTATCTGCTTAATTTTAAGAACGGCCTTATAAAAGAAAAGCACATTTATTTCTTTAAATAATTTTATATAATTTATCTGGATTTTTTGGTTACTTATTGTCACTAATGCGCATACTTATTTCCGCACAAACATGTGTATACATTAAAAAATACAATACACTTTGTGTGACGGTTAAGAAAAACTTGAGCAAAGTATAAAGGCATTATTGTGTTAATTGTGCTCTATAGTGCGAATTGTGCTATTATGTTAATTGTGTAAAGGCGTATTTATTTCTTTAAATAATTTTATATAATTATCTTGCTTTTATACATCTCGTTACTTTCCTTATATACATAATGTATAAGGAAAATATTGTAACGGGGTCGAAATTCGAGTTTTCGACGGGAGAGCACGTTGCAAGCACCCTGATCACGAATCGAACATTTTTGAGGTGATGTCTGTGTGTGTGTGTGTGTGTGTGTGTGTGTGTGTGTGTGTGAGTGTCAGTGAGTTTGTGGAGACGATAGCTCACGAACGAATGGAGCAATTCGAATGAAATTTGGTACAAAAATCACAATCCGTGAATACTGGAAGTCTATTGTTTTTAAACGCAATCGAATGTTCAGAACCCCCCAAATTTTCGAGTGAAAATTTGAAAAAATCATCAAAAAATCAAAACCTCTAATGAAGTTACGCAAATATAAATTTCTTATGTAATTTTTCCTTAGAAAACGATTGACACAAACTGTAGGACGCTAGCATGTTCTCGAGATATTGCACATTTTTCAAATAAATTTATCAAAAAATCAAGTAAAATTAAAAAAATATTAACTCTTAAGAAACATGTTCACTTTTCATATGTAATATCATGCGATAAATTTGGTGATATCATTCTCGTAGATTCAACTCGTTCCATTCAATAGAAAAGATACTTTTGTATTTGAACGCCAATAGTCATTTATCTGCTGTAAGAATAACTTATTTCTCCATCCATAACACTTAGCGAGACATTGGCGACAAATTTGGTGGAATGTCGCCAACTTGGCGACTTTTTAAATGTTGCCAAATTAACGAAAATCTCGCCAAATGGATAAAAATGACGCTACATCAATGAAAATGACGACTAATTGAAGAAAATTCAATATGTTGGAAAGAATATAAATATCTACTATAAGAATACCATTTCTTTAACTGTAAAAGTAGTAAATTCATTGTATTATATAAGGAAAGTCGTCTGCTGCCCACATCAGATTTTTTACTTATTGTAATTCATGCGCATAATTATTAATGTACAAGCATGTGCATACATTAATAAGTGCAATACACTTTTTACACACAGTATAAGATAAACGTGAGCAACGTTTAAAAACAATTATTGTGCTTTTATACGTTGCTCATGTTTTTCTTTTGTGTTTACATTACTAGCCATTAATGTAGGCACATTAATGTTTGCACTATCCCCATGTCTTTAGCGGGATAGTAGTCAATAAATGTAATACTTACCCGATTAATAAAAGTTCTGAATATCAAAATCCGTTTCAAATTATAAAGTATAAAAATGGCGGATATTTTATAGTTCTGTTGATATGGAAATTGCGGCATGCAAAACAATATGTCATCTCCCATCACTGTATCTTGCCTTATTTTCAACGTTTTCAGACATTTTAAGCAAGAAACCATTAAATACAATTTTAACAGCATTATTTTTCAATAGCTTAAATTGGAATATGGTCGACACATAAATTCAGTATCTGAAACGTAACTGTAACTCGGTTACCATGGGTACCACTATGGAATCAAAAACTATAAATCAATTCATTGAAAAAAATATAATTAAAATATCGTCTGCTATCATTATAAATTAAAATATTTCAAAAACGATTAATTGTGTATAAATATATTTAATTAAAAACTATTAAGAAGCTTTTCGTGGTTTTTTTTTTCATAGTGGTAAAAAAACAAATATTTGTGTGTTTTGTAGTTCGCAAGTTATAGCTGAAAGATTAATTAGAACAAAATATTTCGTGATTTTTAAATTTATGAACAGAATTTCAAGATTTGATATTTTTGTCATTCATTACTTATAGGCCAAGTCACAAGTATAAGCAAATATTTAAATTTCCAATGTATAACTGAAGTATTCATACTTTAGTCAACCACTTAATTTAATACAGTTGTTTCATATGGAAAATACAAAACAAAACAAAATAAGAAATCCACGATTTATGAATTTTTTTAACAAACTGTCAAGATTTAGACGTTTCTTTTTCGTCTCTTTCAAGGGACAGACGGAGAAAATACACGTACACCAACCTTTCCTATGACGTGAATGTAGGTTGCCAGATGATAAAATTCGGAGTAGAGTTGCATTATTTGGCAATTTATCGCCAATTTGGCGACATTTGGCGCCTTATCGAGGGTTCGAGAAACACCTCGAAATAACCAATATTCTACGCGATATGAGAGATTTCCAGAAATTTCTGTAGAAAGTCTATAAAAGGAGTCATCACTTAGCTGGAAAGCAGTTGACGTGATACGAACTACTGTTGAAGACCCAGACCGTCCGACTCGTCCAGAGGACTAAGATACGAACTACTGTGTCAATATTCCGTCAATATTTTAAGAATAGTAGCGGCTATTTTGTGAAATTAAATACCTCAATGTTTTGAGTATAGAATCGGTTGTTTTGTGAAATTAGGAGCGTTAAAGTGCTGTTTGACTGTGTGTGACATTAAAGTGTTGTTCCTGTTTACTCTGTGCTTGTGAATAAACGTGTTAGTTATCCAGAAATCTGGGCTGATTCTTGTATTCTGAGAGCACACCCACGATTTAAGAGGATACTTGGTAACAATAGTATCAGAAAGCAATTAACTGACTCCTAAAGATCAGGTAGCATTAATTCATCAGGACATTAATTCGAGTCTTCCGCTAATCCATGGAAAATAATAATTGTCCAGAAAATTTGATGATAATTATTACATTTGTATAACAAAAAAGATCAATCATGCATAAAGCATTGATTATAAAACACTTTCCAGCTCCAATGCAATTTTATTTAAACATCTCTAAAAATGCGATACATTCCTCGGTAATATTTCAAAAATAATCACAATTTTATATTAATTTATTATATTTGAAAACTTAAAACTTTATCGAAAAAAATGAACTTCATTCAAATCACGGCATTGAAATATAAATTGTCTGATTTAAACATCTCTAACATGCGATACATTCCTCGGTGATATTTTCAAAATTATCACAATACTACATTAATTTATTATATTGGAAAATTTAAAACTTCATCGAAAAAAATGAACTTCATTCAAATGAAGGCAATGAAATATAAATTGCCTGGTTTAAACATCTCTAAAATGAGATATATTCCTCGGTAATATTTTTAAAATTATCATAATACTACAATAATTTATTATATTTGAAAACTTCATCGAAAACAACTAAAATTTATTCAAATGACGTCATCGAAATATAAAACGCCTCTATATAAAAGCAGCATTTCATTCATAAACATTTTACCAATCCTTTCATTCATCACAATATGATAATGATTTATTTTATTTAAAAACTTAAAACCATGGAGGTACAAGTAATTTAACTCTATGCTTAAAACTTCATCGAAAAAATCGTCTGGTTCTCTAAGTAAAATTAATGAATATTTCATTCATATCAGCTATATTGCAGACTCCATGAGCTAAATAATTTTGCGTTAAAGAAATGCAGCAATTCTTACACAACTCACTCTTCATATTTTGCTGTTTAGTTTTTCCATAAGTGAAAAGTAGGCTTCGCTGTAGAAATAATCAAATTTGGATGATCATTAAAAATTCAAATTTATTGTAATTGCGTTGTTTCAGTATGTAGATGCACAGAATTTAAGCAAAAATAAAGCGGTTTTAGGACGGATACAACACTAAATATGAATTAAAAAGAACTTTAAAATTTTCGATTTTGACACAAGATGGATGCCATATTTTATTTTGAAGTGGGTCACGTGATCTCTTCATATAATGGCAACGTGATCGCTTCATATTAGAGGTATAATTATTATTTTAATTTTTAATTAAAAAACTACTGAATATATTTTGCTGAATTTTTTTTTTATATATTTTATGGGATAATTTGAATATTTCCTACATCTTTCGAAGCAGTTTGTGAATTTAAAATCCGTTAACAAAATGTTTGAAAAATTAAGTCCCATAGGGTTCAATGTATTTCATTTTTTCAACCCAGGTTCAATCCAAAACTAATTGGGTGATATTATTCATATATATTCCCATAGGTCCGATAGACCGTCTGAACAACATACTAAAATTTCACTTTGAGAAAGTCAATTTTACGGCAGTTATCGTGCTAACCGACAGACAGACAGACAGACAGACAGAATGAACAAAGTCATAAACACTTTTCAACTTTGTTGTAAAGTGGTAAAAAAGGTAACATTATTCCTAAAATAGCAGATCCTGTAAAAGACATATCGTGTCAATAAGACAGCGAACCACGAAAGAAACTATCATTAGAAAATAAAGCTTACTACAAAGTTCTTTCAACACTAAAATTAATACACCAAACGATTTTAATCACATCTATAATATACATACCACGTCCCCAATGACTCCGCTTCTAAGGCTTCAATTGCGTTAGATTTATTTATTCAATAAGAAAAGGGCTTAAAAACGGGATTAATTATGTAATGATTATTTAAAAAAATAATTTTCTTCTCCTAAAATCATTACGATCTTTTTTCCGGTATTGATTGCAATCTCGCTTTTGCCGTTCCTACAAAGATTAATTCTAAATAATATTTCATAACTATTAATTAATGCTGAATAATTAATATGTTAGCGTTGATTAAACTGAAAGGATTTTGGCGCATGACATTTGTATTTGTAATGCATTCCTTAATTCTGGGATTAAGAAACTGAGAAAAAATGGATTTAAGTCATAATACATTTTATTAATTTTCGTCCGAACGTGTACATATGTCTGTATATATGCATGTCCCGCTTGAAACTAATACTTGAACTAGAACCTTAATAAATGATCTTTTTTTTACTTAGTTAACGATCTGAGCATTTGTAGATAACTTAATTTTTAATTGTTTTCAAAAGGCCCGAAAAAGTTGTGTTTTGTTTATTACACCAAAATTAATTGCCTAAAACTCAGGGTTTTTTTCTAAGTGAGCTAATGATCTGAACATTTGCAGATAAATTTCAAACATTAGAAAAATTTAATAGGTCTTAAGTTATTTACAAAATACCTCTAAAATACTCAAAAACGACATTTTTTCACATTCTATCACTGCTGATAGTTTATGCAGTAGAATCTCAATTTTTTTTTTAGCGAAATACATAGAAATGACTATAATATAGTCGAAAATTTAAAAAAAAATTAATATAGATTTCTATATATATAAATAGGCAAGATATTTTAGTACCGTCAATTCATTATCGTATACTAAAGAACGGTAATTGTTTTTACTAGACACAGATTACAACATCAAATTAAGGAAATTTGATTTTGAAAATGGGATTTTACTTTTTAAAACAAGTATTTCAATAATATAACTGTCTTCGTTGGACAAATCGGATTAAAACTCTTATACTTTCGATTGTTATTTTTTATTTTTATCTACGTTTTAATCTATTTCACCTTTCAATATCTACATTTTTAACCGATCATAGCGCATTTTTAAAATATCGCTATAAATTGAATATTAAATCAACTAAAAATGTATCTAGAATGCCACAGGAGATATTAGGATGATGCAAATAGCCTAGGCAACATTGCTAAGTTCTCGATTCCAAAAAGGTCTGTTAGAGGAAAGCTATTTCAGAATATTATAAGGAATGTGGATAGGGCCCTTTATAAAGAATCCTTTATAAAGGGCCCTAGCATTTGCTTATAGTAAAAACGAGCCTTCAGCATTTGCCTATAGTAAAAACGGCCCGTGGCCAGGCCATGGCGGTCATGCCCTTCCGCAACTTAAAACAATTCAGCACCTTGAATTTCCCTTTTCCTTTTGACTTCCTGGTTACCCCCATGTTATCATGCATTAATAATGTGCCCCTAAATTGATTCCAAACCTTCTGAGCACGGGTGCGAATCCGTATCTCTGCAAATAGCCTAGGCAACATTGCTAAGTCCTCGGTTCTAAAAAGGTCTGTTAGAGATAAGCTATTTCAGATTATGATAAAACATGTGGATAAGGTCCTTTATAAAGAACCCTTTATATTTTCGGGCCTTAAACATTTGCCTAAAGCGGCCCGTGGCGGAACATGATTGCGCCCTTCCGCAGCTTAAGACATTGCACCACTTTGACTTTCCCTTCCACTTATCCTTCGTGTTATCATGAATTAACATTGTGAACCTAAATCGATTTATGATAGTCTTGGCCCTGAGAGTCATAACCCCAATAAATACACTTCACACAAATTGTAGATGTGGTTAGGGCAAAATATCCTAGGACCAAGACTGAAGGGCACCGACTCCTAGGGCACTGAACAGCATCCAATGAGAGTAAGGAGGGCGTATCTAAACCCCAGGCAATGTGATGCGACAACAAGGAGAAAAGTCAACTAATATGAACACGATTTCAAGAGTTGAGAAAGAGAGTGGTGATTTCAAGCATTGTTATGCAGAGAGAATCGTTATTCAGTTCAGTATTGAGAATATTATAGAAAAAGATGAAGTCTGACTCCAAATGTCAGAAAAAGAATCGGAACAGGCGACAGCCATGCTTAGCAACAGATCCGAAATACAGAGGTATGTTCCAGTCTTCATGTATGTTAGGTCAATTTTTGATCTTTGGAATAAGAATCAAAAAACCTGATCTCACCCGGTGTTTTTCTCCTCTATTATCGTTTGTTAATACATTGCTGCAATTTTAATTATAACAATAATAGAGGTGCGAATAAATGAAAATTTATTCTAAAAGTTAAAAATGCGGATTTCAATGTCTAGTGTTTTGATTTAATGATTATGTTAAGGAACTCATGCAAAGACTTAATGGTGGGTTTTGCGGCCACAATATCAATGTAAAAATGTTATGATTCACAATCACTTTAATCAAGATTAATAATTAAATCCATAAAAGGTTTATTTATAAAGTAAACCCCTTAAATGTTTTATCACCACACACTATGCATCTAAATTGATTCCAAACCTTCTGAGCACCGCTGCGGGTCCACATCTCGGCCACTGAAAACCACCCTTTTGAGAATACGATCTTTTCATATGTTGTTGTTGTTGAGACCCAGACCGTCCGACCTACCAGAAAGGTGTTGTTGTTGTTGTTGAGACCCAGACCGTCCAACCTATCAGAAAGGTGTCGTTGTTGTTGTTGAGACCAGACCGTCCGACCTACCAAAAAGGTGTAAGGCAACCGTTTGGACGGCCGGGAAGTGCCACCCAATTTAGACCGCAACCCAGTTAGGGAGGCATCCACAGGGAGATCTTTTCTTATGTGAATTTGTTGAGCATTTATCATTTGCAAATTTCTAACAACCTCGCAGCCTGCAATTTATCTTGAAAAGAGCCTAATAAAGTTTGATGAAAATATCAACCTAAAAAGTGACAGCTAAAAATTTAATCAGTTGCTGCAGCCACCTCAAATAGTACATATCAAAACACGTTTTAAATATAATTACAATTAAGAACATGCCAACCGACTCCGGTTACAATTCACGCTTAAATGTTGTGAATTTGGTAGAACTTCATACAGAAATTGTAGAAATTTTAATTATTACATTTATTTATATATTTTATTTAAAAGTGTGATGGGTTCACGGGATATAAAAAATTATTTCCAGATTCATTTCACAATTCAAATGTGACCGAAACCTTGGGATAAGTTCGGAAAAGTCTGATTTTCACAAATTATTGCGTTCCTATTCAGAACAGCTGTCAAGATACACAGAAAATATGAGATTTCACATTAACTTTTAAGTCAAAATTATAATTAATATAAAAACAACTATAAAAATCTTATTGGTACATATGAACGGTACACAATTACAACATTTCTATATTTTTTACAATCCCATATTCCGTAAAGAATCTCATATTCTTTGACAAAGAAATTCCTATGACTTGTAAGGTTATAAATGAAATCAAATAAAATTTAAATTTGAAACTGCAAAAATAAGGCAAAGGCATAAGACAGTGACATTGAAAGCTTACTTCAATTTCTACATTTTGCCTTTGTTATATTAGCACCTGCGGAAACAGCGATTTGGAATCAGACAATGGCGTATTTTGAAATTGAATTTGGGGGAAGAGGTGGATTTAGTTTTAAATATCCATCTCTAGGGGTTCAAGTTAGAGATCTGTACAAGTTATTGCATTGTATGCATTTCTATGGCGAAAAGCTTAAAATATTTATTTAAACTGTCAATTTTGAAAAAGTAAATTATTGTCCAATGTAAATTCGAACTGAAACAAAATGTTGTTACGTATTCAAAAATATTTTTACCTTTAAATTTACTTTTATCTACGTATATTATGTACTAGAGTACAGCAACTACGAAAAAATACTGGCTATAATTATACTCATAATTAGGAAACCCTTCTTTTAAAAATAGTCAAAAATACATATACTAAATACCACGCCTTTCTGCTGTGTCAACTAATAATAACGACTACTTTACTAACGCTAACGACACCTAGATGTAATTCTCAATACGTCATGGCGTTTTCAAGCGTTTCAACCATATAGGGGTTTTATTTCTTTTTTTCTAAACTCCGTGGCTTCTAAGCTCAATCATTGTTTTACAATAAAAAGTATGTCCACATATCAGTTAGGTTAAATCTCATGTTAACCTAAAGGTAAATAATTTATTGATCATTACTAATTAATGTCCCATTCCTTTATTTCTGTTTATCAAAATTTTGATAAACATCTTTTAATTTATAAATAGCGGTATCTAATAAATACTTCTGTTTCTTCCGGCAAGAATAAAACATTTAAAATTAAATCTTGCCTTCCCATTGTTAGCTTAGACATTAAAATTTTCAATAAATAATTTGTTTACATTTTAACCAATCACAGAGCATTTTTGAAGTATCGTTATAGATTTAATATTAAATCTACTAAAAAATATATTTGATATGCCAAGGGTAATGTTGAGTATTGCATTTTTGATTGATTCTAAAACATTTCACCTTACTGAGCTAACGACTGCAAATCATTCTATTTGGTCCTATAATATCTGTAAAAATATAAATCCTGTTGAGCAATAGAAAAACTGCATTATAATTGGCAAATAAATTTGACGACAAATCAAGTAGTTTTCTGCATATGACTAGCATCACTTCTGCTTTTAAAAACTTTTCTGGTCAATGTTGACTTTCTATAGTAAACCAGCTGTTTTGTTTCGTTTTGTATTTTCAATTGTATACCGTTCTTGTTGTTTCTTTTCTTTAATGATTTTTCAGAAATTTAATATTTTATTTGGTTTTTTCTTGGACTGATATGGATTCAGTATCAAATATAAATATTTTATTACAATTTCTATCAATCACATGTTATATCAGTTTTGAAGTAAATGTCTTATATTTTCATACGGTCAAATATCATGCCGCCGCAGTAGACACTTTAGAGAGCTAGAAGTATACAAACTTCAAAAATCCCAAGGAAATAGAGTGACATCTATTTCACTCGGAAGACAAATGTCCATGTTCCGAAACAAAGTGGATGAACACTACGTCAATACAAAACGCTTCTGTCGAATTTTCTGACACACAGTTGGTATAAATAGTCAACATCCCACGTCTAATCTGGATAAGAGGTTTTTTAGAAACTTTTTCGATACATTTTGCGCAAAATGTTATTTATTACTTCAGATTTAGGGCTTAAAGTATTTGTTATTCTGATTTTACTTCACCTAAGGGAAGTATTGTTTCCATATAAAAGACACATTCCAGCCAGATTGAAGATTTATACGTTTCGAAGGTGCTTATTACGTAAAACCTCTTTTTAGCATTCCGTCTGGCTGCTTGTCTGTCTTTCGTTCAATCAATTTAACCCCGTTTTCTCCTAATCTAATCTACCAAAGGAAACCATATTATGTGCAAGGACAGACTGGTGCAAAGACGAAAACAACATAGAGCTTTTTATATACATATTGCTACTTTTTATTCAGCTTGATCTGGTGTTTGTCAGTGTGAATCAAATCTTTGAGAACCTAGCTAATCAGGGTACATGAAAATTAGTAATATGCAGTATTTCTTTCAGTTATACATCCGGGTGGGTCCTTAAAGTTTCATCCCTCGGGCCAAAAGGTCCTGAAAGAAACACTGGTAACATGATACTTAGTATGTCGTTGTTTTTGGTGGTCCATTTTAGTTCTTTGGATTTCGAAACTTATCGGGCTAGCACAACGTCAACCCGGCATAAGAATATATTCGTTTTCTGAAAATAACACGAGAACCGTTAGCTACTAGAAAGCCCAAATTTGACATATCGTTGTCTTTTGTAGCAGATTTTTATTCTTTGGATTTTTAACCTTATCATAATAGCCCGTTCGGGGTCCGCCATAGGAATGTACTCGTTTTTTTTTAGAATAACTCGAGAGCCATAGCATCTAGAGCGTCCAAATTTGGCATGTCGTTATCTTTTGTGGTATATTTAATTCTTTGTATTTTGAAGCTTATCGAGTTAGCCCGTCTTTTGCTCACTTTAGGAATGTACTCATTTTTTGGAATAACTTAAGAACCGGAGCAGCTAGAAAGTCCAAATTATGCATGTAATTTTCTTTTGTTTTATATTTTAAATCCTTGCGTTGAAAACTTTATTGGGATGAAGTGCCATAGAAATGTATTCGTTCTCGGGAATAACTCAAGATGTAGAGTATCTATAAACTCATATTTAGTATAGCGCCCTGCCTGAATGTTTTATTTCAACCATTTAAGTATTGAACCTTAACGGCCCGGGCCGGCCCGTCCTGACGCCGTCATAGGAATGTACTCATTTTTTGTGAATAACCAGAGAACTGGAGCAGCTAGAAAATCCAATTTGGTATGCCGTTATCTTTGATACACTGCAGTTGCAGACATGTTAATAAATACATTTTTCACACATTTAAAATACATAAAAATTATAAAATGGGGTACTTAAAAAACAATGTTTTTGCCTTTACTTCTCTTTTGTTTTGCACAAAACGTGTGCAAAACGTAGCAATAAGCGTCAGCGTATTTTACCCGATATTATGATATCTGAGAATCTATTATTCAACCAACTGAAACTAAATGTTGTATAAATCTCGACTATTACATGCTTTTAAACACATTGTTGCGATTTTGCCCGCATTGTGCCAGTGCTCATTGACCACAAAATTTCCTAACCAGTTTTTCTCCAAAACTGTCTAAATCACTGGAACCAAATTTTGTACAACTGTAGTCTACTACATGAATGTGATATCAACGATATGATTTATTTTAATTTTCACCAATCTCGTGCGCAGAACGCTTATAGGCATTTTGCATTTTATTTTAAATTTCCACAACTACTCAACAAACCGGTCGGATGTAAATGTAGGCTGTTACATCAGTATTATTGCCTCAGTAATAAATTTTTATAGAAAAGAAATAGTTCAGAAAAAAGGGGGAAACGTGTACAAAGAGATTTGTATTCACAATTTGCACTCGCATGCTGCTTAGTAACATTTTCGAACGTGTGTCAGAAATTTTAATATAGAAAAATGTCTTAATAACTGTGAGACTAGAAAGTGTTCTCACATTTGATGAGACACTTTTATGTATTTAGGGTGGCCAGAACGGCGAACAAAGCGTGCAGTCTGGCTGGCACCAAGGTTTATTTGACTTGAACCTAAAGGTCAGAAAACTATAAATTTAGGGGTACCATACCAGAGGGGCTGAGCTGGGTCGTACTAATGTGCAATGGTGCAATTGCGTAAGGGGTAACCAATAAGCGCCAAAAAGAAGTAAAGGCGGAGATACCCCCCCCCTCCCACACACACACACACACACACCGAGGGAACCAGAGCCTGTGACCAAGAAACGAGATCAGACTTTGACGAAAAAAGTAATGGAATATCAGAGAGCGAGACCAGACATTGGTGAAGACAGATGGAATTTTGAGACAAGAGCAGACCAGAAATAAGACAATCATGATTTTTGACTTAAAAATGAGATATACTAAAATGACTTAAGAAAGATGCTGGTGAACAGTTGTTCAGAGTTGACTGGTGCAGATATGTTATGATGACTTGTGGATAGAACCGCCTAATAGCATGAAATAAGTGGAGTGTTTGAGTTAGCAGTAATCAATGAAGTTACGAGTGGGCATTACACTTCGAGTTGATGCGTGTAACTACAGACGAGATTGACCAAGTGCTGCTAACAAGGCCCAAATTGAAGGTATGTGTTCATCAATCATCCTCAGTTTAATAAATACGTTAGGTATATGGTTCAGGGTCTCACATGCTCCCCTCTCACTTTCTATCTTAATAAATAATTAATAGGAAGAGTAGTTAATGTATTGAAATTGAATAGGTATTTTTTGTCTTTAATAAATGTTATTGTTAAGTTTAAATTGGTCTAATCTTTTAATAATTAATAAATATTCTTTTCAGGACTCACACGAAAGGTAAAATAATTGGAGGGTTTATAGCGGCCCAACATAGCAATGTACATTAAATATAATTCAACTATATGAGAATAACGGCCATGTCAAATTAATGAATTTAATTTAACATTAAATAATAATTTCCTTAAATGAAATTAATAGAATTAAAAGTGTAACTTTAAGTTTCTTCTTCATTTTTGGTTGCCACAATAACTAGATTACACATAGAATTCTGTTCAATTAAAATGTAGAAAGTAGACCATCGTTTTAATAAAACTTTGATTTAATCCTTCAGTTCGAGCAGTCTAAATCTGAACTCTATATGAGAGCATAGCAGTGTCTCGCAAATTAAAAGGCTAAACTACATATCATTTGGCATTCAGTTATGGGCTTGTTCGCACTGAGGAAACAAATCCAAGTGTTTTCAGTGTAACGCTAAGCATTTTTTATGTTTGCACCATGTCATGTTCTATATTTGTTGAAAATCATTTCATTGTTGCAGCAAGAGCATATGAAGTCAACCTCTCATGATTTGTAGATCAATTCATATACAGAAAAATGGCATTTCATTAATAAGGTAATTTTTCACTTGATTTTCAATTCACACCAAATTCCGCATTCTAAGATAGTTTGATATAAGCTGTTAAATAATGGAGTTAGACTTAATGCAACGCACATGCCTAAACAACACGTTTTAAACTCGAATTTTATAACCGATAGACGTCAAAATGTAAGCCGCTGAAAATATTAAAAATACTTGTTTTTATCATCCCGTAATGACAACTTATAACTCAAGATTAACTCAAAAAGTTTTATATTTTATTGGTTTGTTATGTTTAATTAAGAACATGTCTTTGCTAAAATGATTCACATTTTACCAGGCTAATTTTAATTCAGTATTATCAAAACCGACGACGGTTATTTCTGATAATAGATTATTTCGTTCTGATCTCGAAATCTGTAATCGCATTCTGATTTCTAATCCCTACATTGGGAGCGTGATTCCTAATATATGATAAAGTATAGGTTGTTTGTTAAGAGAAACGTGCATTGATTATATCAGATAGTTTACTCTTTTACACTAGAAAGTATGCCCGTCATACGACGGAATTCAAAATTTGCAAATCATTACCTCCCATTTGGCGTCATTTTTATCCATTTGGCGATGGATTTGAGATTGCTTCAGAGTTTTCTGCTCAATTTGCAGACTATATGCTTCGGCCTTTTCTTTTTCGAATTTTTTCCAAAGATTCTTGACTTTGACGTGATCGTCATTTTCTTACCCTTTCTCTGTTTAACCGACGTTTCTTTTCGTTTCTATCCCCTTCATTTTCCATTAACCAACACGTTTGTGAAATAAAATTTGTTCTGAATGTCAAAAACTTTTTTTTCTTTGTTCAATATTTTATAATATAAATTTAAATCTGCTGACACTACTCAAAGGAAAATATAAGAAGAAAAGAAGAAAAAAAAAACGAAACACGTTCAAGCAAAAATTTAATTAGCTGAGAAGAACGTTCTGGTTTTTCGGTTTTTAATATGAACACTGAATTCAAGCAGCAGTGAACGTGGTACGTCAATGGGTAACCTGAAAAATTTAGTGTTCACGTGAAGGGTTATGAAAGTGCCGATGGTCTGGGTTAGTATCCAAATTGAAATATTTATCCGTGATTGAAACACGTTTGGATACATTTTGTAGCAGAGTTACCCAGAGATGCATAGATAAACAGACAGATAAATTAAGGTGTTTATATTATTAATTTCTCACTAGAACTGTACTTGCGGCAAACGTAATTTGAAACTATAGAGGTATGATCTGGGTCTGCGACAGGGTATTGCAGAAAGAGGCCAGAAATTTTAGGGGTTGTGGGCAAAGGCCGCATAAACAGTTTATGAAAAACAGTCAATAATTTGTAAAATAGGAAGTAATAGGAATACGCGCTTTTGCTGCATAGGGTCCCGAAAATTGTGTCGGAGTCAATATATAGGAAATTTATATATATAGGAAAAACTGTGATCCCTCGCTTAGTTAGTTATATAGTGCACCTGCTAAACGCTAGCTATTAATAATTAAAAGCTAAAATTATTTTTAAAAATCCGATTATTGGAATTCAAATCAATGGATTTCGGTATAAAAATATATTCAAAATTCTACTCACATTTTCCCATATTTAAATAAAAATGTATTCTAAATTGACATTTAAAAGGAATTCTGTTGCTATGGTAAACAACTACATAATTGGTGCATGAAGACGAAACTGGGAAATCAACTGGTAATAGCGTCCACAGTGTATTCAAATTAGGATTCCTTTACATATATATACAGTTGAGTAAGACTAACGGATTTAAGACATGAATTACACAGCGAAAACCGCTGAAGGTAGAAACTTTAAACTTCATATACATGAGACTTAACTTATAAGTAATGAGAAAAATTTTAAATCTTGTAGCTTTGATGGAAAAATTTATACATCGTGTATTGTTTTGTTATAACATTCTTTCATCTATAACTGTAAAACGACTGGACACAGATGTTTTTATACTATCCTGCATAGAAAAGCATATCCTAAAATTTCGTAATTAACTTTATTGGTGCACAATCAATCTTTTTTGAGATATTTTAATTTAAAGTTACAGCAGACTAATTTTTATTATATTTTATCAATGATATTTTTTACCATTGTAGTAGCCATGGTAACTGAGTTACGTTTTAAATACCAAAGTCATTTTTTGACTACTTTTCGAATCAAACTGTCGAAATGTAATGTTAATAAATCAAGTGATCTTTAACTTAAAATGTCTAAAACGTTATAAGGCAACATATAATGATCAGAGATAAAGTAGTGTCTTACATACCGCAATTTTCTTGTTAATAGAAATTATGTACGCTATTTTTGAGCTTAAATATGAAACGGTTTTTAATATTCAGAATTTTTAAGTAGGTAAGTGACCATTTAGTGACCATTTCGCTGATAGTCAATAGCTAGTAGAAAATAAATCTAAAAATCTGATGTGGGCAGCACATGACAGTCCTTATATAATGCAATGAATTTACTAATTTTACAGTTAAAAAAATGTTATTCTTATAGTAGATACTTATTTTCTTTCCAAGATATTGAATTATCTTCAATTAGTCGTCATTTTCATTGATTTAGTGTCATTTTTATCCATTTGGCGAGATTTTCGTTAATGTGGTAACATTTAAAAATGTCGCCAAGTTGGAGACATTCCGCTAAATTCGTCGCCAAAATCTCACCAAGCGTTATAGACGGAGAAATAAGTTAATTTTACAGCGGATAAATGACTATTGGCGTTCAAATACAAAAGTATTAATTAAAGTATCTTTTTCTCGTGAATGGAACGAGTTGGAACCACGAGAATGATGTCACCATATTTATCGCATGATATTGCATACAAAAAGTGAACATGTTTCTGAACAGTTAATATTTTTTTTTTAATTTATGGGCTATTTGATAAATTTATTTGAAAAATGTACAATATCTCGAGAACAGTTCAAGCTAGCGTTCTACAGTTTATGTCAATCGTTTTCTAAGGAAAAATCACATAAAAAATGTCTATTTGCGTAACTTTATTAAAGGTTTTGATTTTTTGATGAATTTTTCAAAATTCCACTCGAAAATTTAGGGGGATTCTGAATATTCGATTATGTTTAAAAACAATAGGCTTCCAATATTCACGGATTGTAATTTTTGTACCAAATTTCATTCGAATCGCTCCATTCGTTCGTGAGATATCGTCTCCACTGACTCACTGGCACACACACACACACACACAGACATCACTTCAAAAATGTTCGATTCGTGATCAGGCATGCTTGAAACGTGCTCTCCCGTCGAAAACTCGAATTCGAATTTTTGACCCCGTCACAATACTTTCCTTATACTTTATGTATATAAGGAAAGTAAAAAGACGGACAAACCGAAGCATTTTGATGCCTTTAAATTTAAAATTCCAGTTCAACAGTAGTTTTAAACGATAGGCGTGTAAAAATAAATATCATGTGAGCAGCACATGACTTTTGCTGAAGGCTCAAATTCATTTTATAATTTTTTTTCTTTCATTTTGCATTAAACTGTGTTTAATTGCAGAAAATTACATGGATACTTTATTACTGATAGTATATCCAATTTGCATTTTTAATGCATTTTCGTTTCATATGATAACTTAATGCATTTTTAAACGTCTTCAGCTCCTCAAAATTCCAAAAAAATAAAATTTCTCGATAACGGTTCATCCTAGAGTCATGGAGTCAGTCTTATTCGATTGGTTATCGAAAATTACACAATGAGCAAGTATATAAGAAATATATTTCAGAAATTTTAGTCATCAATTTCAGATTTTCACGATCTTTGCGGGCCATTTTGCAAAAAATTGTCAGTTATATTTTTTCGAATCATGTCCAAATCTAATCAGCATCAGGAGATCCCTCAAGGGACTTAACTTCTAAATTTTAAGAAATTCCAATTTCATCAAATAGTTTTTTTTTAACTACAGTAAAAAGTCGTCAGCTCATTAAAATTAAAAAATATCTTAAATATCTCCAAAGCAGTCCATCATAGTACTGTAATGGGATTGGTTTTATTCTTTTGTTCATCAAAAATTACGTATAAAACAAGCATTTAATTCATGCATTTAAGTATATGTAATCGTTTATTTTAGATTTTGACGATTTTTGTGGGATATTTCGCAAAACATAGGCAGATTATACTTTTTTAATTTTTTTTTTAATCGTACCGATCGTATTTCGCGAAAAAAGGGGGAGGGCAGGTTCTTTTTGTCCCAAATCACACCAAAATCAAATCAGGACCAGGTTAACCCACGAGTGACTTAACTAACAAATTAATGAAATTTAGTCAATTGGTTTTTGACTTAAATAGGAACAGTTCGATGTTTTTTTATGTAAATACGTACATTGCACAAACAGACACAAACTCAGACATACAGGCGTCACGCTAAAAAAAGTCTATTCGTGTTCCAGAGTGCTCAAAGCGTGTAGATCCTTCGAATTTTCGAATTTCGACACGATTCGAATACTTTCTCTATACATTACCATGTATAGTAGGGAAAGTAATAAAGAAAACCAAATAGCAAAATATCGTTTTATTTCACTTGAAAGAAAAATGGTTCTCTCCCCATATACACAGCAATTCGACCATGAGTCAATACAAAACACTTCTGTCAAATCTTCTGTCACGCAATTGGTATAAATAGTCAACATCCCGCATCCAATCTGGATAAGAGGTTTTGCAGACTTTTTCTCGATATATTTTTTCGAAAAATGCTGTTATTTCGGATTTAGAACTTGAACTATTTGTTACTGAGTGTTTTTACAACATGTATTTTCATAATAAATGTAAAAAGAAATTACGCGATTCCAATTCTGTTTCTAGTTTTCTGTTTATGCACTTGATACACAGTGTGTTTCAGCGCAGTTAACTTCAAGCGTCGGCAATAAGTTTCAGATGCACACTTTTAATTTGAATGTTTTTAAAAAAAATAAATGCGGGACTTTTTCGTAAGATCCTTTTTCCTGTAAGTGGCATTTTCGCGAAAATGACTGTCTAAATTTGTATACGATTTCTTGGTCAAAAACGGTCCAATTGGGAAAAGTTGCACTGTACAGTAATTAACTAATCAAAAGAAAAACATATGGTGCATTTAGTATATGAAATATTTAGCGTCCTAGTGCTTATTCAAAATATTTGTAAAATGTTCACCAATCCGAGTTAAGCTGCAAATAAAACAGACATAATTTATATAAAATATGGTTTCAATATGCAATCAGTCCCTGGAAAACAGAATATCATCAGTTGTTCTGCCTATGCTGTCAAGCCGCCCAGGTTTCATTTGCAAGCAAGACAACGCTCGACAACATACTGCACGACTTTCTCAATAATGTCTTCGATGATTTAATACCTCCTCATGGCCATCCAAATCCCCCGACCAATAGAACACGTCTCGGACATGCTGGGATGGCAATTGCATCCTTTACAGAATACCACTGAATTAGCTGACCTGCCGCAGCATGGCATAAGCACTTAATTGACATAAGCAACTTAATTGACTCTATTCTTCACCGAATATCGGCTTGTATGTAGCTGTCAGGTAAGGATTTACCACTTACTAAAATGCCATCTTCTTGTCCACCATATCTTAATAAAACATTGTTTTGCTCCCAAATTCTAATCATTTACGTATATCCTCAAATGAGATATACATACCGAGTTGCACGGCTGTAGCTCAATTTCTTATGAGTGCATATATTTTTTCCAACAGAGTGTATATGAAACTTGACACCCATATTAGGTCCAAATCGCCTCAGTGGATTTATAGATTATGAAGGGTCAGCGATTTGACACCCACCCGTACACCTATATCCAAACTGACAAAATCATTTTTAGTATCTTAAAACTCGCTCACCAATATGTTTATAGTGAAAACTGTACTTGTGTTCAAATCACAATCACCATGTATTTCTTGGAGATGTATATTTGAAGATCTATATTGTTGATCAGTACAAGTGTATACTGCAACACAATAACTTCGTGAAACTGGATAATCGCAGCAATTTCAGAATTTGCACGCATAGCAGGTAGGCATGCGTCCTCTGAGACAAACTATATATACATTTAAAAAATATATTTTTGCATTCACATCTACAAAATATTCGCAGTACACCCTTCACATTTGTTACAAATCGTGTTCAGCAATTTTCGAGATTTTGAAGAGGAAACGATTTTGACAAAATCTCGTTTTATAGTTAAATTATACACATAGTCAGAAAAAAAAATTATGCATTTATATCTACATAATACATGAAACTTGCCACACCCAATTGGATCCAAATTGCTTCAGTAGTTGTGGATATTAAGAAAAGCCAACGGTTTGAAGCGCCCCCCCCCCCACACACACACACTACACCAAACACACACCACACACACACACACACACACACACATGTCATTTTTTAGTATCTAGTGACCCCATCAATGTATTTATGGTGAAAACTCGTGTTGTTTAACCATAATCACTAGACATTTCTTTGATTATAGAGATTAAAATAAAAGGTTTGCTTTATTTACTACTAAAACACAACTATCAAGAAAAGTAGTGCAAGTCATTATCACTGTCACCATACTTTTCTCTAACTCAGTACAAGGAAAGTAAAAATGGAATAGCATATTACAATCACTAACGGTTCAACACAAATATTAAATAATAGTAACCATGTTTTGACTATATTTTTAAATAAAAAACATACCTGGAATCAACGAACATAAAAGTGACATAAATTCCATCAAATATAAGCAAGAAACTTACCTAAAAATGAAAAAAGTGATATTAATATTAGAGTTTAAAAATTTACATTGAATTGAGAAATAACAAATGAAAAAATTCACGAAGTTTGTGCCATGAAAGATGTTTTCGCAATAGCATTTATGTACTTACAGTTTCTAGTCTGCAATGATTTAGCATATATGACAAGTAATCTGATATGTAATTATTTAACGATCATTTGAATTAACTGCAAACTATATTTTACATATAAAAACGTTAAATGGCAACATATCAGGTTTATTAAAATTTGTCTGACTTAATTCAAAATGTCGTTTTGTCCCAAATAGTCTGAGTCTGAGGTTTAAAATTAGGATTTTCGGTATCACCCAGAGGGATAAAGGTTCACTATGATTTTTATGTTCCCTGAGGTGTAGAGAGAAGGAATATATACGATAACTGTTGATAAATGTTTGACATCTGCCCGATAGCGGCCATTTTACAAAATGGCGCTTCGGAACCAGAGATTATTTCACATGGCTGCAAAATCGTTAATATTTGATAAAGTTCAGATTTTTCTTTTATTACGGAGCTAATATAATGAACTGAAAAATATTCTACAGTTATAGAATTATTGGAGATACATAACTAAAAAATCTGACGTGGACAACACATGACTTTCCTTATATAATGCAAAGAATTTACTACTTTTATAGTAAAAAATAGGGTTTTTTTTATAGTAGGTACTTATATTCTTTACAAGATATTGAATTTTCGACAATTAGTCGTCATTTTCATTGATTTAGCGTCACTTTTATCTATTTGGCGAGATTTTCGTTAATATGGCCACATTTCAAAAGGTCGCCAAGTTGGCGATATTCTGCCAAATTCGTCGCCAAAATCTCGCCAAACCTTATGGACGGAGAAATAAGTTATTCTTATAGCAAATAAATGACTATTGGCGTTCAAATACAAAAGTACTACTCAACGTATTTTTTCTCATGAAGGGAACAAGCTAGATTCACGAGAATGATGTCACCCAATTTATCGTATGATATTACATATGAAAAGTGAACATGTTTCTCAACAGTTAATATTTTTTTAACTTATGGGATTTTTTGATACATGTATTTGAAAAATGTGCAATATCTCGAGAACGGATCACGCTAGCGTTCTAAAGTTTATGTCAATTGCTTTCTAAGGAAGAATTACATAAGAAATTTCTATTTGCGTAACTTTTTTCATAGGTTTTGATTTTTTGATGAGTTTTTTAAAATTTCACTCGAAAATTTAGGGGGTGCTGAACATTCGATTACGTTTAAAAACAATAGGCTTCCAGTATTCACAGATTGCGATTTTTGAACTAGATTTCATTCGGATCGCTCCATTCGTTCGTGAGATATTGTCTCCACATACTCACTGACACACACACACACACACACATACTTTCACACACACACACACACACACATACTTTCACACACACACACACACACATACTTTCACACACATACTTTCACACACATACTTTCACACACACACACAGACAGACACAGACATCATCTCAAAAATGTTTAATTCTTGATCAGAGATGCTTGAAACGTGCTCTCCCGTCGAAAACTCGCATTCAAATTTCTGATCCAGTCACAATACTTTCCTTATACATTATGTATATAAGGAAAGTTAAAACAGAAGCGAAAATGAGACACAAATGTCTATTACCTAATGCAATTTAATTTTTTACCGCATTGTATCTTCAATACGAATAGTTTGAACTCATATCCCATCTTATTTGCAAATAATTTAATTCGCTTTATAATGATATAACGTTGATACATTTACTTTATAAATAGCTCTAGAGTGGATTATGAATCTGGTGAATGTTATTTAAAAAGAATACGGCTGGACGAATATTGCATTCATATGTAGATTTAAGAAGACTTTTTTTATTTAAACACCGACGTTTTTTTATTTGACTGTTTTTATTTGACGGTAACTTTATATTTTAACAAGAAAGATCAATCATGCATAAAGCATTGATTATAAAACACTTTCCAACTTCAATGCAATTTTATATAAACATTTCTAAAATGCGATGCATTCCTCAGTAATATTTTTAAAATTATCACATTACTGCATTAATTTATTATATTTGAAAACTTCATCGAAGAAAATGAGCTTTATTCAAATGACGTCATCGAAATATAATTCGCCTCTATATAAAAGCAGCATTTAATTCATCACAATACTATAATAATTTATTTTATTTAAAAATTTGAAAAATTGTTATCTACCATATTTATTTTAAAACGTAAAACCTCTTTTATATATAAAATAATTAAACTCTTGGAAAGATTTTTATTATATAATATATATCTTTTTCTTTCTGGAGGATATAGCAAGAGTCAGCATTTAATTGAATTTGTTTTTCTCCTTATATTAAATAATTTTTATTTAAAAAACTGCCTAACATATTTTACTGAAATTTTTTTTTATATATTTTATGGGATAATTTGAATATTTCCTAAACTTTTCAAAGCAATTTGTGAATTTAAATTCGCTTAAAAAATGTTTGAAAAATTAAGTCCCATAGGGTTCAATGTATTTCATTTTTTCAACCCGGGTTCAATCCAAAACTAATTGGATGATATTAGTCATTTATATTCCCATAGGCCCCACAGACCGTCTGAAAAACATACTAAAATTTCATTTTGATAAAGTCATTTTTACGGTAGTTATCGTGCTAACGGAAAGATAGATAGACAGACAGACAGAATGAACAAAGTCATAAACACTTTTCAATTATGTTGTAAAGTGTTAGAAATGAATGAAAAGTAAAAAACTAAAGAGCAAGGAGGAAGATTGTCGTCGTGTGTCGTTCATGGTTCTTCAGTGGGTATGCATCTTGATGAAGAATATTTTATTCGACCACAGGACTTTGAATCTTGTAAAATATTAGTTTAAGCTACTGAAACAAGAAATTATACCCTGTTGTTCCATATTTCTAAATCTGTTTTAAGGCTACAAGATATTCCAGAGATATATACTATCACAGGCCATGCAGGTCCAGATTAATTTTGAGAAAGGATTTAGAATACATGAATGCATAAATTATTTATAGCCTTTATTGTACATTTTGTAAAGAAAGTAGATACATTGAAGGCACAGAAACTCGTGGGCAGTTATTAACATCTACACAATTTGCATTTGATTGCACACTTGGAGATACCGCTAAATTTAAATTTAACACTAAAATGGAAGCTTAACTAGTAAGGATACAATAGCAGAAGAAGTACATTGACATAGAACATGCTAAAAAGACTACACTAGAATGAAAACTAAATCGTGTGGATGTACTGTGACTGAAGACACCACGGGAGAATAGAACATGGTGCATATATAGTGATTTGTTCTACAACTTAAGAAGCAAGATAATTCCTAATAAGAAAGTTGTAAGAATAATTACGCTTTTGAAGAAACTCACCCGCTACATGCATGAAAAGAAGCTCGAGAAATTAAACAGCCTGCAAGAAAGATACGCAAATAAAACGCAAACTTTAATTCAGATGCTATTTGAAAATATTTTCAGACTGCAAAGGAAAATAGTTAGTAGCTTCTAACAGCTAAACTTCTGAAACTACTAATTGTAGTCATTTCTTTGAATCTAAAATATGGAAATATAATTCAAATATGAATGATAGTTTGCATGTTAAAATCTTACGTACGATCAAAAATAAAAGTGGAGTACAAAAATAATTCTCCTTGCCGTGTTCATCCATCTTATATTTCACAGTACCTGAGTCTTTCTGCACCTTTTACAAGTTTTGATAAGATGATTTAATCTAAGAAAAATTTCTTAAAATATTAATAATTTGGCAAAATAAATCAACCAGAATATTATGTATGCCGTAACTAGCAGTGTAAAACACATAAGCTTGTATTACTGCCACATGGTGTAAAATCCTTCACTGGTAATGTTGAGAACATACGGACACTTAATAGTTTAGGAAATGGAATTTCCTAGTCACAGTTGGTAGAGAATGAAACTGCTTTAAATCTATAAAAGCTTACTGTTTAATATAAATTGTAAGTTTTTCCTTTATGCATAGAATCTCATATGGAACCTTCCTGTATGCATGAAACCCTTTGGGTCATAACAAAAATAGAATGTAATGCTTTACACAGAATTCCTAATTGGTCGGGATTCGACATATGTACCAGACACCTATGCGATATCGTGGCAGATAAAATTGATTACTTACCAACTATTATTGTTCCAGCAACATGAAATGTCAATAGTTATTGAAATAATTGATCAGTATGAACTCTTGTAAAACACACCACTTAACAGTATCATGGACCAAACAACTTACTCAAAGGCATAAAAATTACTTTGGTAAAATACTGAGAAATATGAAAATATTATTTTTCAATTGGGAGTGTTTCATATAAAACTTTTTCCCATTCTTAGGAAGCGATATGAAAGTGTTGGATTAAGGGACCTTTATATTTAATCTTGTACATTGGGAGAAGCTTCTGCCAAGAACGTTTTCAAAGACAAAATGTAATAACAGAACAACAAAAAATCAAAGTGCATTTACGAGAGTATACTTAGGCTTATGCAGCCTTTATAGCCTAGAAATATTTTTAAGCAGGATCCGAATTCGAATTCACGTTCGCATATCTTTTATTATATGCGTAATTTCTGGAACATTTTTTTACATATAGTGGGTTTCTCCAAAAATTTAACCATTCTTACCACATTTTTATTGGGAATTATCTTGCTTCTTAAGTGATAGAACAAATCACCATATGCTTCATATCTATACTCCCGTAAATACTTCAGTAACAGTACATTAGTTTTCACTCTTGTGTAGTATTTTTAGCATGTTCTATGATACTGTGCGTCATCTACTGATAAATCCCAACTAGTTATGCTTACATTTGGTGTTACACTTAAGTCTTGCGGTTGCGGTTTCTCTGAGCTTTCAATCAGCTGTAAATTGTGTAGCAATTGATAACTTTTAACCAGATGAGGTGCCTTACTCTTTTTTACAAAATATACAATAGGAGTTATAAATAGTTTATGTATCAATTAACTGTCGCTGTGGCTTTTAAACACAATTTCTCAATTACTTTTGGCTGAGTTCATTAAAATATAATTTCCTTTTAGGATTTTCTAAATCCCTTTCTAAAGTAAATCTAGACCTGTATTAGATAAATCTGAAGCGGGAGATTATATCTCTGAATATCTCGTCGTCCAAAAACAGATTTTGAGACTTCTACAGAGAGCATAGTGACCTATAGAATAAATTGTTTTCAAGTACTATTAAAGGGAATAATGTCTCTAGAATAAAAAGAAATCCCTGTGATTGAAAGTGCCCCACCATATCGCTGAATTGGACTTCAACATACCCTATTTCTCAAAAAAATATATGCATTCATAAAAAATTGAGATATGGAGGCGAAAGTCGACAGACAAAAATCGTTTTAAGAGTTATGCAAATGACTCCTAAAGATTAATGACTTCAAACTGTCAGCGCCAAAGATGTTATAGAGTTCAACATGCATGAGAACGACGCATCATGCAGCATTCCAAACAACCGGTGTTCTCATTCACGGGCAATTGGAACTGGATTTTTTGCTTTGTGGCAGTCAGGGAGAGATCTCGTGAGACAGCCGATCTCCTCTAGTGCCGCAATTCAATCTGACTCCCGCTCTTGTAGGTGAACGATGTTCTGTAGCCGATTGTTCTGTGTTCTCAAGCTGCCCAGGTTCCAAACAAGACAATGCTCGACAACATACTACTTGACTTTCGCAACAATGTCTTCGAGGATTTAATACCCTTCATGGACATCCACGTCCCCAGACCAATCAACAAATAGAACGCGTTTGGGATATACTGGGAGGGTAATTTCAGCCTTCTCAGAATACCACTGAAGTAGCTGATCAGTTGCAACATTTCTGGCAAAATCCTCCGCACAAGGAAAAAGGCAACTTAACTGGCTCTATGCCTCACCGAATATTAGCTTGTACATCTGACAGAGGAGGATTTACCACTTACTAAAATGGCATCTTCTTGTTGCCACCAATTCTTAAACAATTTTCTTTGCTCCCAAATTCTAATCATTTGCATATCTCCTCAAACGATGCATACATGACGAGTTTTGCGACTGAAACTCAAATTCTTATATATGTATATATATAAGTTACGTCGCCAAAACCGGGAGTTGAATTTATTAGTGAACCATCCCCCTCTGAAAATGTTCCAAAAGTTGAAACTGTGTGCCGATTTTCAACTCTCTACTTGCTCTGGAAAGAGTCCGTGAAAGATGGCGCACGTAAATGATGTAAGGACGTAATGCAATGTCATGAAATCTTATAGGTGGAAATGTTCCGTGAGATGACATTGTGGGCCAAGTTTAAGCTCTTTACGCTTTCTGAGAGCCGAGAATGAGCCTGTCAAAGACGTTGAACGAAGGGTCCACGTGAAGTTAAGTGTTGTTGATGTTGAGACCCAGACCTTCCGACCTGCCAGAAAGGTGTAAGGTAACCGTTTGGACGTTCGGGAAGTGCCACCCTATTTAGACCGAAACCCAGTAGGGAAGGCATCCACAGGGACCGTACCCTCCTTCCCCTACCATCATCCTCTCGGAAGGACTTACGGACCCACATGTTTAACGTGATCGTGCTCCACATGAACACGGCGGCAGTTGTGCCAGCATGCAAATCCAGCGCGCAAACCAACGGGCTACCGCACCCGAAATCTGCCAACAGCACGCGGTGTGTGCAGGTGGTCACCCACCCAAGTACTAACCGCGCGATGCTGCTTGACTTCGGTGATCTAACGAGAACCGGTGTTTTCAGCACGGTAGATACATTAGCCTCACTCCTTCTTTGTGTCTCATTTTCACTGTCACGTAGTATAATCAAAGTTTTGACCAATTCAGTGAGTAAGCGAAATAACGGCTACTATACGCCAGTCTGCATATATGGTTAAATGGCTAAACGTGAATTTTTATAGTTCCAAAAATTGGCTAGATCTTGCCATAAAATGGCAACCCTGGAGGAATAAGTTATTCATTTAACAATTTCCATAACTTAAAAAGTATGCAATCATATTAATGTAATATCATATGCGATTTAATGTGCGTTACTTAATGTTTTACTTATTAGATTTCAATTTATTATAGGAATGCTTACTTTAATATTTCTGAAAGTTATTTTATTTTTTCTGAAAGTTATTTTAAACCGTTATCCACTGAATTATTAATTAATATCTGTTGCCAAAATATTTTCCTGAAAATTGAAGAATCACGTAAATATAGTTGTAAATGATTTGCGTTTTATTAGGGGACAGTATGTTTATTTCGATAGGGAATATTATAGGAAATAATAGTACACTATTACAAAAAAAATGTATGTACCCATAAGAAATTGAGCTACAGCCACGAAACTCGACATGTATATATCATTAGAGGAGATATGCAAATGATTAGAATTCGGAAGCAAAAATACGTTTCAGTAAGAAATGGTGGCAAACAAATGACATTTGAGTAAGTTATAAATCCTTCCCTAGCAGCTATACAAGCCAATATTCGGTGCAGCTGATGTTGTTTTTCTCCCTCTGCGGACGATTCCGCCACACATGTTGCAATTTGTCAGCTAATTCAGTGATATTCTTAGGAATCTGGATGGCCATGTGTGGGTATTAAATCCACGAAGACATTGCTAAGGAAGACTTGCAGTATGTGCACGGGTGTTATCTTGTTGGTAAAAGGAAGCTGGACGGCTTGACAGTACAGAACAATCGACTACAGAATATCGTGCACATACACGTGACCGTCAGATTAGCTTGTAGCACAACTAGATGAGTTTGGCTGCCCCACGAGATAGCTCTCTAGATTGTCACACCACGTATGATGCCTATGTACAAATTAAGTATACGACGATAAAGCTAAAGTGAATACATTGCAATTTCTCACAGTATGACATTTTTTTTGAATCATTTTTACTCAGTTTTGAATTATTATATCCATCCGCATAATTAAAAAAAAAAATAAGTTATAATCATATTTGATTAGAAATGAGTATACATGTTGAACCAATATGTATGCTAGCACTAAATCTAATATTTTTAATTTTTGAAAAAGAAATATAACAAAACAATATTTTTGTTTGATTTTAAAAACGAAAATGTGATAATTAGTATTTAGGATTTTTCAAACATACCGTTTTGGGAAATAGCTTTAAATATTTGAAGTTTAGTGTATAGTTTCAATGAATGACTTCATCTTAAAGAAAACAAATATGCTTCTAGTTACTTTAGTTCAAAAATAATCTTGAGGATAGTGAAATATATTGTTTATTTTTTAAGCTATGGCATTTCTTCGACATCACACGTTTAAAATTCAGGCAAAATATCTATAATATATAAAGCAGATATCAGTCTGTTTCTTCGACGCATAGCGTAAAAGTTAAGCGATCCACAGATACGACATTTGGTACAGTAATACTTCAGTTTAGGTCCAAAAAAGACTTGGAGTGATTTATTTCAAATTCGAATTAGTTTTTCAGTTATTTTGTGTTGAAGCACTAATTTGGGCGTTTTTCACACTAATCTTTCTTCTACCGATTAGAAAACATTATCATCGACAATATTACAACTGTAGATGTATTTGCTGTTACGGGTTGCTATGCATTTCATGTGACATTTGCAAAAGTAGAATACCTTACGCGAAGTCATGACCTCAATGCAGACTAAGGTTAGCAATAAATTTATTACCCTGGTTAAAGACAAACATTTTATTTTTCTGGACTGCAACTATTTTTAACACTTTACAACAAAGTTGAAAAGTGTTTATGACTTTGTTCATTCTGTCTGTCTGTCTGTCTGTCCGTTAGCACGATAACTCCGTAAAAATGAATCAAAATGAAATTTTAGTATGTTGTTCAGACGGTCTGTAGGACCTATGGAAATATAAATGAATAATATCACCCAATTAGTTTTGGATTGAACCCGGGTTGAAAAAATGAAATACATTGAGCCCTATGGGACCTAATTTTTCAAACATTCTTTAAGCGGATTGAAAATTCACAAATTGCTTCGAAAATTTTAGGTAATAGTCAAATTGTTCCGTAAAATATATAAAAAAAAATTCAGCGAAATATATTCAGTAGTTTTTTAAATAAAAATTAAAATAATAATTACACATCTTATATGAAACGATAACGTGACCATGATATGAAACGATCACATGACCCACTTCAAAATGATATATGGCATCCATCTTGTTTCAAAATCGTGATTTTTTAAAGTTCTTTTTAATTCATATTGAGTGTTGTATCCGTCCTAAAACTACTTTATTTTTGCTTAAATTCTGTGCATCTACATGCTAAAACAACACAGTGACAATATATTTGAGTTTAAATTCTCATTCAAATTTGATTATTTCTACAACTAAGCCTATTTTTCACCTATGTAAAATGTAAACAGCAAAATATGTAGAATGAGTTGTATTAGAATTACTGTATTTCTTTAACACAAAATAATTCAGTCCATGGAGTCTGCATGGCTGATATGAATGTAATATTAATTGATTTTATAAACAGAAGGACGATTTTTTTCGATGAAGTTTTAAGCATAGAGTTTATGAATTGTAGCTCCATGGTCTTAATTTTTAAATAAAATAAATTATTATAGTATTGTGATGAATGAAATGAATGAAATCCTGCTTTTATAGAGAGATCCAGGCGTGTTATTTTTTCTATGACGTCATTTGAATTTATTTCAGTTGTTTTCGATGAAGTTTTCAAATATAATAAATTCTCGTAGTATTATGATAGTTTTAAAAATATTACCGTGGAATGTATTGCATTTTAGAGATATTTAAACCAGGCAATTTATATTTCAATGCCGTCATTTGAATGAAGTTCATTTTTTTCAATGAAGGTTTAAGTTTTCAAATATAATAAATCAATGTAGTATTGTGATAAGTTTTAAAATATTACCGAGGAATGTATTGCATTTTCGACTTTTTTAAATAAAATTGCATTGAAGTTGGAAAGTGTTTCATAATCAATGCTTTAAGCATGATTGATCTTTCTTGTTATTTATATAGAACGCCATGTCAATTTTTAACAAGTTCCCAATTTGCATGTGCCTTGCTCTTATTTCGAGCTTATAAAAGGAACTTATTTAGAAATTGTGCCCAACTACGCCTTTTAAAAAATTGAATGAATTTATTTATTTAGTACGTGCTTTAAATCTCGAGAAAACGCCTAGCACATATTCTAGTATATTAATAACGTAATATGTTTATTTTATGAACATGCAGACATTGAAGTATGACAATTTCCATATAAAAATATGAAAAAACTTGTTCCTACATGCAAAATTATTCATAGCAAAATATATGTAATTTTTACTCTCGAAAACTACTTTCTCCCCTTAAAGTAAATAACTTGGACTGGAAAACTGAATATATTGCTTTTTTTAACTTCAGCTACAATATTTGGTAATGTATAGGAAAGCATTGAAATCGTGTCAAAAATCGGAATTCGAGTTTTCGGTGGATCAACACATTTCGGTCATTCTAGAACACAAAATCAACTTTAGTTCAACACAGTATCAACTTTAGTTCTAAAACTATTCGATGATAATTTTCAAAATTTGGCAGAGGAGTAACTAGTAGGTATTCCTGGTGCTGATTAGAATTTGGTACTATTCGAAAAAATAAAACGGTCCCTTTATTTTATTTTTTAAAAATAGCCCACGAAATCTGAAATATAAGGCTAAATATACCGAAATGCGTTGTTGAGATGTTTGTTCTTTACGACATGTACGCGTAAAACACATCTTCATAACCCAAGGTTGAACTGTTTACTCTTTTGATGATAATGATATTCAAATTTTCAGGAACTGGCGAAATGATAAAACATATGCCAGTTAATGGCTAAATGGCTAGGTGTGAATTTTTCACAGTTCAAAAAATCGGCTAGATTTTGTCATAAATCGGCTAAAATGGCAACCCAGGAGAGATTTTTGTTACAATTCACATGACCTATAGTGTGTGCAGTCATGTTAATTTAATATGATGGATGTATCATACTAGAGAACTCTACTTATTAGACTTCCATTTATTATAGAAATGTTTATTTTATTCTTTCTGAAAGTTATTTTCATTCATTGTTCAATAGATTATTAATTTATATCAGTTGTTAAATATTTCTCTGAAAATTGAAGAATACTTTTATATATAATATATGTACGATAAAAATAATAATTTTTATCGTGCAATATCGTACATATTTTTATCGTGTATAATCCATTTCTCCGTCCGTCATGCTTGGTGAAAATTTTTGTGACGAATTTGGCGAGATATCGCCCACTTGGTGACTTTTTTTAATGTGACAAAAATGATGAAAATGTCGAAAAATTGATAAAACTGTTGTGAAATTAAAAAAAAAAAATTCCGCTAAATCAATGAAAATGACGCCTAATTGATAAAAAGTTCTATATCTTGGAAAAAATACATGAGTAACCATTTTTCCGTTTGCTCGTCCGTAACACTTGGCGCAAAATTTGACTAAGAATTCGGCAGAATATCGCCAACTTGGCGAGTTTTTTTAAATGACTCCAAATTAATAAAAAGAACGCTAAAATAATGAAATTGTATTTTAATAGAGGATAGTATTGTAACTATATATCGGTAAGTTCTGTTCTGTCAATAAAACAGTTCCACTTGAAAAATTTTTGAATTATTATATCCATCCGCATAATAAAAAAAAAATAAGTTATGAAAAGATGAAAATAAGTTGAAATAAGTTGAAAATAAGTTGATAAAAATGTATCTTGGAAAAAATATATGAGTAATCCATTTTTCACTCTGTTCGTCCGTAACACTTGGCGTAAAATTTGACAAATAATGCGGAGGAATATCACCAACTTGACGATTTTTTTAAATGTTGTCAAATTGACGAAATTGACACTGTGGCGCAATAAACAAAGAACTTAGAGTTGGGATTTTAGACTTATTAAATTATTTATATAGTTAACAAGGCGGAAATATCGTAAATCATTGATCGTTATAACATTTAAACACATTGCATTATGTGCCGCTCATAAAACCCACCATATTTATCTTCAGCGCGAATTCTGTAAATGAATATTTATTAACATAATACTACTCAATTAATTGCACCATTGTTAACTTTAAAAATAAAATCATTTATTAACAACATGGATTACTTATTAAATTAATTACAACAATTATTCATATTAATTGCAGTGGAGAGAGCAGATGTGAGACCATTTACTTAACAATCGTCAACAAGTATTGATATGAACACATACCTTCAAATCTGTTGTGGACTTTGTCACCAGCTCGTACTTAATGTCTCTCATTTTACTGGAATCAACTCGTAATCTAATTTCCCCACTCATACTCGTCGATCATATCATACTGCCGTCTACATGTTAATATCGAACACTTCTGGAACAACTGTAATCAGGACATTGTCGTTATCATTTGCCTCTGTCTCGCGTAGAAGTCGTCGTGACTTCTCGTCTATATTGCCTCTGTACTATCGTAGAAATCTCACATATTCTCCTAGAAGTTATGTAATATCATCTCTTGGTTGCCGCCTCTTTTTGCCTGAGATCTTCAACGCCTCTTTGGTTCTGATTGGCCGACTTTAGGATAATGCGCCCAGCCATCTAGCATATTGGTTACATTTTTCACCACTCTTGTGGCCTCTCGTGGCTTGACCTTGGCCTCCACGGTTTATTGCCTATTTTGACCTTTCGGGTCAGGTTGCCATAAAACTAGCGTCCTCAAGTCTGATGCTATTGTTAAACATTAAGACACTCATAAATAGTCATCATAAAACTGTCTCCGCTAAATCTTAGCTCAAATCTGGTGTGAAATATATTCCTGGTCTCACAGACACAAAATTAATAAGAACGTTAAAACAATGAAATTGTGCTTTAATAGAAGATAGTATTGTAACGATATATCGGTAAGGTCTGTTCTGTCAATAAAACTGTTCCATTTGGAGACAAATTTGACGATTTTTTTTATATCAGAATATCGCCAAATTAAAGTAAATTGCGCCAAATTGATAAAATGACTCTAAATTAATGAATCGAAGAACTTAAATATTTTGCAACGTTTATCGCCAAACTTTTAAAATGGCGCTAAATTATTAAAAATGACGCCTAATTGATGAAAAATTGATAATTTGTTAATTAATTCAAATTCCTTGATAATCCCTGACGATTTGTGAGAATTATTAATTTGATATACACTTTATTCAAATTCAAATGAGTTCCACTGTTTGTGGGATAGATACACTTTGTTAGGAAGTTGTAAGTGATTTGCTTTTTATTAGGGGATGGTACGGTATATTTATTTCGATAAAAGTGGTATAAGAAATAATAATACACTATTATAAAATATATATATGCTCCCATAAGAAATTGAGCTGCAGCCACGAAACTCGGCATGTATATATCGATAGAGGAGATATGCAAAGGATAAGAATTTGGAAGCAAAAATGCATTTTAGTAAGAAATTGTGGCAAGAAGAAAATGACATTTCAGTAAGTGATAAATACTGCCCTGGTCAGTAGCCTGTGAGTAGCCTGGAAATAGTCCCACTTAAAATTTAGTCCATGTTTGAAGTTTCTACGATCAGTGGTTCTCGAGATTTTAGTAAAAAACGAAATTTTCGTTTGTCTCATCATCACGGGAGAACGGCTGAACTGAATTTGATGAAATTTTGTGAATAGCCTTGAAATATTCCCCCATACATTTAGCCCGTTTCGAGTATTTAAGATTAGGGGTTGTCGAGATATTAATGAAAACGAAACTTTTTCCTAGGAGTTCTACTCTCTAACTCGGTGGTTTATCCAAACGAAAAGCTTGAAAATCGTTTGAAAGTGAATTAAAACTTTGTCTCTGAGTTAGATGGAAGATTTTTTGCGCTAATTAATCACTTTCTGAAAACCTGAATTGTTTGAAACATGATTTAAATAGGAAATCTATCTCCATGGTTTATATTTCACAAGCTTTTACTGAACAATGAAAAGTATAAAGAAATCAAAATGGTTATTTAATTTCGCAGTTTACGAGGAAGATTCTATCTTATATCATGTTGCTCAATAAGGCAATTAAATAAAATTTGTCTGTTAATTTTAATTATTATTTTTTCGATTTGAATAATAAATAAATGGATATAAAAATATATTTTAGAAAAGAACGATTTGATTTTTCTTATAGCATTTTTGACTGGATAATATCAATTACGGTCTTCAGGTTTAAACGTTATTATTATTGATATTTTCGGGGATTATTGATTCAGGGATTATTGATATTTTCAAGTTGTTATGTAATTGTTTAATATGACAAAAATTGTTTAAACTCATATATTGTATGTCGTACAAGTAATCTTATACAAATACACGGGTATATCTTCTAATCTACGAGAATATAAGTAGTATATGTATATTGGCATACATTTTGATATATATTGGCATATATTGGAATCAATTTTTCAAGCTTTCTGGTATAAAGAGCACGGGGATTATTGATATCTTAAATTTTTACGTCATCTGATTTTATTTTGGCAATGATTTTTCAGACTCATATTGTAATACAGGTAATCTTCTACTAACACACTGGCATATTTTTTAATCTGCGACAATATAAGTATTACGGGGTTGCATATATTGATTCAATTCCATTTTTTTTTTGTAAATTTGCTTACAAAAGGGGCCAGGGTGTTTTATTCTCCAGATATACCCGTGAAGATAATTTTGTATAGTGAGAACAGATATTCTTAAACTTCTCTTTAGGAGCAATAAATTGAATATTTTAACAGAATTTGCACATGATTGCGAATTATATAAGTTTCTTTATATTATATACTCCGTACGAAGAACGGGTATGCTGCTAGTGTATAATAAAGTATTGAAATAGTGTCCAAATAGAATTTTTGGTGGATCTATATGTTTCGGGCATTTTAGAACACGAAAATCGATTTTTAGCGTGACGTCTATGTGTCCGTGTCTGTCTATTGATCTGTGTGTCTATGTAGTGTATTATTCCACTTGAGTTCAAAAACTATTCGATGATATTTTACAAAATTTGGTAGATAAATCCCTAGTGGGTTATTCTACTGCTGCTATTAGATTTTGGTACGATTAAAACAGAAGCGTCCTTTCTGTTTTTACAAAATGACCCACAAAAATCGTTGAAATCTGATATTATAAGACTAATTATACTGAAATGTATTGTTGAAATGTTTGTTCTTTACTACATACTACATGTATAAAACATACTACATAAAAAATGCACAGAAATGACCTCACAACTCAAGGATCAACAATTCTTTTGATAATTAGGATTTGGAATTTTTAAGGACCTGGCGAAGTTTTTCTCACTGTCCTTAAAACTATTCAATGAAATTTCTTAAAGTTTAACAAATAAGTGTCACTTGTTCGTAATGAGGAGTAAGGTTACAGATAGTTATAATAACATATACATAAAAATACAAAAATAAAAGTTCAGCTGACGATAATTAGTTAAATGTTTCAGAAATGAAGCTGGAAATTCCATAAACGCCTGTAATTGTGGCTTTTCTTATCTGTTTGCCGAAATTATCAACAAAGCAGCTAAAAAATATGAGCAAAGGTTGAAAATGATTTACAGCGTACTAAATAGCATTTTTTTTCTTTTTAAAAATAGCGAAATGGCCCACAAGACAGTCAAAATCTGAAATAAAAGACTAAATATGCTTGAAAGTTTTCATTAAATATTTATTTCATACCTAATCATTAACGACGAAATAAATTAAGACCAACTCTAATACCGTAGGAAGAATCGTTTTTATTTAAGTTTGTTGGAATATTTAAGTTTGTTGCAAGTTTTAAGAGACGACGATGTTTTAAAATGTAATAAATTGCCTAATTAAAAAGAATGCGTATTAAAACTATAAGCGGCATATAATAACAAGTAAGTATCCGTGGAACTTTGGAAAACTCAAGTTAATGGATTACGATATTGTGTCTGTAGCGAAAGCCATGTGCTGCCCACAACAGATTTCCTTCTTATTTTAACAGTACTTGTAATACAAGTAGAACTAAACACTACAGAATACGAAAGTGAAGACGAGTAGGGCCACTCACTCCAAGTCTTGGATATTTGTTTTCACTACATTCGATAACAAATACTAAAACATATCTCCTAATATGTAACTGTCACATTTAATTGTTCACGAAGCTTGCGTGATGTTTTTACAGGCACTTCAACTGTTACATTTTTTTGAGTGAAATATCATGGCGTGCAGACGGCCAGAAAGGTGCGGGGTGGTGGAAACTGATGATTTCCCCTGTGGGCAAAAGAAGGCTGTTATCATGTCTTATTTTCGAAGCCGAAATAACATGTCAAAATGTGGATTTTGCTGATACACAGTTGACAGGCTCTCAACATGTTTTGAACTTCGAATTCGGTTGTCACTATTTATTAAAGGAATTAGTATTTTAAGCCTGTCAAAGGTAGAGAAACTAACACTCTTAAAGGAACTAATCTGCAACTTTTTTTTAAATAAAATTTATTTTGTTTATCAATTCATGGTTATAAAACAAGAATTAGTCGTCACCTTTTTCATTTCCAAAGGGATCTAAATAATCTTAATTATTTTATAAAAATTCCTAAAATGGCTGTCACTTTTGCTGCTAAAGCTAGGATAATCACCCAGGCCAACATGAATAGATTTCACCTAGCTAACTCCAACAAGTGTTGCTCTGTGAAAGAGGACACGTTGGAACACATTTTGTTCTTCTGCACTGGAGAGAACGTTGTTAGAGATGTTTTAACAAAAATAAGTGTTCCTCTGTCTATGTTATCTGTCTTGTCTAATGCACATTTTATGTATATTGCTTTTTTAGTCTATAGAAGAAATCGTGAAATCGGTCGCTAATGCGCCGGACTTGCGTATCAAGTTGTATCAATGTATGGTGCTTAGCGACGAAAATAGTAGTATCAATTGAAGCGTAGCACAATTAGGTTTACACCCATGGTCGAGTTTCAGCCTTTTATGAAAGGTATCTGTCCCCGCCCCCTCCCCCCATAGGTGGTCTTGCCTTTGGGAACTATTGTGTTTCTTTACTGAAAAAATTTCAATGAATGCCTTAAATTTTAACTAATTTAAGATCTAATAATTCCGAATTTAAAAGATTATATGAACCTAATATCTACATAAAGTCTCTACACATAATATATCTACATAAAGTCGATACATATCTTTGCATTATGGGCGGTGTAATCTTTTGAACTTGACCTAGCATTTTCTTGGTCAAAGGGCTTAACAACAACAACAACACATAAAGTTGTCGTATCCGCACCTCACAGACATCAATCTTCGGATAACCTTAAATGTTCTTTTTTGTCACCGCCTCAAATTAGAAGATTTTGTGGAAAATATACTTTTTCTGTAGCGTATTATGCGAAAGTTAAAATATCTAAAGACATTATATGTCTCAACATAAATTCAGTGAAATTTTAACTAATTTAAGATCTAATAATTGCGAATTTAAAAGATTATATTAACATAATATCTACATAAAGTCTCTACACATAATATATCTACATAAAGTCGATACATATCTTTGCTTTATGGCCGGGGTAATTTTTTGGACTTGGCCTAGCATTTTCTTGGTCAAAGGGCTTAACAACAACAACACATAAAGTTATCGTGTCCGCACCTCACAGACATCATCATTCTTTACTTTATATACATATCTTTGTATATAAAGTATTACCGTCTTTACATATCTATCGTCTTTACATATCTTTGCTTTATCCGCACCTCACAGACATCATCACTCACAGACATCATATCTTCGAATAACCTTAAATATTCTTTTTTGTCACTGCCTCAAATTAGAAGATTTTGTGGAAAATATACTTTTCTGTAGCATATTATGCGAAAGTTAAAATATCTAAAGACATTATATGTCTCAACATAAATTCAGTGAAATTTAACTAATTTAAGATCTAATAATTGCGAATTTAAAAGATTATATGAACATAATATCTACATAATGTCTCTACACATAATATATCTACATAAAGTCGATACATATCTTTGCTTTATGGCCGGTGTAATCTTTTGGACTTGACCTAGCATTTTCTTGGTCAAAGGGCTTAACCCTTTCGGGACGGCGGCATTCCGGAGCTGTCGCGGCCCAAAAGACGAAGCGCTTCGCTTCCGAACTGGTCGAAAAGGACGGCGCATTTTTTGCGCTAAGCCTAACTCTCGAAAAAAATTCACTAAAAATCACCTATTCAACACAGAAATATACTTTTTTCAGGAATAAAAGAAATATTTATGTTCTATTTGATGTATATTTTTCATACAAATCTAAATACAAAATACTCGTTAGTTGCTCCCATTCTTTTATCCGAAATAAACGAATAATTTCACTGCCTCTAAAACCCAAACAAAAAAAATACTCTCTTATATTCCTATGATTCACCAATGAAATCATAACGCTGAAATAAAAATAAAAACCGAAATTCAATTATAAAATTGTTGATGCTACGAGAATTGCTCTGTTTGTTTATGTTACAAAATGATTTTCACCGCTCCAAATGGAGAAATAATTCATTCGATCCTCTTCTGCCAAGGTCATGCCTCTGCAAAATACATTGAAGTTAGTTCCATGGACAAGTAACGCCATCTAGTACACAAATTAAAACGTTCCGCGTGGTGGCACTTATAGGTGCCACTATCCGCTTGCGGTAAAACTTCCTCTGGCCCGAGTGAGTGCCGTTCGTCCTTGAATGCAAGTTCGCAGCTGGCACGTGGGCGTGCCGATCGTCGCGAAAGTTAACAGCAACAACAACACATAAAGTTGTCGTATCCGCACCTCACAGACATCAATCTTCGGATAACCTTAAATATTCTTTTTTGTCACTGCCTCAAATTAGAAAATTCTGTGGAAAATATACTTTTTTTGTAGCGTAGTCTGTAAAAGTTAAAATATCTAAAGACATTATATGTCTCAACATAAATTCAGTGAAATTCAATTCTGCCCCAATCCGCAACTAATTCTATGCCTCAAAATAATAATTGGCAACATATGCCCGATCCCCCGATTCAAGTCGTTTCCGTACATGTTTTATTGCTCGAAATCAAATTCGGCAGGGAAAACACATTGAATTAATATCGAAATTCTAATGCACAGCGAATATAAAATATGAAAAAAGCGAGCTTCGGGAATTCCCCATCCGTTCTTTTTGTGGCATAATTAGATCCTCCATCGAGGTGTTTTAATAACTTCCCTTTTTATTCCCCACGTTTTTCCTTTTTCTGCTCTCTTATTTTTAGAGCATTCGGTTTTTGTATGTGTATGTGATCTTTTACGGGTGGCTTCCGGGGCTGAATAAAAAGTTCTGATTTGCAAGCGGTTCTTTGATTTGGATTAAATGGACAGAATAATGGATTTCAAATTTTAATTTTAGAATTCTTTTAAACACTCTGTTATGGCAACTTTTGTTTGATTTTTCATAAAATAAGGATGACTTTTGAAGTATAAAGATTATCACAGACACATACGAAAGATTATCACAGACATAAAGATTATCACAGACATAAAGATTATCACAGACACGTACATCACAGAACCTCTCTCCCCCCCTCTTGAACATTTACGGATAAAATTTTCAAGTTAAGGTCATATCACATTTATATAATTAATTTGCTTCTGATATATTTCAACACATATGTTCATAATCATTTATATCTACGTTTAATTTGTTCTGATGTCAGCATATTTGGGTGTGTTAATGCATGTGTCCACTTTAGATCAAAAACCACTCATCGAAATTTTTATAAAATGTAACAGTTAAGTAAGTGATGCATTACCCTGGTGCTTAATATATTTTAGTACAAATCGAAGAAAACGAATTAAATATCCATATGCCTGTGAGTGCTTGTTTTTGCGTCTGTGTGAAAGAGCTAGAAGAAAGGAGATAAAATTAGAGTGACAGTTCTTATGATATTGTCCAATTCTCATAATAATATGTATATACAGACCAAAACATTCAAGCTAAAATCTGCTGAACATCAACTCACAGCTCAAATTCGAACACATCCCCTTAAACAGAATCAAAAACTGTATAGGCGAGCAACATCCAATTAAAATTAAACTGGAGTGCGACTCAATTGCCTTCCTCATACCAGATTCATTTTTTTTATTTTCAAATTTTACAGGAAAATTTTGAAAATCGGTGTCGTGGTTCCAAATGATTACAACTATAGCGTGTTACCCTTCACTTTAAAGGACTTGAAAAAAATCTTTCGATTCATACCATACTTGACAATGCATCCCCTGAGGGGGAAAACGTCCCCCCAAGGGGGCTAATGACGTCATGAACAAAAAAACATTGTACGGGCGGTAATTTTTGCACAGGAGTGATTGAAACTATTAAGTATCGTGACCATTGAGCCATAAATAAACCCTTTTAAGCATGTTTATGTCAAATTTTGTCGAATGTTGCCATGTTAAGAAAATATAAAATTTCGAATAAAATTCAAAGTTCTCGCTCGAATTTAAAAAAAATTCTATCTAATTCTTAATTTTTTGATAGCAAAACCGGATATAAAATTTCGTAAAAATTCATTAATATTTGTGGCCACTATCGTGTACACAAAAATCGACCACAAACATCAGATAGCCAGACAGACGGATATCACTCCAAAATTAGTCAAAACGTGTTCTTAAAACATACATTGGCATCAAAATTCCGGAATCGAAAAGTTTCGTGAAAACAATGCTTTCTCAATATGAGAAAGTAAAAATCGAGTGAGGCCATTTTGAGACAACCTTGAAATTTTTCGTCGCATTGGAGATAATGAAAAATTAATTTTCGGCAACTTATAACTCTCGATATACAACTTATAACTCGATTCGTGTGCAGGGATGCTTTATGTGTAGGGATGCTTCGTGTACAGGGATGTTTAAACATGTTCTTCTATCAATAACTCGAATTTGAATTTTTGGCCCCGTCACTTTACTCTCTCTATACATTATACTACACTCGTCAAAAGTGAAATTGCGGCACTATGAAGGAATGTACGTATCCATATGCAAATCACAGTACCGGTAGAAGAGAGAGTCATATGCAAATAATTAAAAGAATAAACAAAGATATGCAAAAGAAACCTGTTTATTCAGTAAAGAATGTGCCTCCCCCCACGGGCAGCTGCCCTAAACGGCGAGGCATATAGATGAGGCTATTAATGGTTGCCTGAGGTAATTCTTGCAAAGAAGCGTCTGCTACGGCCCGCACTTTGTCTAGCTAGGCTATGTACCGATGGTCCCCGGTGCACCTGACATCCGATGAGGGTCCAAACGTGTTCAATGAGAGAATGGCGACCAGGACAGAATGTGGATTCCGTTCAGGTTGATGAGAGTTCGCCGTGCGGTGTGGCATTCTCTTTCTGGAACACCGTGCCTAGGACTGCCTGCACCAGTAACATCACAACTTGTGTAACGTACCTGTCCGCTGTCAGATTACCTGCAATGTGCTTCAGAGCTGTCCCGCTGATTGAACATGATACTGCCCCAAACCATAATGCCCAATGTGGGACCGAGGTGACGATCGGTGATATGAGCTGGCAAGTGGTATTCACAGGGAAGCCGTCACACCCGTTCACGGCTGTCATTCCTTCACAGATTCATCCATAAGCAAAACCCAATGCCATTCATTGGTCCAGTTGCGATGACGACGACACCATGCCAGACGTGCATCCCTGTATTAAGCGCTTAATGGTACCCTAGTGGCTGACCGCCGTGAGCGCATTTGTACTTTATACAACCTGTTGCGAATGGTTTGGGTACACGCAGGTGCAACCGTTGATGGTGGTAGACTCTTTCGGATGTCAAGCCTTTGCGAATGGGTCTCGACGAGCCGTTCAGCGAACCTGCCGGTTTGTGCGCTCTGTCGTGCTCCTGTTCGATCCACTCCCTCTTCTGCGTGTTTTCTGATGTTCCTACGTCCATCGTGCCACACATCGCTGGATGGTACTCTTGTCGTGCCCAACAAGCGTGGCAATTGCGTGCATCGACAAACCCACGTCACGCAGCTCCAGGATACGGTCTCGTTCCCCAGCCGTTAACTGCTGGTATACAGCTCGCTGGCGTCTTCGAGGCATCGCTTCTTCACTTTTTCAAAATTTCGGCTGCTACAAATCGTCGCTGATAACATTTACGGGACGAGCCGTCTGCTGGTATTTATCACCCAAACCTGGGTGTCGCATGATCCGATACGTTCGAAAACTTCTCTCCTTTCTACAGGCACTGTGATTTGCATATGGCTACGTTCACTGCTTTATGGTGCTGTAATTTTACTTTGGACGAGTGTATGCATGAAGGGAAAATAATTAGGATTTTAGGGGAAATAATTAGAGTTTTTCTATAATAAATTTATGCAGCTTAGTTCCATTTCTCTTACTGGCAAATGGTTTAATCTATAGAGTCTTCGACTGTACTGTTAATGTCATTTACAGTAATGAATGCCAAGTAATATAATTAATGCATGCCGATATTGCTCCAGACCCCAGAGATAATGTTTGGGGTCTAAATGGCAAACCATGTAGTGAGGAGGAAACTGCTGCCTATTCATCAGCGTAATTGGAAACTATGTGTAGCCAGAGCATTTACAATTAATGCAAATGATTTAAAGTGCAGAAATATTTTATAATTCTTATTTTTTTATACTATTGTATAGCATATTGAACTTCAAAAATTTTTGAATGCAGAATGCTATTTAATCGCTTATTTATTTATTGGAATATACTTGTAAACCAACAAACCCAGTTACAGTGAAGGAAAATACAAATAACACAAAATACACACACGAGAGCAATATATAAACGAAATAAAATAAAGAACCTAAAACATTAAAATTAAAATAATTTATTTAAAAATTCATTGCAAATTATAATGCTATCATCCCATTTTTGACAATCAGAAAACTTACAACACGAAATCTTTAAAAATAATTGAATTTTAAATATAAATAATTAAATAAATAATAGAAATTTTAAATGTTGAAGGCAAATTACTGGGAGTTCTGAGAAACTGTGCTATTGGTTGATTTCTTCAGAAAATTTTTCTATGAAAAGTTTGATTAAATTCCGGCCTATTTCTAGTATTGTAAGAAGGTACATATATAGTAATCTTACTTTGTACAATGGAATAATCTAAATTATACTGTGAAAAAATATGAAACCGAAAAACAGGTAGCCTACATTCTAAAGAATAATCTAAATTAGGCACACGCAATATTTCTTAATAAACACCCGCTTAGCCAACGCTTAGGCTGCTCAGCTCACTTACGCAATCTGAGTACACCCCTACAACGGGAGTGATACGTTCCAAATATGCGCCTTTCACCCACCTTTGGCCATATGCGCCAGCACCCCGGTCACCTAGCGGGAGCGTAAGCACACTCTAAACTAACCTCTAGCGTGGCTACACCTAAATAAGCGCCTAAAACGAATTTTCATACGAGGATGTAATATGCCCTAAATAAGTAAGTAGGTTCAAAAGGGAAAAAAATAAAGTCTGAAGATTGAGTAGTTAACGCATGAGCAGTTTACATTGAAGAAGTAAAGAAATGGGAACAGAGCAAAAAATTGCATACTAATTGGATGAACAGGGAATGAAACGGGGAACGGCAGATGGAAAAAAGGGAGGGATTATAAGTTAAAAAATACCAAATTTAAAAAATCTGAACGACATCTTTTAAGTTCGTCAAGTTAGAAAACCGATATTCAAGAAATTGGATTTTTGGAGTGATTAAAATAAACACTATAATCTCAATAAAGAAAACGGCCTGTATCTCTACATATCTCATGCATGGCAACCAGTGGCTAACACTCGCGATTCTAAACAGATATTTCAAAATTATCCACGGCTGAAAGGTATAACACGACGTCACGAACAGGCTGTAGGCAACTTTTCTAGCACTCTGGAAGCAAACTTTGGAAGCAAAGCACTCACTTTAGAAGCAAACTTGTTTTCCACTCGTAAATGAAATGACAGAGCAAAACACGACCCATCCCGTTTAAGGTTGAAAATGGGGTTCTGTAAGTCAGCTATCGCACATTGTTAAAAATAATGTGTTGGTGTCTTATAAAAATCATAATTAATGAACGGATGTCTCAAGAAAGAACATTTTTGATTTGGATCAGTGTGTAATATTCAAAGATGCTGCTGTTAAATAAGGAAGATCGGATTGCCAGTGCAATTTCAAAATCGATTACGTCTTCAAAACCCAAAAAACCATACATTTAAAAAAAAATCATGAAAATTCATCTAATCATAATACGGATGCAGTTCCAAGTTTATTTTATTGGGAATTTTCTGAACTTTCCGATGGTGTTAATATGGAAGCTATTCAATAATATTTTCGATCAATAAGGAACCGATTCCTTCTAAAATCGAGCAAAATGGTACTTTATCATTTAATAACTAAAATACTAATTTGAATTTCTAAAAATCTCGGCAAGGTGTTTTTTCTCAGAAGCCGATGTACCCCTGTACCAAATTTTACGGCTGTACGACGCATATATTATGCCACGTGTAACGGATATGAATAACATGTTCAGCATTAATAAATTCTAGTATAATCATTATTACCCTCTTATAATAATTATTAATTTATATGAAAATTATTGATTTATAAATTAATTTATGAATCTCTTTATTATATATTAATTTATGAATAAATTTATATATATTTATATATTAATTTATGAATCCTCTTATTAATTTATATGAAAATATAAATTAATATTACAATTCTATTAAAAAAAATTCGCAATTTTCCCATGGCTAAAATTTAAAGAACAATTATGGCAAGACATTTATGCAAGTTTTATTTTCCATTTTCCAATAAATCTCATAAAATAGAGTATATATTAACTAAAAAGCAAAACAAATCAAATAGAATGTTAATTTGTCATAAAGATACCAAAATTGTGCTGACTTTTCGGTAGAAAAATTAAAATAATCAAAGTTTTGAAATTCAATGTAATGGCTAAATACTATTACGAAGTTACTCTGGAATCGTTGGTGTGCACTCAGAATGCAAGAATGAGTCCAAATTTCTGGTTAGTTAGTTGTTTTATTATGGTTTAATGGCACAAGATCCAAAGAGGATATGCTGGGCCAGACATAAATAGCAAAGATAAGTCAGACATAAAAAGCCAGACATAAAAAGCAAAGCATAAAAAGCACCAAATTTCTGGATAACTAATACGTTTATTCACAAGAACTGCGCAAACAGGAATAATATAGTAAAATATAACTTAAATGCTTCACACATTTCACAAAAAAACGTATACTATTTATTCTTAAAACATTGACGAAAGCCATTTTACAACAAAACCGCTACTATTCTCAAAACATTAACAAAAATCACAGTTCAATGTAACTCGTATTTGCTACTCCAACGGAGTGATGACTCCTCTTATAGTATCTCTATAAAAACTTCTGGAATTATCCGTATCTTATAGAATATTGGTTATTTCGCGGTCTTCCTCGAATCTCCGAAAAGTTGTCATATGTCGCCAAATTGGAGAAAAATCGCTAAATTTAGCAACCCTACTTTGAACTTCGGAATTCTGGCAACCCCGGGTTCACGTCACGGAAAGCTTTACGAGTGTTTCCTCCGTCTGATCTTCGAAAAATGCGAAAATAAGGAGAAGGGGGGGGGGCACAAGAGACTCCGAAACGTTTTACAAGTTCGCAACGATACTGACTATTTTGCATCTGCATATGACTAAATTTATGGCTAAAATGCGAGTCGAGGTCTATGGATAAAAATCCCAAAATATGGTTAAATCTAGCTATGGGCTAAGTTAACAATCCTGTTCCCACCCTATACATTCTAGGTGATGTGTATATTCTGTAGTTAATACATACCAGCTAATACAACCAGTCTTTCGTGAAGCTGCAATTTTCACAAACAATAGTGTATAATAACGTAAATGGCGAAAACGTAAAACGTAGAGTGCACGATATTCAAAAGCAAAATGTGATTTATATTCTGCTTTAGCGCGACCTTCAAAATGCGGGTTTTCAGAGACCGAGATAACACCTCTATACGCGTATTTCACGCTATAAAAAAAGCAAATACGCTTTATACATTTAGCAATGGGTATTTTTACGCATCGATTTTGTAAACAAAAAAGAAAGAAAATCTTACTTGGAATCCTAAATTTAGCAGATTTCGCTTGAAAATAAGCAATTTCTTATTTTATCCGGCATCACGTACGTCCTTACAAATTCAACATAACAAAAGTTCATTTTTAACTTTCTGCGCAACGCGCTTTTTACTAAAAGTTAAACGTCCATCAAACTGAATCAGCATGAAGTTAGAGGATGGTAAAAATATCGGTAAGAACATCTTCTGGTAAAAACATCATCTACAGAACATCAAATTGATGTACACCGGAAGTAGCCTGCAGTCAGAGGATTGGTGACGAAAGGGCATGGTATCAGCGCAGGGGGGGCGTTTTTCTTGTTTATTACTAACTTTAGAAACAGTTTTACATATTTTTGACATTCTTAAAATAAAAATGAACATTCAACTTTCGTTGCAATTTTTGATGTTAACCGTTGGGTTAATTATAATCGCTGAATATTTTAATATGAATTTTGAGAAAGCTCTTTCATTTATGGAAAAGACAAAAACAAAGAAGGTTGGAATTTTAAAAGGAAAACCTAAAAATGATCTTACTTAATAAATTTTTAATTTTCTTTTACTCTTGTTTGTTTACAATCATATGGACAAAAAAAGCTAAAGGTAAGGTAACCATTTTAAGATATTTCTTCATGAATTAGTTATTTTTATGAAAAAAAAAACATTGTTAATTATACTATGACGAATTTATAATTCATGATTACTACTCTACTTAAAAAAGTCAGAAATTTATAACCTATTGGGCGATGACCCTGTAATTTTTTTATATAAAATACCATAAATACCTAGAAATTTTAGGGTAATTGTACATTGTTAGAAATTACTCCTCTGGAAAGCAAAATATTCTTTCAAATCAAGTCAAGGAGCATTTTTACTCTTCTGGAATATCTCTAGCTCGATCTCTGGCCGTGTTGCTTCAATACATTTGGACTACTAATAGGAAACGTCATCTTTCGTAGTGTCGTACAAGACAGAGCACCAGGCGCGAAGCGCCTTTAATCTCCAGTTTCAATATGTGGTTCTTATCGTCAAACTGTGACATTAATTCAGTGACTCTAATTGGAGGTTCGAGGTTTTTATTTACTACTTTTTATTATTTATCCTAGCTCCTAGTGTGGCAGTTTGTTGCACATTAAGAGTTTAAGCAGTTTGGGGGGTTGATGCAGATCTAAGGGTTACCTAGCGTTTTGGCAGTTTAGTGTTTAGAATATTTTTTTTTTTTTTTTTTTTTTTTTTTTATAAAATAATAGTCGCGAGTTTTATTTTAAAATCAGATGTTTGAGGTGGGATCATTTAATTCCGATTATCGATGTTTAGAACAGCGCGGGGTCTCTTACGAGATTTGGCCTTGCGATGATCATAGTCATGCAGATTGAATAATAGTTCGTTTGGAACGGATGGCAAATTTCTGTAAAATTTAAGCGCTAGCTTTTTAATTTGGGCTCTAACAGTTTTTATTTTGAAGTCATTCCTAATTACCGAGTTTCTTAAGTACCTGGGAGCTTTCCTGATAATCCGTAGGATTTTGTTTTGTTTTGTCTCTATGAGGTCTATTGTAGTTTTACAGGCATATCCCCATACGGGTGCTGCATACAGCATTCCCGGGCGGATGACCGATTTATAAATTAGGAGTTTATTTTGATAACTTAGATTTCCGTTTCCTATCATTGGGTATAAGGCTCCTGTGGCCATATACGCTTTTTTGATTAAGTTCGTTACGTGCTGTTTCCAGGTTAGGTGGGAATCTATCGTTACACCTAGGTATTTAGTAGATTTTTCCGCTTTTAGGGCATGGTGAAACGTCATCTCAAATTTAATTAAATTCTTGATACAGTATTTTTATTTTATTATTTCTGGAAGTTATTTTATATCACTGTCCAATAAATTTTACCTAATTATTTCTAAAATATTTCTCAGAGTACCATGATATCATATGTATATCTTTTAGTAATTAATAGTATAAACTTATTAATATAGAAAATATTTATGCATGAAATTAACAACTTTGTGAGTTGCTGAGAGTGCTTAACATGTTAGTTGAGAAAATTTTTGAATTATAAAATTTTCTATAATGTCTTACATATTATTCTGAACAAAAACGTCCCCTTTTATGTAATCAACAATTAAAATGTCTCTGGCGTAATCTAAGGCAAATTGACGGACTTAGATATAATGATAAAAGTGTCTATATAAGTTTATTTGTGCCATCTGTATCGGAATATCTAAGAGATGTATGACTATGAAATTTGGTACAAGGGTACTTTAATTCCCGAGATGGTACGATATTTTAAAACAATGCATCTTGTTCTTAACTTTAATAATGATTGAGTTGCTGAGCGTGCTTAACATGTTAGTTGAGAAAATTTTTGAATTATAAAATTTTCTATAATGTCTTACATATTATTCTGAACAAAAACGTCCCCTTTTATGTAATCAACAATTAAAATGTCTCTGGCGTAATCTAAGGCAAATTGACGGACTTAGATATAATGATAAAAGTGTGTATATAAGTTTATTTGTGCCATCTGTATCGGAATATCTAAGAGATGTATGACTATGAAATTTGGTACAAGGGTACTTTAATTCCCGAGATGGTACGATATTTTAAAACAATGCATCTTGTTCTTAACTTTAATAATGATTGTGAAGCAAATGAATCTAAAAATGGAATATAATTGTATCTAGCATTTTAAAGATGCTTGTATTTCTGTATATGTCGCCTTAGCGGAAAATCGAATTTTCTATAAAGATATTCTCGGTAAGATTAACCTCGGTGAATTTTTTCTAAAATTCAAATTGGATTAAAAGTTGCACAGTTTTAAATTCGAAAATCGTAATTCTCTATCATTTTATCAAATCAGCCACAAGAATGGCCAGAGAAATAGTATATATATATATATATATATATATCCTATAAAATACCACAATCCAAAGTATAATATAAAAGGTGAAATGAGTATAGGCGCGATTTGCAGCTCTTAACACTCATCTCAAAAATATTACAAAAGAAAGATCTAGGAAATGTACAAGGAATATTATGAAACCCAAGGAACAACAGAAACAAATAAAGGAGTGCAAACGGGGTATCAGTAATGTCTAGGGGGATTGTGACCCCTATACCTGGTTAAAGCGTGCTTTTATTCCCGGGAAACACTCCCAGAAACAACCAATCGCCCGAAGCAGCTCCAATCCGTGCGTACAGGAAAAACAGAATCCTAAGGGAAAATCAAATCCATAAAATCAAAAGAGAAACTATACAAGAATCATAGGACTTCCCTAATGGAAAAGGGGATCCAGAGTCCATACACATATAAGAATTAAAAGCACAAGGTTACAGTGAAGGAAAAGATTCCAACTAGTCAATTGGCAACAAGTCTTGGAAATTAGCATAAATTACATCATCATTACGCAGTTTTTTACAAAATGCTAAGTAATAAGTTTTTAGAAAGCCTATAGGAAAACCGTTCTTTAATGCTTCCTTTATCAAATGTCTTTCACATATATTTCACTGTTCATTGGTAGAATTTAATTTACCATATCTTACAAAATGATTAACAATCAAATTTTACATTACACTAATACTCATATTACTACTTCAAGGAGTGATGTAATTAATATTACAGTTGAAACTTTTACGTTTATCATACATTCTGTAACATAGATGATCTTGAGGATTTCTATATATTGAGATATCCAAAAATACCACTTCACCATTATTTTCTACAGTTTCAATAAGTTCAAGGTTACTGGGGTAAAAAGTAAAGTCAAATTGAAAATCTTTATCAAGATAACCTTTATCAAGATACCCAGTAACCTTGAACTTATTGAAACTGTAGAAAATAATGGTGAAGTGGTATTTATGGATATCTCAATATATAGAAATCCTCAAGATCATCTATGTTACAGAATGTATGATAAACGTAAAAGTTTCAACTGTAATATTAATTACATCACTCCTTGGAGTAATAATATGAGTAATGTGAAATTTGATTGTTAATCATTTTGTAAGATATGGTAAATTAAATTCTACCAATGAACAGCGAAATATATGTGAAAGACATTTGATAAAGGAAGCATTAAAGAACGGTTTTCCTATAGGCTTTCTGAAAACTTATTACTTAGCATTTTGTAAAAAACTGCGTAATGATGATGTAATTTATGCTAATTTCCAAGACTTGTTGCCAATTGACTAGTTGGAATCTTTTCCTTTACTGTAACTTTGTGTTTTTAATTCTTATATGTGTATGGACTCTGGATCCCCTTTTCCATTAGGGAAGTCCTATGATTCTTATATAGTTTCTCTTTTGGTTTTATGGATTTGATTTTCCCTTAGGATTCTGTTTTTCCTGTACGCACGGATTGGAGCTGCTTCGGGCGATTGGTTGTTTCTGGGAGTGTTTCCCGGGAATAAAAGCACGCTTTAACCAGGTATAGGGGTCACTATCCCCCTAGACATTACTGATACCCCGTTTGCACTCCTTTATTTGTTTCTGTTGTTCCTTGTGTTTCATAATATTCCTTGTACATTTCCTAGATCTTTCTTTTGTAATATATATATATATATATAAATATATATATATATATATATATATATATATATATATATATATATATATATATATATATATATATATATATATATATATACTATTTCTCTGGCCATTCTTATGGCTGATTTGATAAAATGATACCCTTCGTCTATATATATATATATATAAACAGCGCATAGGAGCCCCAAAGGAATAGAAAGAAGAAAGTAGAATTTTTTTTCCTGTGCACTTCGGGGATTGGCTGGTTTGTTCTTCATGCTGGTTTCTGATTGGCTCTGTCTTAATCTAAGTCTTGGATATACAACCCTCTCTACGTCTTCCTTCCGGTTCCATTCCTCTTTTAGTCTTCGGGATTGTTGGTTTCTTTGCACTGACGAAGGGTATCCAGCGTATCTTCGAAACAGCTGTGTGCTGCGTTATTGTGCTATTTATGTTTATGTACGTTGCTCTAGTTTTCCTTATCCTGCGCACAAAATGTATTTTACTTATTGATTGAATATAAGTGCTCCATATATTCTATCGAAAATCTTCTATAGAATATGAATTTTTGGAAATGAATGCTTATTAAGAATTCAATAAGCACTCTATTTTGTGAAACAAATTAACAGTGCCAACTGCGAATCACCTGCACTAAGAATTGTAAGGCAATAAAATACTAGCATGTTTCACATAAATTAAAACTCTGTAGATGGGAAAACCACTTTGTGTTTGTGACCTTAAATCGAAAGCTGCAGAATTCCAATCAAATGCACTATTTCACTTTAACTGCAGGGCGCACGGTAAGAGACAGATAAAAGCGCAAAACAAAAGTTGACAGAAAGCTATTCTGTTGCTAGGCGACGCGTCGGGTTTGGGAAAAGGGCAATTGAGATGTTGAAAAATTCACATTAAGTGCATCTAAAAATACCGTTTTGAAGTCAGAAAGGGAAACACCACAAAAAAAAGAAAGAAAAGAGTTATAAAAAGAAAAAAATTGATGTGAGCAGCACATGACTGTGCCCCTGTAGTGAAATGAATTTGCTTCTTTCACAGTGAAAATGTGATGTATTTATATCCGCGGCACATTATTTTAACATAATAAAACTGTATGGAAACATGTCAATTTAGCAAAAACTTTAAAATAAAACGAAGACAACCCAATTTGGTAAGTTAAAATGTCTTTAATAATAACACCATTTATGAGGTACTTAAAGTTTAAATACGTCATAAACGGTGTCATTATTAAAGACATTTTACTGTACCAAATTTCGTTGTCCTTGTTTTATTTTAAAGTTATTGAAAAGTACATTGGACGCTTTTCTTGATGACAACATATAAAACCCTAAGTATTCACTTATGACAAAGGGCGAAAGAGTTTGGGATAGCCACCCCATCCTTGTTTCGAAAAAATAATGTACAGGAATTGAAAAATTAGCAAGAAAATGGGTGCAATATATGAGGTTCTAGGACGAATTCCAGTTCAGGTTTTAAAGTAACTGCCTTCCTTGGCTCTTTCTGATTACTTTATTCTACTGATGAGTATATTTAGTCTGCAGAATTACAGATCCATAGTTATCTCTGTCACCAAAGTAACTTAACTCAAATTCTTTGACATTCAGCCCTTTCAGTCCAAGGGCAGTAACACAGACCTATACTGAGTAAATCAAACTAAATATATTGTGCACTTCGCAGAAATAACAGCCGCTGGCTGTTTAAAGCAAATGATGACATAGACAGTAATTATTATTGCACCCGCCCAGAATATATTACAAATATACAAGATACTACCATTTACCGGCCTGGTGATACTCTTACATGGAGACGATTCTAAAGCTTTTATGCTTACCTCTGGCCTTCTTTTATCTCGCCTCATATTGCGGCCATAACCCCGAATACTTGATCTATCCAAGTAATTTGTGTATTCCCTGGGTTTTTCTTCCATTCTCTTACTCGGATCCTTCATCATTCCAAAAGAAGCCCTCTTTCCTTCCCAGCACTCACTCAAGACACGCACGACTATGAATTCTCCCGATCCGAAACGTATTCCTACTTTCCCGTAGGAACGCAGACAATGCTGATTGGGTCGACAACCGAACCAGTTTGGATCGTTAGTCTACGTAAACGTAAATTATAATGAAACTGAGGGAAATAATTATCGAAAAGTTATTTAGACCTCACTAGATCAAATATGTTTTTGAGATAAAAGTTTGTATAATGTTCGATACCGTTAATAAAATCAACACAGTTTAGAGAAAGCAGGAATTTAGTATTTCTGTTCCAATAAGTGGAGGTATATTCTTTTGTTTTTTTGATAAAAATGAAAGAATAAGTATTTTCAATAATCAGCATATAAATTTATTTTTCATGTTGCATTGTTGTTTATACACCATGAGATGTATAGACTTTTTTTCTTTAATTGTGAAAATAAACTATCACGGATTGCCTACTTAAATGTAGCAACAAACTAACAGCAAATTAGCAGCAAAACTAACAGCAAACTCGTTCTTCGTTCGGAATATATAATATAAAGAAACGTAAAATTCACAATTATGGACAAATTCCTGCAGTAATGATAATTCCTGTAGTAATGAATCCTAAATGACAGTGGTGTTCAAAACATTCTATTATAATATTAAGTTAATTATCCTAAAAAAGAGTTATGAGAATCTCTATTCTCACTATATACAAAATTACCTTCCCGAACAAATCTGAAGAATAAAACATTATGTGCCATTTGAAAATAAATTTACAAAATATAGGAAATTTGACCAATATATGCCAAAATAAAAGCACTAAAATGGTATTAGAAGATATACCCGTACCACTTTCAACAATTGGTTAAACACAATACATGACGTTGAAAAAATTTTCCAAAATAAAACAGAGGACACAATAAATTGTCAATATCAATAATTACTGTAATCTTCAATTTTAACCCGAAGGATTTATATAAGCCAATCAATAACGCAATACTGTTCATTCATAAAATTAATTTTTATATCCATTTCCTCATTCATTAAATCGGAAAAAAATTTAATAAAAATCGTCTGCCGTATAAACGCATCTGATTTAATTACGTTGCTAAGCAACATCATATGATTTTCTTCAAATAAATTTACAGTGGAGGTATTTCAAAGCTACCCATCAAATTTCACGAAATTCTGTGTAGCTGTTCTCTAGTAATAATAAGACAAACACACATACAGACAGTTTTCCATTTTATTTATTCCATGTGCATATTCCATGTGCCATCCACGGCACAAAAACGTAATAAAGGATCGGGGCAATTTCGAGACTTTACATGCAAAGAAGTGGGCATTTAACATGTGAGACTAACTTTATATATTTAAAAAAATTCTCTTCACCTCTACACAATCTTCGCAATATATAATCGAAATTGGGTACAAATTACTTTAGAGGCTTTTGAAATTACGAAGGGTCACTAAGTTTGGCGATTTATCGTTTAATAACTAAAATATATGCATTTTTCATGGGGGAGGGGCTGCATTCTCTTTTAAATAATATACGCCGTATATCATCCAAACTGGTTCGGAATCGCTTAAGGTTTTCGAGATTACGGGCCATTGATTTAAATTAAATCCATTTTATAGCTAAAATATATATGTTTTTCAAAAAAAAAATCTGATGTGTGCAGCACATGACTTTCCTTATATAATGCAATGAATTTACTACTTTTACAGTTACAAAAAAAATAGATTATTATTATAGTAGATATTTATGTTATTTCCAAGATATTGAATTTTCGTCAATGAGTCGTCATTTTCATTCATTTAGCGTCATTTTTATCCATTCGGCGAGTTTTTCGTTAATTTAGCAACATTGAAGAAAGTCGCCAAGTTGGCGACATCCCACCAAATTTGTCGCCAGAATCTCGCCAAGCGTTATGGACAGAGAAATAAGTTATTCTTACAGCAGATAAATGACTATTGATGTTCAAATACAAAAGTATTACTCAAAGTATCTTTTTTCATGAATGGAACGAGCTAGATCCACCAGAATGATGTCGCAAATTTATCGCATGGTATTACATATGAAAAGTGAACATGTTTCTCAATAGCAAATATTTTTTTTTATTTTATATGATTTTTTGATATTTGTTTCTTGAAAAATGTGAAATATCTCAAGAACGGTTCATGTTAGCGTTCTAAAATTTATGTCAACCGTTTTTTAATGAAAAATTACATAAGAAATGTATATTTGCGTAAATTTATTAGAGGTTTTGATTTTTTGACGATTTTTTCAAATGTTCACTCGAAAATTTAGGGGTTCTGAACATTCTATTGCGTATAAGAACAATAGGCTTCCAGTGTTTACGGATTGTAATTTTTGTACCAAATTTCATTCGAATCGGTCCATTCGTTCGTCAGTTATCGTCTCCACAGACTCACTGACACACACACATACTTTCACACACAGACACACACACATATTTTCACACACGCACACACAGACATCATTTCAAAAATGTTCGATTCGTGATCAGGGATGCTTTAAACGTGCTCTCCCGTCGAAAACTCGAATTCGAATTTTCAACGCCGTCACAATACTTTCCTTATATATTATTGTGTATAAGGAAAGTAAAAAAAGGTTATGCGTTTACATGTACATAATATATAAAACTTGCCACCCAAATTGGGTGCAAATCGTTTAGCCGTTTTTACTATGAAGAGCCAACAATTTGACACCCACACTAACAGACCAACAAAAATCATTTCTGTTACATCTAGGCACACCACACCAATATATTTACTTTGAAATCTCAATCCATTATTAAATCAAGATCATCACGCTTTCCTTAGGCAATATTGGTTAAAGCAAAAATGTTACTTTATCCACTATCAAAAGCTTATCTATCAGGAAAAGAGGTACACATCGCAATTACTGTCATCATACTTTACTGTAACCGGGGTGGCTACAGGATCTCATATAAAAAAATCTGATGTGGGCAACACATGACTTTCCTTATATAATGCAATGAACTTACTGTACTTTTACAGTTTAAAAAAATGGTATTCTTATAATAGATACATATATTCTTTCCAAGATATTGAATATTCTTCAATGAGTCGTCATTTTCATTGATTTAGCGTCATTTTCATCTATTTGGCGAGATTTTTGTTAGTTTGGCAACAATTAAAAATGTCGCCAAAATCTCTCTAAGCGTTATGGACAGAGAAATAAGTTATTCTTACAGCAGATAAATGACTATTGGCGTTCAAATACAAAAGTTTTACTCAAAGTATCTTTTTTCATGAATGGATCGAGCTAGATCCAGGAGAATAATGTCACCAAATTTATCGCATGGTATTACATATGAAAAGTGAACATGTTTCTCAATAGGAAATATATATATATTTTTTATTTTATATAATTTTTTGATAATTTTTTTGAAAAATTTACAATATCTCGAGAATGGTTCATGTTAGCGTTCTAAAATTTATGTCAATCGTTTTCTAATGAAAAATTACATAAGAAATATCTATTTGCGTAACTATATTAGCGGTTTAGATTTTTTGACGATTTTTTCAAAATTTTACTCGAAAATTCAGAGGGGTTCTGGACATTCGATTGCGTATAAAAACAATAGGCTTCCAGTGTTTATGGATTGTGATTTTCGTACCAAATTTCGTTCGAATTGGTCCATTCGCTCGTCAGGTATCGTCTCCACAGGCTCACTGACACACACACACACACACACATACTTTCACACCCACACACCCACACACATACATCACTTCAAAATTGTTTGATTCGTGATCAGGGATACTTGAAACGTGCTCTTCCGTCAAAAACTCGAATTCGAATTTTCGACACTGTCACAATACTTTCCTTATAAAGTAAAAATTCCCTGATTTCTGGACAATGTCTTCAAAAATATCTTGATATGTAATTATCTACTTTTACTGAATATCAGTTTAACGAGCATAAGCATGCCAATTTATAAAATTGAAAATGATAATTGAGAATAAATAACTAAAATTAATTACTTTCAGCAGTTCAAAGCATAATAATCAAAATACCGTATTTGTGCAAGAGAAATATAAGAACAGTATTATTACAAGAATATTAATCTTTCAAGCATTAAAATTCTAGATAAGCTATAAAGCTCAGCAATGTTCTATAAAATCCAGTCAAGAATGCAAATGGTTAAATATCATTTATTGCAGTAAAATTACCTGTATGTGTAAACAGAAACAGTATGTTTTTGCTGTCATATGAAATATCTTGGCAACTTTCAAAACAATTCAGATGAGAGAGATCAATGAGAAATGTTGAAATTTTAAAACTCTTTTTTTTAAGCGTTCAATAGGCGCCACATGAAACGCGAATAAGGAATTTACATATGTGTGTTGTTGTGAATCGGAAGAAATCTATGTAAGACGTTTCCCTTATTTCTTCAGAATGTTGATATCCCCTGACGTTTCCCTTTATTTCACCAGAATGTTGATATCCCCTGACGTTTCCCTTATTCCTCCAGAATGTTGACATTTCCTGACGTTTCCCTTATTTTACGAGAATGTTGATATCCTCTGACGTTTCGCTGAATTCTCCAGAATGTTGATATTCCCTGACGTTTCCCTTATTTCTCCAGAATGTTGATATTCCCTTACGTTTCCCTTATTTTTTCATAATGTTGATATTCCCTGACTTTCCCTGATTTCTCCAGAATATTGATATTCCCTGACATTTCCCTGATTTCTCCAGAATGTTGATATTCTCAGACGTTTCCCTGATTTCCAGGACGAAGAGTTTGAAATGAATACCTAACATCTGATAAAAGCGGGAAAGAAGGTAAATCAATTGGCAAAAAAATATGAATTTTCTACCTTGAAATTTTTTCTAACTGTTGAAATTTTGCAATGAAGAAAACCAACGTGTTTGAATCTGTCCGTGTAAGACATTTTTTTATAAAATTCATTCTGTACTTAAGAGAGATGAGAAGCATTCTCTAAATGTTCCTTTATAAGTTTCACTGGATTCACTAATGTCTGCATTACACAAATCGCATTGCATTCCGGACTCCTACAAGCAATTTCTCTATTCCAGAGGGCATTCGATTTCCTAATTGATGCCGCAACTGCGTTTAATTAAATAACGAGTTGGCGTTATTGCAGGATTACGAAATTCAACCGGTAAGTGTCCCCTTTGGAAAATTTCAAAAATATTATTCAACTAATATTTAATGACTGCCGAAGACGGGGAAATTATCACTCTAAAAGCTTATTAAGCTGCAACTTTTTTTAATAAATTCCATTTTGTTTGTACCATGTATTGTGTTTAGCGTCGAAAATTGCTATCTCAACTGAAATTTGGCCCAATTAGATTCTTCCCCGTTATCGAGTTTAGCATTTTAATTTCGGCTTAGTGAGGATTCTGAAGACGTACCTCCTCACCCCCCACCCCTCATTTGAAAATCCGATCATGTGAAAAAGGACACATGATCCGATTTTTCACATGATCCAATCAATCATGTGAAAAATTCGATCATGTAATATTTTGTCCGCGAGTCGATACTATGAGTTTGCAAATATTTAACCTTTTTGATCACCTGGGTGGTTGCTGGAAGTCGAAAAAACTTTTCGAAAAAAACTCTCTTACGTCCCCGGCGATAAATTGAAAACTTGACGACATTAAGGGTGAAAATGTGGCTAAAACTCGGCTATGTCCGATATTTGTAACTGCAAGTGCAGAGAGATTCAGACTTCTAGTCACCTAGGAGCTTCTGGTGAGTTTTGAATGATGCTCCGAAACCACCATTTTCTCTTTCCCTGGGAGGGAAATCGAAAATACAGCTCCATTAGGTTCTATACAACAGTTAATACTGTAAGTATGCAGATATTCAGCCTTCTAGGTCACAGAAAGCTGAATCTCGGGGGAGGCTTCCTGTGGATCTGGAAACACGTTAAACAATTATATAAAACGATACATCTATAATTACTTTCATATACTTTTGTATGAAATAAGGATTGATTTCAAGATAATATTCCAATTTGAGATTTTGATGGAACAGTACGTTTTAAAAAGACATATTGGATCTATTTCTGATAATAAGACTTTCAATACTCTTTTATAGGAAGCAGACATATTCAAACTACGTGATAACAACTGTTTCGATGGAGTTTTGATTCCTCTTCGTCAGATCAAAATAGTGGCTTTACTTGACAAACGCTCTACAATGGCTTTACTTGAAAAACAAGACAGTTCTTGCTTAGCGTTTGTCAAGTAAAGGCATTGTTTTGATCCGATGAATATGGTCCAAAACTCCCTTAAATGTTGTCACTTAATTTGCATGTGTTTGCTTTCTTTAAGAAGTATTGGAAGTGCTACAGTGTACATAATAGTATTCTCCAGCTGTATTGTACGAACTGTGAGTTACGTCTGTGTCATTACAAAAGTTTATTTTTGAGCAAATTAAACACCGGCCATTTTTCTCAAATGAACATTTTCAAATGGACATTTTTCCCTATCTATATTAGTTTCTGAGTCAGTTTTAAGTTCCGTATTTTCCAACTAGGAACCTTACAAGCTCGTTTAATCCACTGCGTATGGCTACTTTTCTATTGATACTCATTATTTCCGTGACGCTACGATGCATTCTAAAACATTCTGAAACCTTTGCTCATTTTTTTTCAGCTACTTTGTTGATAATTTCGGAAAACTAAAATTATAAGAAAAGCCGTAATCACAGTCGTTCATAAAAATGTCAACTTCATTTCTGAAATATTCAGCTAATTATCGTCTACTGAAGCGTTATTTTCGTATTTATATCATAACTATCAGAAACCTCACACCCCATTACCGACAGCTGATCCCACTGAAACTTTCAGTAGCATACGTGCAAATGTTTTACAGTGCGGCATGCGGGTCAGCCGTGTGGTCTAGGCCTTCAACACTCCTTCAACAGTGTGGCATGCTGGTTGCACCGGTATTGCAAGAACTTTGCATTACGTCTGTGTTATTATAAAAATTTACTACTTTCACGTATCTGGTCTTCCTATGAGTGTTTTTATTGAACAATGAATCGTTTTATACTAATTATACACAGTTCTTTCAATTTGTAATTGAACTTTTTTGCCTATCTACATTGCTTTGTGGGTTAGTTTTCATGGTTCCATATTTTCAAACCAGGGGCGTTACAAATACGTTAAATGGATTGAGCATGGTTACTTTTCTGTAGATACACGTTATTTCCATGGTACTACGATATGTTGTTTAAAATTAATAAGGGGTATATAAAATTAATGGTTCATCCCATCGGATTCAATTGACTGAACATGGTTACCTACCATGTCGTCCATTGACTGAGCATGGCGTTCAGCTGACTGAGCATGGTTACTTTTCTATAGATACACCAGGCGCGGTTAATAAGGGAAGTCGCGAGGACGCGCGGCACTAGTGAGTAAACACAGCAAGTTATTTTTTTAGTTATGTAGATTTATTACAATTTCTATTGAAAACATCTGGATTTTTGGTTCATTTAAATCGAGAATTATTGAAAATAAGTATTGGAAAATGTCACTAGATGGCAGCACTACAGCTTTCCTTGGAGAATGAGAACTCTAAGAAGGCTGTAGTGCATAGAATTTTCAAGGGGGGGGGAATACAGGGATATTTGTTAAAGCCGCGTCCCTTTTCCTGGCTTGTTCTGAGCGAACGAATGATATGGGAACAATATTAGATATTTGGCGTTAAATAAAAACAACCATTGCAGTTTTAGATTTGATATGTGTCGCGTTTTGAAAGCGGCTTTCGCCAAAGAGAAATAGAAGAGTAGTAAAACATGAGGAGGAACTTCTCAAACTGGCTCAGGTCGCTAATTTTGCTGCATTTTTCGACAATTAAGAATGTGTATGCTTTCTCTCTCTTCTTTTTTAAGAATATATTTGGAAGTTCAAATAAACATTTGAAAACAAATTACTCTTTTTTGTAATTTTGATTTCTTTTATTAAATCTATTAACCTAGTTCTTTCATTTTTGGTTCATAGCGAAATCGTATTAGATTTAGAAAATTGAAATCTAAAAAATCTTCAATAGATGTTTTTTTTCTTTAAATAAGTGGGGTTATTTATGATATTTTAGGGGTTTCTGTCCATCGTTAGTAAAAGGGGACACTCAGTTTGAGGAGCCGCTTGACCTACCCTGCTATCTTACTTTTCAGCTATTTAACATTAAAAAATACTTAAAAATTAAAGAATGTCGAAATATTTGTTAATTAAAAAGCTTTAAAGTTAAATTTTTCAACATATTCCTTTTATATAACGTTATTTTTCTGGAAATTTTAGTTTCCCGTTCGCGATTATATTGCTCATATACCCCATGGGCGCATATTTTAATTGAGGTAGCACCCCATATTTCTTATCTCGGCTTCTAAATCAGCGATTTTGATTCTGATGATGGCTATAGTCTCTACACCATCTATACGTGTCATCTGAGTATACATATTTTGTGTCAACCCTTTGGGCGTAACTTTTAGCTTAAGTAGCCCCCACAATTTTATATCTAGTTTCCTAATTGAGCGATTTTGGCTCTACTGGTGGTTATAGTCTCTGCACCATTTTTATATGTCACCTGGATATGCATCTTTAACGTAACAAATCCATGAGAGTAACTTTTACTCCAGTAATACCCCCACCCCACACACCCCAATTTTTTATCTCCTCCCAATTCACCAATTTTGATTTTACTGGCAGTTATAGTTTCTGAACCATCTGTACGTATCACCGGAATATGCATATTTTTTAGGCAAGTTCCTGGACGTAACATTTAGTTTAACTAGCCCCCACAATTTTACTTAATGTAAATTAGGACTGTAATGTTTTCACCAGGAGGGAGCGTCCTTATGTGTCCAGGAATGCTATGAACAAGCGAGCAGGTAGGAGGTATGTTATTTTGCTTCTCTTAATAATACACCCATCGCTACACACAAAACACATATGTATATATATATACTATATATATATATATATATATATATATATATATATATATATATATATATATATATATATATATATATATATATATATATATATATATATATGCAGGTGAACCTCGGTATCTCGAAATTTTCGATATCTCGAAGTATTTTCATCTCCCTTCACGCACAGTATAAAACTAATGTAAAACAAACTCTTTAACTCGAACTTTTTTTAATCAAACTCTCGATATCTCGAAATTTTTCATCTTACTATTTGGATCATCTTACCATTTTCATCTTTTCATTTGGAAAAATACGATCCAAAAAATATGTTTAATGCAGATGAAACAGGAATATTTTTTAAGTGTATGCCTGATAAAACTACGGTCATTAAAGGTGAAGCATGTCATGTTGGGAAAAGAAGCAAAGAAAGATTAACTGTGCTATTTTGCACTAATATGTATGGTTCAGAAAGGCTCAAACTATGATAGGTAAATTTGCTAAACCCCGATATTTTTCAGGAATAAAATCTGTTTCAATGACTTATTTTTACAATAAGGCTTGGATGACAGCCGAAATTTTTACTAATTGGTTGAAGGAACTAGACTGAAAAATTTCCCGTGAAAATCGCGATATTGTTCTCTTCTTGGACAACTGTACAGCGCATAATAGCCGAAATTAAAATCCGTGAAAGTTCATTTCATACCACCCAACACAACTTCTAAGTTACAGCCTTAGGATCAAGGTATTATTCAGAGTTTTAAAGTGAACTATCACCACAAAATTAGGCTCATTTGGATCCGTCTAGGGCATTTGGAAAATGTGATAGATATTGAAGGATTCAGTACCTGTGACCAAACTGTCATAGATGACTATTTTGCAAGTAAAGAAATGCAAGATTAAGTTTTAATAATGTATGTACGTACATAGTATTACATTAAATGTGTATCCAATCATTTCAAGCTTCGCTTTATTTGTTGTCAGCATTTTCTTTGGTAATACCCAATTCTCTGTCTGTAAGATAAAGTAAGTGATTTTTTTAAAAATGTGTAAAGTAAAGGACTAGTATGTATATATTCTTTTATGAATTTCTTAATTTTTCAAATTTTCGATATCTCGAATTTTTTTCTACTCTTTTCAAATTCGACATATCGAGGTTCGACTGTATATATATATATATATATATATATATATATATATATATTACTAATACATATATGTATATATATATATTACTAACACACACATATATATATATATATATTTCTAACTAATATATATACATATATATTACTAACACATATATAGGCTTAAATACCTAGATGAACGCCCTCTTCTATACGTCGCTCACGAGCCGCCACTGAGATACACGTTATTTCCATGTCACTACGATATATGGTTTAAAATTTATAAGGGGTATAAAACATTAATGGTACGTCACACCGGATTGTTTTCATTTGCAATACATACTTCATAGGTAAATTTGCAGTATTTAAGACAACAGTTAAAACAACTTCTAGTTAAGACAACCAACAGTTAAACCAACAGTTAAGACAACAGTTTGTGTCGCAGATTAGCAATTGGTAGCAAGTAGTTATGCCGATCCATGCATAAATTCAGAATATTTACCGTAGCTTTGAATTGCATGGGACTCATTAAATTCAGAGTACTTAAAAGCAACGTATCTCTCTGCAAAGCGAATCAATCTCGTTCCTCCAGCGGAGTGATACAGCGCTATATTTAATTAAGCTTAAAGGTTGAGTTATTGCGCAATCGATAGTTTTGTAACTGAAGAGAAGTTTTCAAACATTATAATATGAATGTATATATATATATATATATTTCAGGAATTTCTTTGACTTGGTATAACAAAGATCAAGTTTGCCCTTTATTGTTCTGTGTTTATTATCTGAGAACTAGTATTTGACCCTGTCAAAGACAGGGAAACTAACATTCTTATTTAAGTTGCAGCTTTTTTTAAATAAGTTTTTTAATTTTTTTAAAAATGTAATTGGTTCGGTTATCTTCTGTCCAATGGCCAATGCTATAACTGAGCACGGTTTCTAGGTCATTGGATACTCACTATTCTGTCCAATCCGATGGGAGAAATTGAAAATCCAGCTCAGTTAGGCTTTACTCAGTCAGTGGTCTATACTATATGTGTGTAAAAATTCAGCTTTCTAAATCACTGGAGGCTTTTGGACAGTCGGAAAGGCTTAAAAAATCAATTTTCTCCACCTCCGGGGGAGGAAGGGGGGAGGTCGAAAATATAGCTCCGTTACATGTAGTCGATAATATAAATGTGCAAATATTCAGCCTTCTACGTCACAGGCGAGCGTCTGGAAAATCTAGAAATCTAAAGAAACAAAATTATTTCGCCTCTGAGGTAGGAAATCGAGAATTCGTCTTTGTTAGGTTATGTTCTATGGATGATGCTATAAGTGTGCAAAGACTCTTGGGCCTTTTAAAGCCTTTCAGGTATCTAGTAGACTTCTGGAGGGTATCAAAAGGCAAAACCATGTTAGAAAAGTAGTACAGATGAAATTCCAACTCTTGTCTATTTTTCGGACTTCGTAATATCAAAAATATATTTTATAAAAAGCTGTCGGAAAACATCTATTGATGAAAAACGCAAAGAATCGTTACAAAATACCTATAGATAAAAAAACCATTGCTAATAGCAAAACAACAGCCTGTTTTGTGCATTATTTGCGCGTTTCATCATCGATCTGATATTTGGAATTGCAGAAATTAAATTTGCTATGTGCCGCAATTTTGAGAACCTCATTGAAGACCGACAAATTCAACCTTGCCATAGAGAAGTATTATCAGCCTTCATAGAGGCTTATAAAATTGTGACATATAGCAAGTTTCCTTGCTGTCATTGCAGGTTACACCCTCGGGGATGGGCATCGGTTCTGTAGCTATAGACTCACTTCCCCTAAAAGGCACATTAATCTGGTGCTTGTGAGTGATAAAATAATAAACTTGGTTTCCACAGTGTTGTATTTATAGTGTGCATGACTCTCACTGATACAAGTAACGCATACATCCTGCTCACGAGGCAGGCTTCATTTTGTAATCCAATCCCAAATCCGTTGGCAACTGGAGTCTTTACTTGGCAGATATTCTTCGGACCCTACCCGGTGTTCGGTTTTGATGAATATGTCTCTGTAGCTGGAACCACGCCAGAATGAAGATTTGAACCTGGAGCATTCCTCAATATAGACATTGAATTGAAGAAGAAGCTTCTAAAATATAGCCAGCGCATATATTTAAGGCAGTAATTTTAAAGCGGAAAAAAAATGTCAAAATTCGCGGTGAGATGACGGGGTGAATCTTGAAATTTCGCGAAACTTTGCAAAATTTTTGCAACAGAGTTTTTTTACTAGAATTTCTAAGAAAATTCTACTAGTCACAAAGCAATAGTAACAATTAACTACCACGCAAATCAATAAGCATTCTATTGCATTTTTTAACTAATACCTACATTTATAAACCATTCAAATTCTGGCAATATTATCAACGCCTTTACTCGGGATAACCAGTTTGCGCAGAAAATTATGGAATCTAAACAGGCTTCTTGGTAACTGGAAATCCTTAAAACTTTCTTTAAGTCTCTTATTAATTCTCTTATCAATTTCTATGAGCACTGCACAATTTCCAAAAACTTTGTGAAAAAGAACTTGATGACAAAATTTCTCTTTAAGTTAACTTACTTTTATTCTCTTATCACTTTTTATGTGCACTGTACAATTTCCAAAAACTGCGGGAAAAAGAACTTGATGAGAAAATTTTAATTTAAGTTTACTTTCTTTTATTTTCTTATCACTTTTTAAGCGCATTGTAAAAACTTTGTGGAAAAGAACTTGATGACAAAATTTTTTTTTGAGTTAACTTACTTATATTATCTTATCACTTTTTATGCGCACTGTATAATTTCCGAAAACTTTGTGAAAAAACTTGATGACAAAATTTTTCTTTAAGTTAAATTTATTTTATTCTCTTATCGTGTTTTATGCGCATTGAAAAAACTTTGTGGAAAAGAACTTGATGACAAAATTTTTCTTTAAGTCAACATTCTTTTATTCTCTTATCAATTTTGTGCACAATGTACAATTTCCAAAAACTGCGGGAATAAAAACTTGATGACAAAGTTTTTATTTAAGTTAACTTCCTCTTATTCTCTCATCAGTTTTTATGTGCACTGTAAAAACTGCAGGGAAAAGAACTTGATGACAAAACTTTTATTTACGTGTGCAGCGTTTCGAAACATTATATTGAACATACGCATACTTTCATCTTTAATGCAGTGTTTGTTGCCGTGTAACACATTTCTGCATTTAGAAAAGGATCATTCGGCATCGACACCATGTAAAAAACACTACTACCCCAACCGTGAATCGAACCACGGATGTTTGTACTGGCTAGCCGATGCTCTACCGTTGAGCTACTGAAACGGATTTACAAGCTCTTATCGTGGAAGTGGTGGCTCTGCATTTTCCACCCTCTAATGTCAGATTGGAGTGCAACTCACAATCTGACTGACCACCTCCTGCTATTTTTACCTAAGATTATCCTCCTGCTGCTATTTTTGACCCCCAAGTTATCTTCCTGAGTGATCGTTGTCATGCCGATTTAAAATCGCCCCTCTATATCCTACAGTCTATTGAATCCATGCTAATCGTACTAGGATTGCTTTCAGACCTCCAACATCTGTGCATTAACCTACAAGGTTGATTTCTTCGAGTACCATTTTAAAGAACCTTGCTGTCCCAACCGATAATCGAACCCTTTATCCTCAGCCTGGTCAGCCAACGCTCTACCGTTGAATTACTAGGGCGGATATACAAGCTCTTATTGTCGAAGTGAACGCTACAACCGTTTGCGGGTATTGCAGCTAGGAAAACAATTTTTCCTATTTCAGAAATCTATCAAACCTTTACTGACACGAAGTTAGTTTTCATACGAACGATAAAGCAAATAATTCTTTGTCATCTCAAAGATCCAAGGACCTGATATATTTGATATTCGCGAAATTTCTATTAACACCCTGAACTTCGAGAAGTAAATCGTGGAATTTCGCGTTTCGAAACAAAAATTATACGGAAAATTGGGCAATAATAAGAAAAAACATCTTAAATTCGAGAATTTATTTAATATTCGCGAAGTTACTTCCCTACCCATATTGTTGCACGATTGCTGATGATGACGATGTTAAGAAAGTCAAGTGGAGATTGCCACTCCAGCCTTTACGATCTGTCTCATCGTCCTAATCACCCCCTTTGAAATAGCGAACGTTAATGCACTATTAGAGGTTATTTCATTACATCCGTGGTACTGCACTATCATCTATCCCTCCGCAAGGACGTCGGATTTGAATGATCTTAACGAAGAGATGATCTCATGCTAACTGTTCCTCTAATTCAATCAAGAGGAGAAATGACTGCAGGATGACTGGAACCTTACCTAGAGAGAAATACTGGGTATTTTACAGTCTCGCATTAATGTGCAGAAAAGAATCATTTTCTTGAAAATTTACATTTGTAATTACATTAGTTAGAAATTTTGATGGACAGGCATATTTTTAAAGTCATATTTTAAATAACGTTCAGGAAAAATCCATTTAACCAGGTTTAATTTGTTATAGACATTCATCCATTAAAAGCTTTTGGGATTGTAAGTGAACTACAATATCAAAGTCCAAAGAACTTTGATTTGAAAAAAAAAATTGAATCATAGTGTTGTTACTTTCCTTACAATACACAGTGTATGTAAAGGGAAGTTATTGCTTCGGATCAAAAATCCGACTGTGAGATTCTGATGGATTTTAATATCTTTGAATGTGAATCTGTTGTTATTTTGATGTTGTTGTTGTTGTTTTCAGTTGTTTCAGTGATTAAGAAAAATTTTCACTTCAGAAGTGCATAAAAAAACTAAACCCATTAACTAAATCGAAATTTAAAATAAGGGGCTGCGTCCTGCAAAAATTTAACTATGTAGGTACATGCCTACATAAATTCGAGGTCTTGCTATTGCTAGTCTGTCCAGGATGCGAATTCGCAGCTCAAATACTCTTTCTTTGACTTTGACATTAAATATTTCCTAAACTAAATTTTAAACTGAAAAAAGGTTTATATCAGCGAGTTCCTCTATTATTTCTCTAAGAATGTACTAAATTTCATTTGCGAAATTTATCAAACAGCGGTTGCGGCGGAGTCAGCTACTTCTCTTTAATATAGAGAGATACTATGTTTTAGGAAGCAAATATGTATCATTTTTCAGTTATTTCCCTTTTTCATGTTTAAATATAAAAATGAAAATGAATGCATTCTTTTATAAATTCCTTTTACCCAAGAAAACTAGGCACCATAATTTAAAAGTTATCACGAACTATATACGAGATATCGGAATTTTTTTTAATTTCCACGTAGAGGACTATTTCTCTTTATCAGATTTAGAAAATCAAATGAAAGTTAATGCGAATATTCCACTCGATAGATGGCGCTTCATCTAGACTTTTTGACTGATAATTTCGTACCTGACCCGCACTTACAACCAGAACAACTAAACTGTTCAATGGCGGAAAGAAATTCGATCTACGGCAATTAATATATAGATTGACTAAAACTATCCCATGAAGTATATTCTAACCATATATTTTCCGAAGTCTTATCACAAATTTTAGAGCAGCAAAACGATAAATTTAGACCCCTATATAAAAATAAACTCACGTAATCAGTTTGTTTCCATAAAATATGAGATTTTTGTCTGAAAATACCGAACGAAATTCTTCAAAGAAAGAAAATAATGACGTCGCCGTCGAGAGTTAACGATAAACGCGTTTTCCGAAACATCCGAAATGATTTCTTTTTTTTTTCTTTTTTTTTTTTTTTTTTTTTATCTCAACTCCCCGTAACATAATTTCTACTTTAGAAAAACATTACCTTTTTTCCTCCCTTCCTCTTCGAGCGGGAGCGCCTTTTACTAACCCTCTATGGATGCAATGATTTAGTTGTAATATGAGGAAAAGGGTTTAAGTTCTAAAAGTATTACGTTTATATTATGCCCTTCTTCTATATTTTATTGTTTTAAGGTTTGGAAATTTTAAAGGTTTGGTTTTAATGTTTGGAAATTTTTAAGGTTTGGTTGTAAGGTTTGGTTCTTTTTTTTGTAGGGGGGGGGGATGGACGCTGTCACACCCGTAAGCAAAAGGGTTATTCTTACAATTTTATACACTCAAACGCAAATATCTGATGGGGAAAAGAGTTGAAGTTTTAAAAGTATTATTTTTGTGTTCTTCTGTATTTTATTGTTTAAAAATTTGGAAATTTTTTGAGTCGGTGAAAAGCATGTCATTGATTTTATAAATAAGAAAGGATTAATGTGTATTGGTATAGCAATTCTAACAATTTTATGCACTCTTAGACGCAAATATCTTATGAGAAAAAGGGTTTAAGTCTTAAAAGCATTTTGTTTATGCTCTTCTGATTTTATTGTTTAAAAGTTTGGAAATTTTTTGAGTCGATGAAAAGCATGTCATTGATTTTATAAATAAGAATTAAGGTATATTGGTAATAGCAATTCTAACAATTTTATGCACTCTTAGACGCAAATATCTTATGAGGAAAAGGGTTTAAGTTTAAAAGGCATTTTGTTTATGCTCTTCTGTATCTTATTGTTTAAAAGTTTGGAAATTTTTTGAGTCGGTGAAAACCACGTCATTGATTTTATAAATAAGAAAGGATTAATGTATATTGGTAATAGCAATTCTTACAATTTTATACACTCTTAGACGCAAATATCTTATGAGAAAAAGGGTTTACGTTTTAAAAGCATTATATTTATGCTCTTCTATATTTTAGTATTTAAAAGTTTAGAAATTTTTTGATTCGATGAAAAGCAAGTCATTGATTTTATACATAAGGATTAAGGTGTATTGGTAATAGCAATTCTAACAATTTTATGCACTCTTAGACGAAAATATCTTATGAGGAAAAGGGTTCAAGTTTTAAAGGCATTTTGTTTATGCTCTTCTGTATTTTATTGTTTAAAAGTTTGGAAATTTTTTGAGTCGGTGAAAACCACGTCATTGATTTTATAAATAAGAAAGGATTAATGTATATTGGTAATAGCAATTCTTACAATTTTATACACTCTTAGACGCAAATATCTTATGAGAAAAAGGGTTTACGTTTTAAAAGCATTATATTTATGCTCTTCTATATTTTAGTATTTAAAAGTTTAGAAATTTTTTGATTCGATGAAAAGCAAGTCATTGATTTTATACATAAGGATTAAGGTGTATTGGTAATAGCAATTCTAACAATTTTATGCACTCTTAGACGCAAATATCTTATGAGGAAAAGGGTTTAAGTTATAAAAGCATTTTGTTTATGCTCTTCTGTATTTTATTGTTTAAAAGTTTGGAAATTTTTTAAGTCGGTAAAAAGCATGTCATTGATTTTATAAATAAGAAAGGATAAAGGTGTATTGGTGATAGCAATTCTTACAATTTTATGCACTCTTAGACGCAAATATCTGATGAGGAAAAGAGTCGAAGTTTTAAAAGTATTATTTTTATGTTCTTCTGTATTTTATTGGTTAAAAGTTTGGAAAGTTTTTGATTCGATGAAAAGCATGTCATTGATTTTAAAAATAAGGATTAAGGTGTATTGGTAATAGCAATTCTAACAATTTTATGCACTCGTAGACGCAAATATCTTATGAGGAAAAGGGTTTAAGTTATAAAAGCATTTTGTTTATGTTCTTCTGTATTTTATTGTTTAAAAGTTTGGAAATTTTTTTAATTGGTGAAAAGCATGTCATTGATTTTATAAATAAGAAAAGATTAAGGTGTATTGGTGATAGCAATTCTTACAATTTTATGCACTCTTAGACGCAAATATCTGATGAGGAAAAGAGTCTAAGTTTTAAAAGTATTATTTTTGTGTTCTTCTGTATTTTATTGGTTAAAAGTTTGGAAATTTTTGAATCGGTGACAACATCGGTGACATCATTGATTTTATAAATAAGAAAATATTAAGGCGTATTGGTAATATTAATTCCTACAATTTTATGCACTTTTAGACGCAAATAGTTTATAAAAATGTAAAGACTGTTACTTCATATTTTCTCCAAAAACTTTTAAACATAATTGCAATATAGAGCACATAATCAACTTTTAGTGTAATTTACAAGGTGTAAAGGAATGTCATGGATCACGTCAATAATTCTAGAAGCTATAGAATTATAGAAAACAGATTTCCCTATGATACATGGTAATGTGCAGGAAAAGCATTGGAATCATGTCGAAAACTGTAACTCGAATTTTCGACGGATCTACACGTTTCGATCACTTTAGAACATGAAAATACTATTTTTATCATGACGTCTGTGTGTCTGTCTTCTTCGATCCAGACCGTCCGACCTATAAGATATCTGTTTGGAGTGTGGACACGCAATTTAGACCAGAACCCAGTGTGGGTAGCATCCACAGAGACGGTATCCTCTTTTCCTCACCACCAACCTCGCGTAAGGACTTACGAACCCACATATTTAATGTGTCCGTACTCCGTCTGAACACGGGGGAAGTTGAGACAGAACCAGAAATCGAACTCAGGCCATCCGAGTGTACTCTCCGCGTACTAACCACTGGGCTGTCCCATCCTTATGTGTCTGTCCATGCAATGAATATATCCACACTAGCTAAAAGTCTAATTAGCCTTATATCACGAAATTTAGCAGAAACCTCGTGGGTTACCCTGGCGCTGATTAGATTTTGATACGATTCGAAAGAAAGGATAAAGAATATTCCTTTTCTGCTACACTGATCTTAAAAATGGTAATCTGTGAAATAAAAAACGGCTCAAATGTTCTAAGTAATGTTTGTTTCATATTTAAAGGTTGACGTATGTGGCAGAATAAAATTGGCTTTACTATACACAAAATATAAAATGTTCATTTTAGCAGCGACAGCACACCATAAGATTTGAAAAACGAATATCAAATTTGAATTCAACCTGGCTGAATTATTATCAGTGAGGTTTTTCGAGACCGAGTCAATATACATGAGATTTTTCAAGGACGAATTAGTGTACATGAGTTTTTCAAGACCGAATTGGTATACATCAGATATTTCATGGTCAAATTAGTATACATGAGTTTTTCAAGGCCGAATAAGTATACATGAGTATTTTTCGAGACCGAATTAGTATACCTGAGTTTTTTAAAGACCGAATTAGTATTTATGAGTTTTTCAAGGCCGAATTAGTACACATTATTTTTTCAAGGCCAAATAAGTATACATGAGTTTTTCAAGGCCGAATTTGTATTCATGAGAATTTTCAAGATCGAATTAGTGTACATGAGTGTTTTCGAGGCCGAATTATACATGAGTTTTTTCAAGGCCGAATTAGTATATATGAGTTATTTCAAGACTGAATAAGTATGAGTTTTTTAAGATCGAATTAGTATATATGAGTTTCTTCAGCTAGTATACATGACTTTTTTCAAGGCCGAATCAGTATACATGAGTTTTTTCACTGCCAAATTAATATACATGAGTTTTCTGAAACCCGAATTAGTATACATGAGTTTTGTCAAGGCTCAATTAGCATACATGAGTTTTGTCAAGGCTCAATTAGTATACATGAGTTTTTTCAGAGTTGCAATAGGGAGACTGATATACTGACACTGCACTTTTATAAATAGTGATTAAGTGGACTCCGAACCTAAACGTTCGAAACATAAATTGTTTGGAATATGAATTGTTCGAAATATGAATTGCCAGTCAATGGGAGCATATGGCAGATAATAAATCATTCAATACAAAAAAAGGAATAAAATTAAAGTTTTCCATTATTTGTTATTTTAAGGATGTCGCACACTAAAATGTTTGATTTGCTGAAATAGCAATATCATCATTTGTATAAGTAACATAGATACTTGAAATTTGGTAAGTAGGTGAGTAATTAATTAAACAAAACAGAAAAAAGGAATTATTCACACATTTACATTTTGGACGGTGTTCCACAATAAAACGTTAGAAATGAGGACTATTTAAAATATGACATTTTACTGCATAGATAGATAATTAAAATTTGGTTCAAGAGCAGATAGTTTAATAATTAGAAAGATAAAAATTACATTTTTGTAATATAACTTCTTTTATTAGAGCAGTACATCCAAATGTACTAATTGTTTTTTACATGGGAAACGCCCTCTTCTAAAATCGAGATTTAAAATTTGGTAGACGCAGAGATCTTTCAAATAAAGTTGCTTGTAGTATAGTAGTTTTCAAATATTTGCATTTAGAATGTGCTGCATACCAAAATTTTCAAATTGCGAATTAACCACCATATTTCTTGGGAATATGTAAACTTAAAATTTGATACATAGATAGATTGCTTAAAATTACTGGTTCTCTACAATTTGAAATGTTTGAAATATCAAAACATTTCCCAGACGGAAGTGTATTTAACAATCAAAATACTTACTTAAGGAATGCTTGATCAACTTATATAACCACAAATGAAGTGATAATGCAGCATACAGCTCTTTCGAGAATACGTTAGATCCCCCTTCGTCAGTACAAAACCCGGCATATATATAATTAGCCTCTTATTATTCAGGATTGCCATAATCGTACACAATTAGCAATAACTCTCGCAATTTGCATGAAAGTTACCGTCTTCGTAGACTCAAGACAGGCAGATAGACGTAATTTAAAATTGTTGGCTCATATTCAGGGATGCTCAAACAGCTTAGATTCAACAAAGTTCGATAGTCGGATTTTTAATCCTGGCAAAATAATTTCCATTTATATATTCTATGTCTTGTGTAAAGTACAATAAAAAGATTTCACGCAATCAGTTCGTTTCCTATAAAATATGTGATTTTTATCTGAACAAATCGGAGCAGTTTCTTTCAAGAACAAAAAGGATGAGGCTGCCTCTAACAGTTAACGGTAAACCGCGTTTTCCAAAGCGTCCCAAATGAGCCTCAATTTTTCCTCCACTTCCCTGTAACACAATTTTTACTTCAAAGAATCATTACTTCTTGCAACATTTTCTACTCTCGGACACAAAACTCTGACATGGGTGTGGGGGCAGGGGGAGAGACTTATTTTTATTTTTCTTCATATCTCGGCAAAAGAGGATATATTTATATATTTTTTTTCTTCTTCAAATGTGATAATTTTGCTGTACTATATAGGGGAAAAAACCATGTTTCTTAACAGTACGATTATTTTTCTGAACTCCATACTTTAGTATAGTGGTTTGGCGTATATATATGTATATATATATATATTAGTACATGGCATAGTTTAAAAGTTTGGAATGGTTGAATATACTTAAATTCTCTCCTTAGTATCTTATATTAGCCAGACAACCACTTTCTCTTGAATAAGCATTACCATGTATTTACATCCCCTCATATTTTAGCCTCTATGTTTTCTATTACCATCTGCTCCATTATTTTGTAGCTCATACTGCTGAATATCACCTTTTATCGTCTTTTAGCATTAATGTTATTTATTTCGTACGATTGGCAACAGCAGTTCATTAGTTTAGGCCTAGGGCTTGTCCACTTGTAACTCTTTAATGCTTTGATTGTATTTGATTTTATATTATCGATTCCTTTCCATTCATGTTTGTTGTTTATCTTCAGTTTGATGACTAAACGATTGCATTTTATTTTCCACTTGATTGATGATTCTCTGTTTGCTGCTTTTAATTTGTAAGGCATTTTTTAGTGTTGAGTTTTTTGAGTTGCAACTTCTCTCTTATTCTATCATTAGATATATATATATATATATATATATATATATATATATATATATATATATATATATATATATATATATATATATATATATATGTATATATATATGTATATATATACATATATATATATATACATATATATCTATATGTATACACATATATATATATATATATGTATATATATACATATATATATATATGTATATATATACATATATATATATATATATATATATATATATATATATATATATAATATAATACAAAAGTAATCAGATGAAGAAAACGTAAGCATACAAAAGTATGAGAAAAGGCTTAACGTAGATGGCGCAATGCTACACAAGTACGTAAAGCAGTTATATAGCAAATAAAAGTATTAAGGAAAAAATGGGAATCAAGCCAACGGGAAAGCATAAATGGCCGAGGGGGGTTGTGACCCCTCGTTCCCGGTTATAGCATGCTATTACACCTAGGTAACACTCCCGGAACCAAATACTTTGCCGAAACTTGACCTCCGAAATGGTGTCGAGCACAAGACACTGACCGTGGAAGTGAGTACAAAACTCAAGAATCGAAGAAAAGTCCGAAGTACAAAGCCGAAGTAAAACACATAATGAAAAAGGCCAAGAGTCGTTAACTAAGAAGAGTGCAATCCATATATAGCATTATACTACCACTGGGGTGCGCTATCATCAAGTTCCGTGTAGGTGAATCTCACAGTTACCATTTCCAAAATCGATAACATCATAGGTGTTGTTGTTGAGACCCAGACCGTCCGACCTACCAGAAAGGTGTAAGGTAACTGTATGGACGGCCGGGAAGTGCCACCCAATTTAGACCGGAACCCAGTGGGGGAGGCATCCACAGGGACCGTACCCTCCTTCCCCTACCACCAACCTCTCGGAAGGACTTACGGACCCACATGTTTAACGTGATCGTACTCCGCATGAACACGGCGGCATTTGTGGTAGCGTGCAAATCTAGCGCGCAAACCACGGGGATACCGCACCCGAGATGGCCAACAGCACGCGGTGTTCCGAGGTGGTCACCCACCAAGTACTATCCGCGCCCGATGCTGCTTGACTTCGGTGATCTAACGAGAACCGGTGTTTTCAGCACGGTACGGCCGTTGGCCAACATCATAGGTGTGTACAAGTTATATCCTTAAAATAAGCGTTTTTTACATCGTTGTATACAGTATTATAATAATGTCAAAGGAAATTTGCGGGATAATGTTTCTTGATCGCCTCTTGCATTATTCTTCTGTCATTTTCAGTTCGATCTTTTTTGAAAGTATGGATTCTTTGATTGCGTATCAGATGATTGACTATAATATTTCGTAATATATTTTTACTCAAATTTAAGTTCCAATCGATAACGTGATTGATACTGGTCTTGAAAGTATTTCTCTTGTCGTATAAAATGGTATATAAACAATTGTTCTGTATTGTCAACAATTGTTCTGTATAATATTGACCTTGATGATCTTCTTATTATTTTATTGGAGATTTCTGAGATTTATGAATTACATGAATATATTATATTAAGTAAATATAAAGCCATGATCAGCATTGTTCTGTTCGAAAATATACTATTTAACGGGACCAACTATTATCAGCAAGTCAAAGGCATTCCAATGGGAGGAGGATGTTCTTCACTCCTTGCTGACATCTACCTGAATAAATACGAGGAAAGCACTCACATATTAAATGAAATGCCATACTTTCGTTTCGTGGATGACATTCTTGTGGGCCAATACGAACAAATTCCTGAATTTGACTTCAGTTTCCCTGATAACTTGGATCTCATAGAAACACACATCGAAAATAAAAATCAAGTTGATTTCCTGGATATTAGTATCCTTTACGATAAAAACAATTGTTTATATACCATTTTATACGACAAGAGAAATACTTTCAAGACCACCATCAATCACGGTATCGATTGGAACTCAAATTTGAGTAAATATATTACGAAATATTATAGTCAATCATCTGATACGCAATCAAAGAATCCATACTTTCAAAAAAGATCGAACTGAAAATGACAGAAGAATAATGCAAGAGGCGATCAAGAAACATTATCCCGCAAATTTCCTTAGACATTATTATAATACTGTATACAACTATGTAAAAAACGCTTATTTTAAGGATATAACTTGTACACACCTATGATGTTATCGATTTTGGAAATGGTAACTGTGAGATTCACCTACACGGAACTTGATGATAGCGCACCCCAGTGGTAGTATAATGCTATATATGGATTGCACTCTCCTTAGTTAACGACTCTTGGCCTTTTTCATTATGTGTTTTACTTCGGCTTTGTACGTCGGACTTTTCTTCGATTCTTGAGTTTTGTACTCACTTCCACGGTCAGAGTCTTGTGCTCGACACCATTTCGGAGGTCAAGTTTCGGCAAAGTATTTGGTTCCGGGAGTGTTACCTAGGTGTAATAGCATGCTATAACCGGGAACGAGGGGTCACAATCCCCCTCGGTCATTTATGCTTTCCCGTTGGCTTGATTCCCATTTTTTCCTTAATACTTTTATTTGCTATATATATAAATATATACATATACATATATCTATATATATATATATATATATATGTATATATATGTATGTATATATATATATATACATATATATATATATATATATATATATATATATATGTATATATATACATATATATATATATATATACATATATATATATATATATATATATATATATATATATATATATATATATTTACATATATCTATATATATATATATATATATGTATATATAGATATATATATATATAGGTATATGTATATACATATATATATATATGTATATATATACATATATATATATATATATATATATATATATATATATATATATATATATTTATTTATTTATTTATTTATATATATGTATGTCTGTCATATATGTGTATATCTGTAACAAGAAATATAAGCGACGTACGATCATGGGATTTGGGTACACAGGCCACTTCAAGATCTGAATAAGTGCACGTCGTCATTATTTTTTTTTATTTCGAAATAGATGTTTTGTTATTTTATGTTTTAAACTGATTTACATTGCTTCAATGGACTCATGTCCTTTATAGGTGATGATACATATAGCGTGAGTTTCTGCAGTCCTGGTAACCGCACCACAAACTTCTTAATTTTGCATTTTATTGTTTCATTATTGTAGTGTTATACAATTTTATTACCTTTAATATTTCACCTAATTAATAAATAAAATATAATTTTCTTGGGTTCTATAAAATTTATTTAAAAATTTGAGAGGTTTATTCGCAGACGATTATTCACCGGAGACGATTGTTCGAACCCCACAGAGCATTTTATATTAACTTAGTTTCTGCTCATGTAACATCAGTTAGATATATTTATACAGGGCAAAAAGAAAACTTGCCCCCTCCCCACCTGAAGTTTCATTTGTCTCTCCCGGCCAAAAGTCTTGAAAGATTACCTGAGCACCAATTCTATTAAAGGCTGCTGCTGCTGCCATAGCAGGGCCGATATCGACCAGCACTGTAAGGCGAAAGTTGAGTACTAAAGATTTCTACACGCAGATACCATAAAGTTTAGTCCCGTTGACCTGCAAGGTCAGAAACTCTATAGAAAAGGACAAATTTAGTCTTATCATGTAGCCAACTTCAAATTTCTTCGAAGCTCAAGCTACAGAAGAATTTAGTCTTATCATGATTCAAGGTTCAAGTTTGTTCACTTCAAGTTTCTCACGCAATGCAAGTTCATCACGATCTCATTGCAGATGACAGCATCCATTGACGATCACATTTTAAGAATGAAACCGGTTCATGGCTACTGTTACCTGCAATAAGGGGGTAATCCTAATTTTGGGAACATCTCTACAGGCGGATCCTCTGGCTATGTAAAAACCTCAACCGAGATCCACACACGAAGCAGAAAGTCACGTAATCAGCTTGTTTCAAGTAAAGTATATTATTTTTATCGAAACAAATTGAAGCAGTTTTCTTTTCTCAAGAACAAAAAGAATGATTCGAATAGTTAACAGCAAACAGAATCTTCCAAAACGTCCCAAATGAGCCACATTTTTCTTTAAGGTGCTATAATTTTTATTCCAGAGAATCATTACTTTCTTCATTTTCTTCTTTTGGACACAAGAATCAGAGATATCTAATATCTCCAACATACGACTTTTCCTATACAAATGAACAAATCTAAATATTATAGATTATTTTTCTACTTTCTCTGCTTTTGGACGCAAGGACGAAGAATATCTGTTGTCGCCAGCATACGACTTTTTCTATAAATGAACATATTTAAATATTCTGGATTGGTTCTTGATTTTTGGTCCATCTGATATTCTATCTATTTTTGGACGCAAGTATCTGACAAGAAGAATTTTTTAAAGAAAGCATTCAAAGGTTTTACTCTTTTGAGACATTCAGTTTGTAATTTCCTAATTCTTTCTAAATATAATCATTCTGGGCAACCCTGCTGTACACCATGCTGCACACCCTTAATCTGTGGATCGACATGATTTTTCAAGACGATCTTTGGATAATTTGGGGGTAAAATGGGGGTTTTAAATTGTGCTTTATGGAAATGGATATTAAATTTTACCTTAAAACTCTCAAATAGTAAATAAGTTTAAATATATTTGTAATTTGATTAACGTTTCATTTTGAGTGTTGTAGATCACAGAAAAGAATTGCAAAATCTAGAAAATTAAAATCCAAGTACAGTTAAAAAAATATTTTATTAAATAAATTTATTTCATTAAAATAGTGGTGGATATTTAAAGTAGAATTTTAATTTTTTTGTAAAATTCCATACTCTACCAGCGCAAGATTTGCGTGGAAACAATGCGCTCTGTCTCTCTATTTAAAGTTTGGAAGATCACAGAAAAGAATTGTAAAATCTAGAAAGTTAAACTCTAAATACAGTTTAAAAAAAGTATTTTATTAAATGAATTTATTTTATTAAAATAGTGGTTGCTATTTAAAGCAGAATTTTAATTTTTTTGTAAAATTCCATACTCTATCAGCGCAAAATTTGCGTGGAAACAATGTGCTCTGTCTCTCTATTTAAAGTTTGGAAGACGAGATTAAAATTACCTTCATCCTTAAATCCGCCCCTAATGATATATTATGTTAGCTGTAGATGGAATTCGATTTTTACTTAAATGCATATAAAAAGTAGAACTCAATGCTCTAAAAGTTTGGCGTCACTGCTTTACCCAATATTCTCTTTTCATTTCTTTGTATCGGTCAAAAATTAACATGCAAACTAACAAAATATATAGCTATGAACCGTTATGTCAAGATAAATTTAAGCATCGAAATGGCATACATTTTATAGTTCCGATAATATTGAAATTGCGATTTGTAAAACAATATTTCATCTCCGGTAACTGTTTGTTGCATTATTTTCAACGTTTTCAGATATTTTAAGCTAAAGATTAACTAATTATGGCAGTCTATTCAATAGTTTGATTTGAAGAATAGCCGACAAACGATTTCGGTATTCGAAACGTAACTAATTTATCATAATTAACACAATGGAATAAAACATTATAAATAAATTCATTGATAAAATATAATTTAAAATGTCCTCTGCTGTAACTGTAAAATAAAACATCACAAGAACAGCTGATTGTGACCCAATAGAAATGATAAATAAAATTATAGGATATTTTCTCTGTACTAATGATATAAGAACTAATTTTGTCTACTAACCGTTCTCAAGTTGTAGCGGAAATGATGTTAGATGAGAAATTTCTGCAATTTAAAAATATGTTGAACAAAATTCGAATGCGTCGAACAAGATTGTAAATTTTTCTTATTACTTTTTGGACAAGTCCCACGTATATCCAAAGTTTCAAGTTTCTACCTTCAGCAATTTGAAGCTATGTACTTCATCCCTTAGTCAATCAGTTTCACTCTCTGGCATGGTATAGATATAAATATTCTTCTTTTTTAATATTTTTTTTAAGTGCAAATGGCCCTTTGGTCAGAGAAATATTTCTCAAGATTTATCTCGCTGGTTATCAGTTCCACAGCGGCGCTCTAACCAAGAACTTACCGAATTATTTTCCTTTCCATTCCTTTCCAATGTCTTTTAATAGCTTACTTAATCTAACACTATTAGGAATTATTTGTTTAGTATTGATGGCATAACCCATTAGCCAGAGATATTTTGGGCCGAGTTGAGACGTTTCAGTCCTAGCTGTGGCATAAATTGCTTCCCTCGCGCCTCGCTTCTTCAAGGCGTGATTTCCCAAAGGGAACGCTCCATTTCCATTGATCTCACCAGATCGTCTCCGAACATACTCATTCTAGAGGTTGTGCCATGAAAATACCTGTTCCTGGAGGCGTAAAATACTGGAAAATATTTACTACATAAGGGAAACGGAAACAATAAGTAAAATGCACTCTGTGAGAAGTATAAGGAAAACGAACAACTTATAAATGCACAAATAATGAAACAAAGCAGCATACAGCTGTCTCGAGGATAAGCTAGATGCTCTTCGTCAGTTAAAGAGAACCAACATACCCGAAGTGCAAAAGAGAAATGGGCGCTAAAGGAAAAAACAGAAGGGTTATACACGCAAGACCTTCTTATTTTCTTCGACCCTGGGAAGTGCCACACAATTTAGACTGGAACCCAGTGTGGGTGTCATCCACAGGGACCGTACCCTCCCACCCTAACCACCTACCTCTCGAAAGGACTTACGGAGCCACATATTTAACGTGATCGTACTCCAAGTGAACACAGCGGCAGTTTGGAAAGAGGCTGGAACCAAAATAGGGTCGTCCGAGTGCGCTTTACGCGCGCTAACCATTGCACTATCGCGCCCCCTCAACCCAAGACCTAGATAAAGAGTGAGCCAATCAGAAAAAAGCATGAAGAATAGTCCGGCCAATCCATCCGGAACGAGAAGTGACAGACAAGATTGGTGGGCACCAAACTACAACAGGAATATCCTGACAAGACGAGCCACGTTCGAAATGAGACCCAACAGGACTATAAATCTGATGTGGACAGCACATGACTTCCCCTGCAGATTTATATTCACGTTCTCTTTATTACATCCATATTTATTAAAAATTACACTAAATTTGCACTTTTAGTTCCACTTTCGTTCTCATTTGATAACTGGACATAATTTCAAAGGTGGTGTATCGAAAATGCGAAAAAACTAAAATATCTCGAGAAAGGCTAGTCCTAGTGTGATGGGGTTGGTCTTATTCTTTTATCGTTAAAAATTACGTATAAAACAAGTACTTAATTGATATATTTGAGCATACGTAGTTTTTTAATTTAGATTTTGAAAATTTCTGAGGGCCATTTCGCAAAAATAAGCAGGTTATTTTTTTCAGAATCATACAAAATCTAATCCATCACCAGGGTTAACTCACATGTGACTTAGCTACCCCATTTTGTAAAATTCGATCTATTAGATTTTCAGCTAGAGTGGATATAGGGAATTTTTGATGGCCATTTTGTAAAAAAAGGCGGGTTCTTTTATCCCGAATCATACCAAAAACTAATCAGCACCAGTATCGCACACGAGTGAGTTACCTGCCAAATTTCATGAAATTTGGTCCATAAGTTTTTGAGTTACAGACAGACACACATACAGATATCACGCTAAAATAGTTTTTCGTATTCTAGAGTTCCCAAAACGTGTAGATCCGTCGAAAACTCGAGTTGCGATTTTCAACATGATTCCAATACTTTCCCTATACATTACCATGTTTTGCAGGGAAAGTAATTATGGGTAAGAGAAGACACAAAAGAGATCTAAAGGAGTAGAACAAAGAAAGGGGGAAATTTACAGGACAAAAAGAGGGAAATTTTACTACGTAGTTTTCATTTCGGACCGAATTCGGAACATATAACAAAAATTGATTATAGCAATATACTTTGGGTGAGTTAGACAATGCAAAGGTATAAATAAAACTGTAAGTCTCTGTTAGGTCATACAGTGTTCTTAGAAAAATCCCTAAACGCGCCAATAGCTTTGCAAGGACTTACAGTAAAATGACCCTACCCGTTAGATGAAGTGATTGCAGCTCCACCTAGTGGAGAATTAAACAGTTAGGGTTACGAACTCCACAACAAAACGAGCTAAACGAAAAAACAATTTCGAAATTGTAAAGCTTGGTCTAATGAGGTGGAATCGACATCAGAAGCGGACGAAACGTGTATACGAAAGGCAATAAATATGTCTTCAAAAATGGTAGAGTTATTAACATGTTGACACCTGTAATGTTTATCAAGTTTGTAATGTTTTTTCTCGAATCTAAATGTGCATAGCCGTTGACTAACGGCGCGTTTAGCATACTGTGCCTTATTTTTTGGGCGTAAAAGTGTAGTTTTATGCGCAGTAAACCTAGTCCTATGAATGTATCAACCTAGTCCTATGAATGTATCAACCTAGTCCTATGAATGTATCAACCTAGTCCTATGAATGTATCAACGCGGGGTACTGTGAGATACCTCACTTCCTGTTAAAGATAGGGAAAAAAGGTCAATTATAGAGCATTGTAAAATAAACACAAATCACCTTTGCATTCCCTCCCCCATGCCAAAAATAAAGATAAACATGATAACCCTGAAAAGAAATGTATGCAATCTACGGTGGTATCACCAAGGTAAAAGAAGGGGATGTTCACAGCATGAACCCATAAGAACCCATTAAAATCCGTAGAAACTATGATTGGAGATATGGGAACAAGATATTTTGTTTCCCATTTTGCCCCCTCCCCATAAATTTTTTTCCGACGATGCTACTGATAACCAAACCCCCTCTCCCCAAACACTGAACATTTAGATAATGCGGCAAAATAAAATTGACTTTATTATGCACAAAATACAAAATATTTACCTTCAGCAGCAACACATATTTTCTCAAGATATAATAAGAAGTCCCCGCGTGTTTTCCAATATCTCTACATTTACACTCTTGCATGCAGATTAATAAAATAGTACCTGTAAAATTCGCTATTTAAAAAGTTATATTTTATCCTTTCTGGAGAGGGAGGGGGAGGGGCAAAGATGATTTTTACTAATTTTGCAAAGTTCCTACAACTTTGTAATTGACTTTTTCTCTATATCTCGCGAGAAGCGCTGTAATCTCCGCACCTCGCTAGAGAAAGTTTCTAGTCCCCAAAAGTTTAATGTAGCACTATTGGTGCTTTTTCTACACCTGCATTAAAATATGTGATAACTTTAATATTTTATCAGCTATTTGCCTGATCCATGGCGCCTTTACACTCTGCATTCAGAAAATAAAAGTTCTTATTATCAAAAACCCTTTCAAAAGTAAGCATAAAAATATGATGTGGGCAGCACAGTGACTTTTCTGCAAATTCATATTCAAGTTTTCTTTATTTCTTTAACAATTCATTAAATTGAGTTTAATTGCACAAAATAACAAGCATAATTATTTGAAATTACATTGAATTTGCACTGGACTTATTTTCATAGGTGGCGTAGCGAAAATGCGGAAAAACTAAAATATCTCGAGAACGCCTAGCCCTAGAGTAATAGGTATAATCTTATTCGTTTGGCGTCAAAAATTATGCATAAAACAAATATTTAATTAATATATTTGAGCATACGTAGATTTTTATTTTTAAATTTAATGATTTCAACGGATCATTTCGCAGAAAAATGCAGGGTTTTTTTTCCCCGATTCATACCAAAATCTAATCAGCACCAGGGTCACATGCAAGGAACTTAAATCAAATTTTATGAAATTCGGTCAATTGAGTTTTCATTTAGAGTGGATACAAAATTTGCACAGGCAGACAGACAAACAGGGATGCAAATACAGACACAGACACAGAAATCAAGCTAAAAATTGTTTTTTCGTATTCTAGAGGTCCCAAAACGGGTAGATCCGTCGAAAACTCCAGTTGCGATTTTCGGCACGATTCCAATACTTTCCCTATACATTGCCATGTTTTGCAGGGAATGTAAAAATGAAATGACGCTCATTTTTGAGAGGCAAAGTGGTGTGAGTTCTTTAAAAAATATATCTTTGTACCGTCCACTCAAATTAAAATTTTTGAAAGTTTTAATTTTCCTGTTGATTTTTTTTTTCATTGGAAACTAAGACAAATCGGATGAGACCAAAACTGAAATTCTTGTTGGGATAGAATTGCTCAATCATTTTGAAAAGTGGTTTTGAATAATTTTTTACTTTCCCTGCAATACATGGTAATGTATACAGAAAGTATTGGAATCATGCTGAAAATCACAACTCGAGTTTTCGACGGATCTACACGTTTCGAGACCTCTAGAATACGAAAAAACTATTTTTAGCGTGACGTCTGTGTGTGTATATGTCTGTCTGTGTGTCTGTGTGTCTGTCTGTCTGTGTGTTTGTGCAATGTATGTATCCACTGTAACTAAAAAAACTAATGGACCGAATTTCATAAAATTTGGTATGCAAGTCACTTGGGTGAGACCCTGGTGCTGATTACTTTTTGGTAGGATTCGTAGAAACGGAACCCGCCTTTTTTTGCGAAATGGCCCGTAAAAATTTCATGTAACCACTCTAGCTAAAATGCTAATTGACCAAATTTCAACAAAATTTGGTGGATAAGTTACTTGTAGGATGATCTGGTGCTGATTAGATTGTGGTATGATTCGGAAAGGAACAACCGTTTTTTCTCTACGACACCTTTGAAAATGAGTCCAGTTACCAAATGGGAACAAAAATTGAATAGTGAATTAAATTTAATTAAAATAAAGATAATGTGTATATAAGCCTGCAGGCAAAGTCATGTGCTGCCCACATCAGATTTTTACTTTCCCTGCAATACATGATAATGTATGGAGAAAGTATTGGAATCGTACCGAAAATCGTAACTCGAGTTTTCGACGGATCTACGCGTTTTGGGATCTTTAGTAAACGAAACACTATTTTTAGAATTACGTCTGTGTGTATGTGTCTGTGTGCGTGTCTGTGTGTATGTCTGTGTTTGTGTCTATGTATGTATCTGTGTCAGTCTGTCTGTCTGTGCAAATGTTATATCTACTCTAACTGAAAAACTAATGGACCGAATTTCATAAAATCTGGTAGGTAAGTGCCTTGAGGGTCATGGTGCAGATTAGATTTTGGTATGATTCGGAAAAAAATAACCTGCCTTTTTTGCGAAATACCCCACAAAAATTGCCTGTATCCACTTTAGCTTAAAAACTAATAGACCAAATTTCACAAAATTTGGTAAATAAATCACTTGTTGGTTAACCTGATGCTGATTAGATTTTGGTATGACTCGGCAATAAAGAACTTACCTATTTTGCGAAATGGCCCACAAAAATCATTAAATCTATAAATAAAAGATACGTAATTTTTAACGATGAAAGGAATAAGACCAACCCCATTACTCTAGGACTAGCCGTTCTCGAGATATTTTAGTGCTTTCGGATTTTAGCTACGCCACCTTTGAAAATAAGTCCAGTTACCAAATGAAAACGAAAATTGAATTAAAGGTGCAAATTCAGTGTAATTTAAAATAATTATGGCTGTTGTTTTGTGCAATTAAACTCAATTTAATGAATTATTGAAGAAATAAAGAGAACGTGAATATGAGTCAGCAGGAAAAGTCATATGCTGCCTACATCAGATTTTTTAGATTAAGAAATGCCAATGATTTGAAACCATCTGGCCGATGAAAGTACGTTCTGGTGTTTTGGAAGTCCCACAGCTGTATTTACAGAAACCGCACAAAAACTCTGTGGTGTTCCCATTTTTCATTATAATATTAAATCATGTTCACCATACTTTGCTTGTGCTGCAGCGGTTAAAAGTAAAAAGTGTACTTAAAATCTACTTCTGAAATCTGTCAATAAAAGTAGTTGAAGTCACAGCCACTATAATTGCCACTATAATAGTCACAGCCACTATAATAGTTGAAGCCACAGCCCCGTACTTTCCACTAGTTTAGAGCACGGAAAGTGAAATTACCATGTAGCATAATGGTATTGTACAATGGCTACTTTATCATTTTACTAATTTCTAGTTATCGGTTTATTTATTGTCAAATAATTGTTAAATAAATACATCTAATCGTTACAGGTAAGCTTACATAATAAAAGATGTATTTTTCTCTGTGTGTGTGTGTGTGCGTGCGTGAAGACTGTAGCGGGAAATCTAAATGTTGTACAGCCATGAAATTTAGTATACAGGTACTTCAAGACTCGCGAAGGTGCACCTAAGTGTTATTTTCTTTATTCGAAATATAATTTAGTGATTTTATGTTTTAGCCAGGTTTTCTCACAAATCGGTTCCTTACCGACCGAAATTATTATCGCAGAGTTTACGACTTGACACCATCGAAAATTCCCTTTCAAATAAATGCTTTTCAATGAACCCCCCCCCCCCGGAAAATTCCCTTCAACGAAATGATGAAATCCATATGATTAAAAGTGGAATTTTCGTGACTTCTTAAAAGAGACATACTTCCCGTTTGTTTAAAACATTCCCTATTTTTATATTGCGACATAAAAAATTGACTGGTAATCCGATGTTTATAATTTAACAGCAGCTCCTTTAAATATTACACTTGCTCCAAAACGAAAAATGTCCTGACCCCCTTCCATTTATTAATTATACATTTTTTAAGCAAATAAACTATTCAAAATGTCGATTCATTTTCTCCCGTGGCCGTTTTTCCTTCGCTGATGACCGCTACCAACATCTATTAGCAAATACATATAAAAAGTCACCTTATCTCCTGTACATATATTTTTTTTCTTTCTGCGTCTGCAAAGAGCTGGCGTGGAATATGGTAAAAAAATTTCGTTTGTGTATCGGTGCTCTTTGCTCTAAAACTAAGGATTTCGAATTTTGTGGTGATCTGGATTGAAATTGATTTGGCAATTTGAACTGAGAATATTTGAGCAGCGACCGCTTATTTGGGACTCAGGCAACGTCGGGTAATTCGTTCTATTAAAAGTATAAAAATACCGCGGGGTAATTTTCACTCCATTATTTTTAATAATCCATTTGTTATTTTTCTTATACTTTCTTAGAAATGTTTCTCCTTATAAGACTTATTCCTTATAACGATCTTTGCATATTTAGATGACGCAAATTTTATTCTTCTGAAAAAGAACATTCTTTCTCATTTTTTCTATCCTTTCCTTCGTGACAATGTATTCTTCCCCAGCGTCTTTCAACAACCTACTTAATCTGGCATCTTTGGATATTATTTGTTTAGCATTGATGGCATCATCCATTAGTTAGAGATATTCTTGAGCCGATGAGCTGAGACTCTCTTGCCTTCAGCATAAATTGTTTTCCTCCTGTCTTTCATCTACGAGGCGTGATTTCCCAGAGGAAACGTTCCATTTTCACTGATCTTTCCACGTAGTCCCCGGGGGCATTCATTCTCAGTGTTCTGCCATGAAAAATCAGGTTCCTGGGGACGGAAAAGACTTGGCGATATTTGGTACGCAGATCATATATCGTGGAATTTCATAGTGCGGTTTTTCACCGATCATTTTACCATTTGCATAGTTGCAAGATTTCCTTGAGCTTGCTATTAACCGTAGATAGCTTACTATTAGCCTTGCTATAAACCGTAGATATTTATATTTTAAACACCTTGATTTGTCTGTCTGTTTATCCATCTATCTCCGGGTAACTCTTGGAGAAATTTTAGTGTCGAAATTGACGAAATATCGCCAACTCGGCGAGATTTTATAAATGTTGCCAAATTGACGAAAATGTCGCTAAATTGATAAAAATGTAGCCAATTCTTTTAAAATGTAGCCAAATTAGTTAAAATGACGATTAATTGATGAAAATTCAATATCTTGGAAAAAATATAAGAATCTACCTTAAGAATAACCTATTTCTCTGTCTGTAACGCTTGACGAAATTCTGGTGACGAAATCGCCAACATGGCTTTTATATGTTACTAAATTGACGAAAATGTCGCCAAATTGATAAATTTGACGCTAAATCAATGAAAATGACGCCTAATTGATGACAATTCAATATCTTGGAAATAATACAACCAACGACTATGTGCATAACCCACTTCTCCGTCCGTCCTTAATGCTTGGCGAAAAATTTGGCGCGATATCGCAAACGTGGCGACTTTTTCAAATATTGCCATATTGACGAAAATGTCGCCAGATTGATAAAAATATCACTAAATCGATAAAAATAACGCTAAATGGGAGGCAATGCATTGTAAATTTTTAATTCCGTCATCTGATGGGTATACCTTCTTTATAATAGATAGTTAACACAGGCTTCCAAAACAGTCCAAAGATTTTTATTAGGTGGGTTGGGCCTAAACAGTTGGCGTTTTTCGGATAACCTCCCCTACTTTAATGAAGTCATTGAGAAAGGGCATCGGCACTTATGGCTCGCACAGGTGGTCAATGTTCAAATCCTATTAGCATACGAAAAGAAGGCGTAGGCATAAAGTGATTAACAATTAATGAGAAGAATGTCAAAAAAAGGTTAGTATTTTTATAAAATATCCTAAATTTTGTACCTCGGGAAGGGGAGGGGGAGAATACCGCCCTCCCTAAGCTAACGTCGCCATGAAATCTAATCTCTAATGCAGAATTGTCCAACAAAAAGCCTTTGAACAAGGATAATATTTAAGTAACATATTTAAAATTAGCTAAATTGCTAAGATTTGCTTTTAAAAATGAAGTGAAATGGATTCTTAATGAACGTAATTGTGACTGAAATGTCATGCAAAACAAATTAAATGAGAATTTTACTCTGTATCTTAGAAAAGTTAAATAACGTTGTACAAAGCGTAAAAAAAATAATGATAAAAATGTCAATTATATATATGTGTGTGTGTGTTAAATTTTGTTAAATTTAGTCAATTAGTTTTCAGCTAGAGTGGATGCATAAGACTAAAGACGGGCTATTTTGCTGAAAAGACGGGCTTTTTTTCCAATTTGCACCAAAACGTAATACATAATATATATATTAATGGATATTCACGAAACTTTATATTCGGTTTTGTTTCCAAAAGAGCTAGAACTAGGTAGAATTATTTCCTTAATTCGAGCGAAAACTCTTAAGTGTATTTGAAAGTTTATATTACTTTCATTCTACACATAATGTATAAGAAAAGTATTGTGACGGAGGCGAAAATTCGAATTCGAGTTTTCGAGGCGGGAAAGCACGTTTCAAGCATCCCTGATCACGAATCGAACATTTTTAAAGGGATGTCTGCCTGTCTGTGTGTGTGTGTGTGTGTGTGTGTGTGTGTGTGTGTGTGTGTGTGTGTGAGTCAGTGAGTCTGTGGAAACGATATCCCACGAACGAGTGGAGCGTTTCGAATGAAATTTAGAACAAAAATCACAATCCGTGAATACTGGAAGTCTATTGTTTTTAAACGCAATCGAATGTTCAGAACCTCCCTATATTTTCGAGTGAAATTTTGAAAAATTCATCAAAAAATCGAAACCTTTAATGATTGAATGAAGTTACACAAATAGACATTTCTTGTTTAATTTTACCTTGGAAAAGGATTGGCATAAATTTTAGAACACTAGCATGAACCGTTCTCGAGATATTTTCACATTTTTCAAATAAATTTATAAAAAAAAATCCCATAAATTAAAAAAAAATATTAACTGTTGAGAAACATGTTCACTTTTTTCTTCCCTTATATACATAATGTATAAGGAAAGTATTGTGACTGGATCAAAAATTCGAAATCGAGTTTCCGACGGGAGAGTACGTTTCAAGCATCCCTGATCACGAATCAAACATTTTTGAAGTTATGTTTGTGTGTGTGTGTGTGTGTGTGAAAGTATGTGAGTGTGTGTGTGTGTGTGTATCAGTGAGTTTGTGGAGACGATAACTGACGAACGAATGGACCGATTCAAACCAAATTTGGTACAAAAATCACAATCCATAAACACTGGAAGTCTATTGTTTTTATATGTAATCGAATGCTCAGAACCCCCCTAAATTTTCGTATAAAATTTTGAAAAAATCGTCAAAAAATTAAAACCACTAATAAAGTTACGCAAATAGACATTTCTTATGTAATTTTTCATTAGAAAACGATTGACATACATTTTAGAACGCTAACATGAACTGTTCTCGAGATATTGCACATTTTTCAAAAAAAAACATTAAAAAGCGATATAAAATGAAAAAAAAAATATTTCCTATTGAGAAACATGTTCACTTTTCATATGTAATATCATGCGATAATTTGGGTGACATCATTCTCGTGGATCTAGCTCATTCCATTCATGGAAAAAGATACTTTGAGTAATACTTTTGTATTTGAACGCCAATAGTCATTTATCTGCTGTAAGAACAACTTATTTCTTCGTCCATAACACTTGGCGAGATTTTGGCGACGAATTTGGCGGAATGTCGCCAACTTGGCGACTTTTTGAATTGTTGCCAAATTTACGAAAATCTCGCCAAATGGATAAAAATGACGCTAAATCAATGAAAATGACGACTAATTGTCGAAAATTCAATATCTTGGAAAGAATATTAGTATCTACTAAAAGAAAAACCTATTTCTTTACTGTAAAAGTAGTAAATTCATTACATTATATAAGGAAAGTCATGTGTTGCTCACATCAGATTTTTATATGTAATATCATGCGGTAAATTTGGTGACATCATTCTTGTGGGTCTAGCTTATTCCATTCACGAGAAAAGATACTTTGAGTAATACTTTTGTATTGTAACGACAATCTGCTATAAGAATAACTTATTTCTCCATCCATAACGCTTGGCGAGGTTTGAGCGACGAATTTGGCGGAATGTCGCCAACTTGGCAACTTTTTTAAATGTTGCCAAATTAACGAAATTCACACCAAATAGATAAAAATGACGCTAAATCAATGAAAATGACGATTAATTGACGAAATGTTAATATCTTAGAAAGAATATAAGTATCCACTATAAGAATAACTTATTTCCTTTTACTGTATAAGTAGTAAATTCTTTGCATTACATAAGGAAAGTCATCTGCCGCCCACATCAGATTTTTTTTTATTTTGAAGAGGATCGCGTGAACTCTTCATATAATATAGGTGTAATTACTATTTTAATTTTTATTTAAAAAACTACCAAACATATTTCGCGGAATTTCTTTTTATATATTTTATGGGATAATTTGAATATTTACTAAAATTTTCGAAGCGATTTGTAAATTTTAACTTTGCTTAAAAACTGTTTGAAAAATTGGGTCCCATAGGGTTCAATGTATTTCACTTTTTCAACTCGTTTTCAATATGTCCCACAGACGGTCTGAACAATATACTAAAATTTCATTTCGATAAAGTCATTTTCACGGCAGTTATCATGCGAACGGACAGACAGACAGAATGAGCAAAGTCTTAAACGCTTTTCAACTATGTCGGAAAATGTTAATAATTTGGGCGCATTCCACCAATTTTTCAAAAAAAATTGTTGCAAAATTTAAAAAATAATAGCTACTGAAAATGGATTCTAGTTTGAGAAAGTGGAGGTAAGCCACACTACAGTTAATTCATATTCCGTTTTGTACAAGTTCCGATTACATAAATAAATTGCTATAAGTAAATAAATAATATAAGTCAGATAAATAATATAAGTCAGTAGAAAATAATATATAAGTCAGATAATAAATAAATAATATAAGTCAGAAATAAATAATATAAGTCAGATAAATAATATAAGTCAGTGTTTGTGTACACATTGATATGTTCAGAGTTGATATTGTATTTCTAGCATTGTAAATATTGTACATAAATATGTTTGTTGTGTCGTATATATATGTTTTGGGTTTTCCAATGAAGTTGCCTGTGAATTAAATTATTTTACATTTTAAGTGTCGTGATTATTTCGTAAAATCCTAGTCATTAACTAATTTAACGTTTGCTTCAGATTGAAATGAATTTAGATTTTCAATTTCAGAGGAAGGTATATTTATGGTAGTTTACGATTCAGTTCAAATTAATCTTGTATGGACGCGAAGATTCAAATTGGAACCGTTATAAATTATCAGTCCTTAAAAACCTTATAAATTGTCAGTCCAATTGATGAATCTACTAAACAATTAAGCAAAGTAATTAGGTACGAAAACTAATTCTTTATGGCTACGGATTAAATATTTACTTGGATATTAATGCAGCTTAGCTCCGGCTTCTGAATATTTTGAAATATCACCAAAGCGTAAGCAAGCTCTTCGCACTAAGAACGGGAATCCGAAACGCTCTAGAGGTGCTAGTAATCCGTCAGAAATACAGGATGATTCAGAAAAGATGAGCCGAACTTTACGAGGTGGTAGAACACACCTAACCAAGATTTTTTTTGTTTTTGTTTTTTATCAAATGGCCAGGCACTTTACTTCCATCATTCACCTATATATCGGCCAGGAACGTGAACCATTTAGCCGTCCTAGGACATTGCCCCAGGCGCACCAGAGGGGGGAGGAACACAGTGCGCACAACAACACAACATCCATGCCTTACGTGGGATTAGAACCCACAACGCGGCGGTCGAACGATCACTTGGAAACGCTCGCCTTGACCGCTCGACCACCGCGTCGGCACCAAACCAAGCATGTTTCGTCACAGTTTACCTGGTCGGAAATAAAACGTAAAGGCGTTACAGGGAACTTACTCGTTGGGGAATTCCCATAGCTTGGCCCCTATGATTGCCCAATATGCCAATCACCCAATCGTTGCCAGAATTTCGACCGCTGCTGTTAAAGTGCGCGACATGCCTGGTCTGTTCGAAAAAGTTCGCAAATCCCTCTATCGCCGGTGTGAGACGTACATTCAGGTTGGTGGTCGCTCTTACTATAATTATAAGCCGTTACTGTAATTATTATTTATTAAATGTCATTTTATAACTTCTAAGTCATTATTGTGTTTTTGCTTCACCTCATTGGTTTCACTATTAAGCGCCCACTGGCGCCTTTACGTTTTATGTCCGACCCGGTAAACTATGACGAAAATGCTTGGTTTAATGTGTACTACCAGCTTGTAAAATTTGGTCCATCTTTTTTTAATCACTCTGTATATATAGCAAGTTTTAGAGCTTTTATAGGCTTTCATAAATGTAGTGACGTTCACTATTGGAAACGATGGATTCCAACTATTGGTACTGTTGAGTGTAATCTAAAGCAAATACAGGAATATAAGAACGTTCATGTTGCTACTAAGGTAGTGTACAAATTTGTGAAAGAATATAAAAGCTCCCGGGGGTTGGTGAACGAAACAAAAGCAGACGGAGTTCCAAATTATTAGCTTTTTGTTTTGTTTAAAAAGCTTACAAATTCAGCTAAATAATTATTTTTCTTTAAATGCAGAACTCATTTTAATAAATATTCGTCACAACAATAGTCTTCCCCATTATCTTACACTAACTTACTTAATAGTACTTTAGTATTGGCAAAACATTGGCTTTTATCCTGCAGCATTTCGGAGTTGAGACATTCCAATCCAGGTTTTCGAAATAAATTGGGTTCCCCTTGTCTCACGCCTTATAGGAACGTGATTTCCCATAGGAACCGTTCCATTACCACTGATCTTTCCAGATCGGATCTTACATCAGTTGTTCTAGAGATTCTGCCATTGAAACATTGAGATCCTGAAGGTATAACAGACTGGGATATATTTACTATGTAGTTTTCAATTCGGTATGAATTAGGAACAGAGGACTGATATTTTTCACTTACTTAATATATCGGGTTTTACTTAATATATCTATTACTACTGCTACTTACTTAATATATCTACTTAATATAACTAATCTACTTAATATATCGGGTTAATATATCGACAGAATCAAACTATCGATCGGATTTTGTGTATCTTCAGCTTATTAACAACCACTTCTCAGCTGTATCCTTTTCTATACCTCTCCTTATATGTTTCACTTTATATACATGTTCACTTTTTGAATTCAGAATCTATATATACTAATTTTCGAATGGATATTTTGTGCGTGTGTGTGTATGTGTGTGTGTGTGTGTCCTGAGAACTCTAGAATACGTCAATGACCTAGAAGTTTGAATCTCTGCTAATTTATAATATCAACCACAGGAATAGCAGCTTATGGAACAGAAATTTCATTTTAGAAAAAACGGGAGGTGGGTCAATAAATATTCTTAGGCCTTCCAGAAAACCCTCCGGTGACTTAGAAAACTGAATTTTTGCACACTTATAATATCGACCACTGGACAGAACTTAATAAAGCCCGGAATTTCGATTTCTTCCTTATAGCTGGACAAAATTACGAGTCGAAAAATTCGTCCATGCCTTCTAGAAATCCTCCGGTAAAAGGCTGAAAGTTCGCCTACTTATAGTATAGACCAAGGGACAGAACCTAACTGAGCAGGATTTTTGATTTCGGCTATTATTTTTGACGCTATGCGTCATACATTGTTAAACAAAATAAAACTTATATAAAAAATTGGATGTGGGCAGTACATGACTTTCCCTGCAGATTCAAATTCATTTTCTCTTCATTTCTTTAATAATTAATTAAATTGAGTTTAATTGCACAAAATAACACTGCATTTGCACTTTTAATTCAATTTTTGTTCTTATTGGGTATTTTTATTGGATATTTTTTCAAAATTGGCGTAACAAAATGCGAAAAAACTCAAATATCTCGATAACGGTTAGTTCTAGAGTAATAGTTCTAGAGTAATAGTTCTAGAGTAATAGTTTTAGAGTAATAGGATTAGTCTAATTATTTTCCTCTTCAAAAATTACGTATAAAACATGCATTTAATAGATACATTTGAGCAAACGTAGTCTTTTATTTTAGATTTCGGCAATTTTTACCATTTCGTAAAAAGAGGCAGGCTTTTCTTTAACAAATCCTACCAAAACCTAATCAGCTCCAAGGTATCCTACAAGTGACATATCTGCCAAATTTTGTAAAATTTTGTTACTTAGTTTTTAGCTGGAGTGGATACATGATATTCCTGTGGACCATTTCTAAAAAAAGTGCGGGTTCTTTTATCTCGAATCGTACCAAAATCTAATCAGCTCCAGGATCACACACAAGTGACATACCTATAAAAATTTTAGGAAATTCGGTCAATTAGTTTTTGAGTTAGAGTGGATACATACATTGCACAGACATACAGACACACACACACAGACGTCAAGCTAAAACTAGTTTTTGCTTTTCCTGAAATACATGGTAATGTATAGGAAAAGTATTGGAATCATGTCGAAAATCGCAATTCGAGTTTTCAACGGATCTACACGTTTCGAGACGTCTAGATCACGAAAAAACTATTTAGCGTGACTTCTGTGTGTGTGTCTGTTTGTGTGTCTGTCTGTCTGTCTGTGTGTCCGTGCAATGTATGTATCCACTCTAACATAAAAACTAATGGACAGAATTTCATAAAATTCGGTAGGTAAGACTCTTGGGTGTGACCCTGATGCTGATTAGTTTCGGGTACAATTCGGAGAAAAAGAACCCGCCTTTTTTTGCGAAATGGCCCTCAAAAATCTCATATATCCACTCTAGCTGAAATACTAAATGACCAAATTTCACAAAATTTGGTAGATAAATCACTTGTGGGATACTCTGGTGCTGATTAGATTTTGGTATGATTCGTAAAAGAGCAACCTGCCATTTTTTACAAAATGATCCACAAAAATCCCCAATATCTAAAAAAAAAGACTACGTATGTTCAAATGTACCAATTAAATGTTTGTTTTATACGTAATTTTTGACGAGGAAAAGAATAAGAACAATTCTAGTACTCTAGGACTAACCGTTCTCGAGATATATGAGATTTTTTGCATTTTTGTTATGCCGCCTTTGGGAAAATGTCCAATTACTAAATAAAAGCAGAAATTGAATTAAAAATGAAAATTTTGTGTTATTTTGTACAATTAAACTCAATTTAATGAGTTCTTAAAGAAATATAGAAAAAATGAATTCGCGTCCGCAGGGAAAGTCATGTGCTGTCCACATCAGATATTTTCGTATTCTAGAGACCCCAAAATATGTAGATCCGTGGAAAACTCGAGTTGCGATTTTCGGCACGATCCCAATACTTTTCCTATACGTTATCATGCATTACCGGGAAAGTAAAAATCTGATGTGGGCAGCACATGACTTTCCCTGCACACTCAAATTCATATGTTCTTTATTTCTTTAATAATTCATTAGATTGAATGTAATTGAACAAAATAACACTAAATTTGCATTTTTAATTCAATTTTTGTTTTTATTTGGCAATTGGCCATTTTTCCAAAAGTGACATAACTAAATGCGAAAAATCTCAAATATCTCGAGAACAGTTAGCCCTAGAGTAATAAAGTTGTTCTTATTCTTTTCCTCATCAAAAATTACGTATAAAACAATGCATTTAATTGATATATTTGAACATACGTAGCTTTTTTTTAGATTTTGGCGATTTTTGCGGGTCTCTTCGTAAAAAAAGGCAGGTTGTTCTTTTCCGAATAATACCAAAATCTAATCAGCACCAGAGTATCCAACAAGTAATTTATCCACAAAATTTTGTGAAATTTGGTCAATGCGTATTTTAGCTAGAGAGGATACATGACATTTTTGCGGGCCATTTCGTAAAAAAGGGCAGGCTGTTCTTTTCCGATGAATACCAATATCTAATCAGTACCAGAGTATTGTACAAGTAACTTATCTACCAAATTTTGCGAAATTTGGTCAATTAGTATTTTAGCTAGAGTGGATACATGAAATTTTTAAGGGCCATTTCGCAAAAAAAGGCGGGTTCTGTTTTTACGAATCGTACCAAAAAGTAGTCAGCACCAGGGTTATACCCAAGTGACTTACCTACCAAATTTTATGAAATTCGATCCATAAGTCTTTGAGTTAGAGTGAATACATACATTGCACAGACAGGCAGACAGACAGACACACAGACAGACACACACACAGACGGCACGCTAAAAATAGTTTTTCGTATTCTAGAGGTCTCGAAACGTGTAGATCCGTCGAAAGCTCGAGTTGCGATTTTCGGCATGATTCCAATACTTTCCCTATACATTACCATGCATTGCAGGGAAAGTAAAAATCTGATGTGGGCAGCACATGACTTTCCCTGCAGACTTATATCCACGTTCTCTTTATTTTAATTACATTTATTTCACTTTTATTCAATTTTCGTTCTCATTCGGTAACCGGGCTTATTTTCAAAGGTGGCGTAGGGAAAGTACGAAAAACTAAAATATCTCGAGAACGGCTAGTCCTAGTGTAATGGGGTTGGTCTTATTCTTTTCGTCGTTAAACATTACGTATTAAACGGGCATTTTATGGATATATCTGAGTATACCTAGTTCTTTAGTTTAGATTTTGAAGATTTTTGCGGGCCGTTTTGCAAAAAAAGGCAGGTTATTTTTTTCCGAATCGTACCAAAATCTAATCAGCACCAGAGTGACCTATACGTGACTTATCTACCGAATTTTGTGAAATTCGGTCCATTAGTTTTTCAGCTAGAGTGGATACAAGCTTTTGCGGGCCATTTCGCAAAAAAATGCGGGTTCTTTTATTCCGAATCGTACCCAAAACTAATCAGCACCAGCCCCGCCCACAAGTGACTTACCTACCAAATTTTGTGAAATTCGGTCCATTAGTTTTTTAGTTACAGTGGATACAAAATCTGCACAGACAGACAGACACACAGACAGACAGACAGACAGACACACAGACAGACAGACAGACAGACAGACACACAGACAGACAGACAGACACACGCACAGACGTCACGCTAAAAATGGTTTTTTCGTATTCTAGAGGTCTCGAAACGTGTAGATCCGTCGAAAACTCGAGTTGTGATTTTCGGTATGATTCCAATACTTTCCCTATACATTACCATGTATTGCAGGGAAAGTAAAAATCTGATGTGGTCAGCACATGACTTTCCCTGCAAACTTATATCCACGTTCTATTTATTTCTATTAAATGTAATTCACTTTTAATTCAATTTTCGTTCTCATTCGGTAACCGGGCTTATTTTCAAAGGTGGCGTAGGGAAAGTACGAAAAACTAAAATATCTCGAGAACGGCTAGTCCTAGTGTAATGGGGTTGGTCTTATTCTTTTCGTCGTTAAACATTACGTATTAAACGGGCATTTAATGGATATATCTAAGTATACCAAGTTCTTTAGTTTAGATTTTGAAGATTTTTGCGGGCCGTTTTGCAAAAAAAGGCAGGTTATTTTTTTCCGAATCGTACCAAAATCTAATCAGCACCAGAGTGACCTATACGTGAGTCATCTACCGAATTTTGTGAAATTCGGTTCATTAGTTTTTCAGCTAGAGTGGATACAAGCTTTTGCGGGCTATTTCGCAAAAAAAGGCGGGTTCTTTTATTCCGAATCGTACCCAAAACTAATCAGCCCTAGCCCCGCCCACAAGTGACTTACCTACCAAATTTTGTGAAATTCGGTCGATTAGTTTTTTAGTTACAGTGGATACAAAATCTGCACAGACAGACAGACAGACACACAGACAGACACACAGACAGACAGACAGACAGACAGACAGACAGACAGACACACAGACACACGCACAGACGTCACGCTAAAAATGGTTTTTTCGTATTCTAGAGGTCTTGAAACGTGTAGATCCGTCGAAAACTCGAGTTGTGATTTTCGGCATGATTCCAATACTTTCCCTATACATTACCATGTATTGCAGGGAAAGTAAAAATGCAACGCATTTTTGAAAAGAGTCAGTATTCTGTCTTTGACATGCTTAAAAATACTTTCCCTATACATTACCATGTATTGCAGGGAAAGTAAAAATGCAACGCATTTTTGAAAAGAGTCAGTATTCTGTCTTTGACATGCTTAAAATAATAAAATTCCTATTTTCCTATATATTCCTCCTCAGCAATATATCCACCGCAGAAGCGTTCATTAACCTACTAAATATCACACTTTCGGATATTATTTGCTTAGTATCGATGACAGACATTTCAGGCCGAGATGAAACGTCAGAGTTTCCTGAATACACAATAGATTGTGGTCTTACTGTCTTATGCCTTAGAAACGAAATTTCCCAAAGGATATTCTGTATCTTCACTGATCTTGCCAGATCGTCTGCGAATACTCATTTGGGGCTTTGCAAATCAATTTTGAGTTAGCGTTATGGCTGCATTTCAATTAAAAATCGATTATCTGCCTTGGATTTGCTAATGTATTGTTACCAAACTAATTGTAATTGCAATATTATCAGAGTGCTTTATTTCCTTATTTTTTCAGTGTTTAAATTAATTCTATAACGATCCATGTCTTTCTATCTAACCATCGTATCTGTTGTGTCTGGAAAGCTTGGCGAAAAAGTTGGCGACGAATATGTTGGCGAAATTCGGCGACATATTTCAAATGCCGCCAAATTAAGGAATTTTTCTCCAAATTAATTAAAACGATGCCAAATTAACGAAAATAACTCCAAATTGATAGAAGTTAGGATAATTAAGACATAAGTAGGATTCTGATTTTAAATTTTGAAACGGATTGGAATTTAAACTAAATGATGAACGGATGGTATATATTTTATGTTTCAATAGGGTCTGTCTGCCTGTCCATTTGTTCGACTTGGCTTGAAAGTATTTACAAAGCAATTAACTCATTTAATAATAGCGAGTTTGATTTATTTTTTATAAATTTTTACCGTTTAAATCAAAAGCATGAAATATCTCAAGTATGGCGAGTGTCAATATCTTATTAATTACGACATTCGCTTTTAATAAAGAGCAAGCACATAATCAATATTTTTTTCGAAACTCTTTTATACGCAATTACATTTTTATAATGTACAGTTTTTTATAATGTACTGTCTTATAACGCTATTAAATCTTACCGCTTTATAAGAAACTCAGAATTAGTACAAAACAGAACAATTCGTACCGCGTTATATGGAAACCGCATTAAGTGAAACTCAGAACTTAGAAATCAGGTTGATTCTTTCTACATTATATAAAACTTCATTTTTAGACCACCATGTTATGATGAATACGGTTATGAAATATAAGTTTATAGAAACAAAAGTAATAAGTTTACATATTTCGAATTATTACTTTCCTTATATACATAATGTATAAGGAAAGTATTGTGACGGGGTCGAAAATTCGAATTCGAGTTTTCGACGGGAGAGCACGTTTCAAGCATCCCTGATCACAAATAGAACATTTTTGAAGTGATTTCTGTGTGTGTGTGTGTGTGAAAGTATGTGTGTGTGTGTGTGTGGTTGTGTGTCAGTGAGTCTGTGGAGACGATAACTGACGAACAAATGGACCGATTCGAACGAAATTTGGTACAAAAATTATAATCCATAAACACTGGACGCCTATTATTTTTATACGCAATCGAGTGTTCAGAACCCCCATAAATTTTCGAGTGAAATTTTGAAAAAATCGTTAAAAAATCAAAACCTCTAATAAAGTTACGCAAATAGACATTTCTCATGTAATTTTTCATTAGAAAACGATTAACATAAATTTTAGAGCGCTAACATGAACCGTTCTCGAGATATTTCACATTTTTCAAAAAAATTATCAAAAAGTCATATGAAATTAAAAAAAAAAATATTTCCTATTGAGAAACATGTTCACTTTTCATATCTAATATCATGCGATAAATTGGGTGACATCATTCTCGTGGATCTAGCTCGTTCCATTCATGAAGAAAGATACTTTGGGTAATACTTTTATATTTGAACGCCAATAGTCATTTATCAGCTGTAAGAATAACTTATTTCTCCGCCCATAACGTTTGGCGAGATTTTGGCGACGAATTTTGTGGAATGTCGTCAACTTGGCGACTTTTTTAAATGTTGCTAAGTTAACGAAAATTTCGCGAAATGGATAAAAATGACGCTAAATCAATGAAAGTGACGACTCTTTGACGAAAATTCAATATCTTGCAAAGAATATAAATATCTACTATAAAAATAATCTATTTTTTTTTACTATAAAAGTAGTAAATTCATTGCATTATATAAGGAAAGCCATGTGCTGCCCACATCAGATTTTCTTTATTGAGTTTAAGATTGTATATAAGAAAATTAAAAAAACAATGTGAAATATAAACTTAATAACTTTTTTCCAACAAAAATCCTATTAGCATTCATCATCGCTGTGGAGTATTAGTGACCTAATTCGTTTCCTTTTAATGTCCTCTTCACTTTGCATATCTTCATTTTCGTTTTCAAATGTATAGTTTTATTTTGTAACTCTTCCAAAATCTCTCTATAAGGAGATAAGCAATATTTTAATTATCTTTTAAACTTTGCACTACGCACTATTAAAGGATCATTTTCAATAAAGTAATTTTTTAATTGTTTACCCAAATCCAGCACCCGCTTCACATCATTTAAATTGAAATTTGCAACCCATTCTTTACCCATATTTTAGTCTACCAATGCATATGAGGTGAATGTATTAATTTTTTTACAGGGGATTTCTCTGATAACTGAAATTTAAAAATGGTGATGTACGTGGATGAAAAAACAGTGGAATTCCCCATTAATTTTAACCGTAAAAGGGTCGTTAATTAAGCTAAGTTGAGTTAATTAAGTTGTATTATAGAGACTCCGCGTTATAAGACTACCACGTTGCATGGAAATCACGTTTTATGAGTACTGCGTTATGAGAGGGCTGTCGCAATTCTTGCTCCGCGTTATATGGAAACAGCATTATAACACCGCGTTATAGGAGGGTTGATTGCATTTCTCTACACCTCACACCCTTAGCTTCACGTGTCCAACTGCCCTACCGTGCTGAAAACACCAGTTCTCGGTAGATCACCGAAGTCAAGTAGCATCGGATGCTGTTAGTACTTGGGTGGGTGACCACCTGGGAACACCGCGTGCTGTTGGCACATTTCGGGCTCGATACCCCGGTAGTTTGCGCGCTGGATTTGCCACAACTGCCGCCGTGTTCATGCGAAGTGCGATCACTTTAAGCATGTGGGTCCGTAAGTCCTTCCGAGAGGTTGGTGGTAGGGGAAGGAGGGTACGGTCCCTGTGGATGCCTCCCCTGGTTCCGGTCTAAATTGGGTAGCACTTCCCGGCCGTCCAAACGGTTACTTCACACCTTACTGGTAGATTGGACGATCTGGGTCTCAACAACAACAACACTTAGCTTCACGTTGACCCTTCGTTCAACGTCTTTGACAGGCTCATTCTCGGCTCTCAGAACGCGTAAAGAGCTTAAACTTGGCCCACAGTTTCATCTCACGGAACATTTCCATAAGATTTTACGACATTGCATTACGTCCGTACGTCATTTACGTGCGCCATCTTTTACGTACTCGTTCCAGAACAAGTAGAGGGTTGAAAATCGGCACACGGTTTAAACTTTTGGAACATTTTCATCTAACAAATTGTTATGTCTTTATACTACGCCATTACGTCTTTTATATAGATCATGGCTATTTACCTCTTCTATTTTACTCTACACAACAATGGCGTACGAGAAAGTAGAAAATAAATTTTAATCAAACACGAAATTGAACCAAATTGAGGGTGTAGGCAAATACAATTCAAACTAATACTATATAAATATTATTATCTGAAATTGATATTATGCAAAATTTTTTAAACTGTTTCATCTGCTTACAGCCTCATTTCCCCTACACAATTTTGCATAATATCAATTTTGGAAAATGATAAAACGTATATAGCAATGTTTTGAATTAAATCTGCATGCATCCGCAATTTGGTTCAATTTCGTCTGTGGTTAAATTTTTTTTTCTACTTTTCAGCGTGCCACCGTCGTGTAGGGGAGAACTTTTAAAAACTTGTTTTTTTCACTGTTGTGTAGAGGAGAACTTTAAAAAACTTGATTTTTCACTGTTGTATAGGGGAGGACTTTAAAAACTTGTTTTTTCACTGTTGTGCAGGAGAGGATTTAAAAAAACTTGTTTTTTCCCTTTTGTGTAGGGGATAACTTGTTTTTCACTGTTGTGTTGGAAAGGACTTTTAAAAACTTGTATTTCCACTGTTGTGTAGCGGAGAACATTAAAAAAACATATTTTTTCCTGTTGTGTAGAGGAGGACATTAAAAAACTTGTTTTCTCTCACATAATATTCTATTTTCACAATATCCGAAAATTTAAAGGAATAAAATAGTTCAAGTGGCATTCAACGATTAAAATAATCACACCAATTTTCATACAGTTTTGATTCGACGATTTTCATTGATTTGTTCAAGAGATGGAATGCTGACAAACAGACATCACTGAAAAAATAGTTGATTCGAATTTTAATCAAAGCGTCACTCTTTCTACTCAGAAGATTATTGCTGCTTTACATATACTATATATTGTGGAGAAAGCAGGACGTTTTCAACAGATCAGTCTTTGCACTCATTGAACTGATTCGAATAATACAAAATTTTTTCAATTCTTTTTACATGCTTGACGATTTTCAAACTATCCGTTTTCAGTATTGCATGTATTACTATCATTAATCCAGTATTTCACCCCCTGGCAAATATTGCTCTGAAACTTTAATAATAAACATTATGAGGCCACATTTCTTATTATTCATAGAATATGTAAAAATATTCATTTATGAGTTTTATAATATTTTACATTCAAAATCATAATTTCCAACAAAGGATGAGTTTTAATTACTACGATATTTGTCGAAAGTTAATATCAGTCTTAAGACCGACTGTTATTGGAACAACTTGTTGGTTATATATCAAGCAATATCTATATGTATCATCATTACTTCAGATCATAATTTGAAATCGGCTATATATATATATATATGCAATCCACCCCTACCATTTTATGAAAGACATATGGTCATCCCCGTTCTATACTTTCCATTTGTATATCTTTATATATATACAGTATTGTTGCAATTAATTGAGAAATGTCATTTTTTTCGTTTTATCACACGTAAGCTTAGTAAGAAGCACTCCAAATTAGCTCAGAGTTCAAATTGCAGTTATTATCAAAGTAGCAGGTGTTCGTATGCACCTGGTAAGTATCAGGTGTTCAAATTCCTCCGCCAGGTGGCAGGTGTTCCGCAGTGGTAGTTTCTCAGTTGTTGCGGGCTCATTAGCGTCATGGATATCAGCGCGGAAACACGTGCTAAAGTGATTGCGCTTAGAGAACACACTTCTAAGACGTTCGAGGAAATAGGTAAAAAAGTGGAGTGAGTACAGCAAGTATCGGGAGGATATGGAAGCGGTTTCAGGAAACAGGAAATGCTGGAACCAACCGCTCTGGAAGATGCGGCCGAAAAAGATCAACTTCGACTCATGACGACAAAACTTTACATCGAATGAGTGTTAAAAATCCTCGATTAACCAGTTTTGAACTGTCTATGTCCATGGTGGCAGCTGGTGTTGATATTGCACCTTCAACAGTGCGATACAGGCTGTTAGAACGCGGACGGAGAGCACGTCGACCGTACAAGAAGCAGCTTCTGACGCTTCGCATGAAGAAAAAATGCTGGAATGGGCACGGAAATACAAAACATGGACTGAGAAGGACTGGGAGAAAGTTCTCTTTTCTGACGAAATACATTTTGTGGTTCAGGGATTTAGATCAATGTTCGTGAGAAGGAGCCAAGGAGAACCTCTCAATCAGCACCACATCAATCAAGCATCCGCCCAAAAAGATGTTTTGGGGTTGTTTCAGCGTTTTGGGGACAGAATCTCTTGTTCCCGTAGAGGGAATGATGAACAGTGCCAGTTACGAAGTCATATTGACCCGAAAAGTGCTTCCAACCATGGCTAAACTGTGGCCGAACGGAGATTGCGTTTTCCAACAAGACAGCGCGCCATGTCACACTTCGAAGCGAATCAAAAATTTCTGCTCAAAAAAAAATATTGCCGTACTGGATTGGCCCGGGAATTCACCAGACTTGAATTCCATAGAAAATTTGTGGGCTATTGTCAAAAAACGGCTTCACAAATTTGACTGTACGACGATGGACAAGCTAAATTCGGCCGTTATTGACATATGGTTCAGAGACGTTGAAATTAAAACTCCATGTGCTAGTCTAGTACATTCCATGCCGAAACGTGTCTGTGATGTTCTAAAGTCTCGGGGAGGTCATATCACTTATTAGTTTTAAATGTATCCATAGAAAACTTGAATAAAACTGAATTTTATAAAAAAAACTGCATTTCTCAATTAATTGCCACAATACTGTATATATATATATATATATATATATATGGGATTTGACACCAATAACTAATCAGAAATAAAATTGGAATTTCGTTCAAAAAAATTATAAATCTTGGAAACTGTAGTCCCAACTTTCTTTCAGCTATAACTGGAAAATAGCTAGACACACAAAATTCGTTTTTTAGACCACAATGCACAGAAGAAAATATCCTGAATTTACTTAATCGACACTTGGTAGATCCAACATTAAATGAAATATTTCAGCTTATAATTATAGCAAACGATTTTTTTTATTAACATTTTACAACATAGTTGAAAAGTGTTTATGACATTGTTCATTCTGTCTGTCTGTCCGTTCGCAAGATGCCGTAGAATTGAATTTATTAAAATTAAATTTCAGTGTGTTCAGACGGTCTGTAAGACATATGGGAATGTAAAATAATAATATCAACCGATAAGTTTTTGATTGAAACCAGGTTGAAAAAATAAAATACATTGAACCCTATGGGACCTAATTTTTCAAATATTTTTTAAGCCAAAAATTCACAAATTGGTTTGAAAATTTTAGGAAATATTCCACTTATCCCATAAAATATATAAATATCTTATCCCATATAATCAACAAATATGCTCGATAGATATTAAAATAAAAGTTAAAATAATAATTGCACCCATATTATATGAAGAGATCACGGTACCCACTTCAAAATAAATTATGGCATCCATATTTTTTTCAAGTGTCAAAATCGTGATTAATGTTCTTTTTAATTTATATTGAGTGTTGCATACACCCTAAAACCGTTTTATTTTTGCGTAATTTCTATGCATCTATATTCTGAGCCAACGCAATTGCAATGTTTTTGAGATTAAATGATCATCAAACTTTGACTATTTCTACAACGAAGCATAATTTTAGCTCATGCAGAATGTAAACACATCAGGCTGTAAGATGAGTTTTATAAGAATTGTTGAATTTTTTAACGCAAAATTATTTAGCTCTAGAGGCTAGAATATAGCTGATATGAATGAAATGTTCATTGATTTTACATAAAAAGCAGACGATTTTATAGCATTACCTTTTTCAAAGAAATTTTAAGCATGCTGTTAGAAAGTACTTTTACCTTCATGGTTTCAAGGTTCAAGTTTTTAAGTAAAATAAATTATTGTAGTATTGTGATAATATTAAATATATCACCGCATGAATGAAAGAAAAGGAATAAAAGTGTATGAATGAAAGAAAAGGAATAAAAGTGTGTGAATGAAATATTCACCGCTCTTAAATAAAGAGCCAGCCGATTTATATTTCAGTGATGTCATTTGAATAAAGTTCATGTTTTTCCGATGAAGTTTCAAGTTTTCAAATATAATATATTATTGTAGTAATGGGATAATTTTAAAAATATCACCGCTGAATGTATCGCCTTTTCGAGATGTTTAAATAAAATTACATTGCATTTAGAAAGTCTTTCATAATCAATTCTTTATGCATGATTGATCTTTCTTGTTCTATAATTCAATTTTTATGCATATTTTTATTCCATTTGTAACCATACTGACAGAGTTACGCTTCAAATGCCGAAAGTATATGCTGTTTATTCTTCTAATCAAAGCATTGAGAATATGTTCCATAGAAATGTCTAACAACATTTAAAATAAGGCACCACACAGTGTGATTGGAGATGAAATATTGTTTATACAGCAATTTCCATGCTAACAAAGCTATAGAATATGCAGCATATTTTCGCTATAATTTTTAAAAGTTTCTGGTTGTTGTTGTTGATTGTTGTTGAAACCCAGACCGTCCGACCTACCAGAAAGGTGTAAGGTAACTGTTTGGACGGTCGGGAAGTGCCACCCAATTTAGACCGGAACTCAGTGGGGGAGGCATCCACAGGGACCGTACCCTCCTTCCCCTACCACCAACCTCTCGGAAGGACTTTCGGACCCACATGTTTAACGTGATCGTACTCCGCATGAACACGGCGGCAGTTTTGGCAGTGGCTGGAATCGAACCCGGGCCTACCGAGTGCAACTCCAGCGCGCTAACCAATGGGCTACCGCGCCCCAAAAGTTTCTGGTTGTCACAACTTTTATTAAGTGTATACGTGAAGTAATATAGTAATACGTGAATAGATAATATAGACATTCGCTGTTAATGATTATTAATTCCTATATATTCCCTAAAACGTCTCTAGCATATTGAAACATATTGGAATTGTGATTCGGATACTATTTTGTAATCATCAATAACTAAACTGTTATATATATATACAAACATACATATATATATATATATATATATAAGAAATATGATGTAATAATAAAAAAAAAGAATTCAAGTAATATTAACATCACCATAGAAGCAAATTCACGACCATAATGCCGATAAGAGAGAACAGCACCAGCCCAAATTCGATGATTAGCCAGAGTTAAATTCCTCCTCAGGTCTGAGTATTTAACTCTTAACTAATCCAAACACATGCCTGTTTCAGATAGAGCAATAGTACATTACTATAAATACTCCAACCCAGACTACAGGCATCAGAAAATGAAAATAGGATACATTAAGAAAATTTGTATTACCAGGGAGGCAGTACTTATAATTCTACCAGGGAGGCAGTACGGACGTTCACAGTAATACTTCCAGACCCGTCCAGTGAGTTTAAGCTGGAGACTAAGCTGTGAGTCTAAGCGGACAAGCAATTCAGAATATGAACATCCCATATATGCAATCCTGAATATGAACATGAATCAAAGATGAAAATTCTTACTAAACAAGTAATTCATAGGAAAACTGGATAAACGAGAATGCCACTATACACCATTATAAGGGCGCTCAAATCGTAGTTTCAATACTGGCAAAAGTTACAATTTTTTTGCGAAAATAATACTTAAAACATTAATGTTAATGCATCTTATTTTCCGATTTTTTGATTTTTCTAATTTTTTTGACTTAGTTTATTATTTTTCCTTTTTATTTATTTATATAATTAATAAATAATTATATATATATATATATATATATATATATATATATATATCATACCAGAAAAGTATAAAAATGAAAGAAATCAATATATCAAAGAATGGCTGGGGGGGGTTGTGACCCCCACTCCCCGGTTAAGCCAGCTTTGCGTCTAGACAACACTCCCGGAAGCCGATATATTGCACAAATATGAATACCGAAGTATCAAAAATTTTTTTAAAAAGGATTTTAAAAAAGGATTTTAAAAAGGAGGTTACAAAACATGAAAGTGTGGAGTACCCAGAAGACTCATATTTTAAAACTGTACTATTAGTTTAACTCTCACAAAACCAAAGGCAATAAGAAACAAACATATAGACTTTAACTACCAAAGTAGATACTGTACCATAACCCAGATGTATTATTCACTATGACGAATCCAGCATCAATCCATCTGCTTGTTATTATCTATTGTATTATCTATTGTAATAACAAGCAGATGGATTGATGCTGGATTCGTCATAGTGAATAATACATCTGGGTTATGGTACAGTATCTACTATGGTAGTTAAAGTCTATATGTTTGTTTCTTATTGCCTTTGGTTTTGTGAGAGTTAAACTAATAGTACAGTTTTAAAATATGAGTCTTCTGGGTACTCCACACTTTCATGTTTTGTAACCTCCTTTTTAAAATCCTTTTTTAAAATCCTTTTTAAAAAAATTTTTGATACTTCGGTATTCATATTTGTGCAATATATCAGCTTCCGGGAGTGTTGTCTAGACGCAAAGCTGGCTTAACCGGGGAGTGGGGGTCACAACCCCCCCCCAGCCATTCTTTGATATATTGCTTTCTTTCATTTTTATACTTTTCTGGTATGATATTAAAATCCACATTGTAGTGCAGCATAGCGCCTTATTCGTGTGATTTCAACAATTTTTTAACTTTCATTCTTTTATACATATTTATTTATATATATATATATATATTTTAATGTATGTTAGCCACTATAATTGGGAGAAAATTTTCTAGGTTGTTATCGAGTGAAAGTTGATACACTGAGTTGATAATATATACATACATACATTTATATATGTATATATATATATATATATATATATATATATATATATATATGTATATATATATATGTATATATATATTTGTATATATATATGTATATGTATATATATATATATATATATTTATATATATATATATATATACATGCATACATATATATATATATATATATATATATATATATATATATATATATATGTGTGTGTGTGTGTGTGAATTTTTGTGTTACAGCTTCTCACTTTTCTGTCATTGGAGCTTCTAAACCCTTTTTTTTTTATATATATATATATATATCCGCTCCAATTTCAAGGAATACACTCACATTTTTTTTTTCATGGTCGTGTATATGTTGCATTTATTCGAATATTTCCAGATATTTGCAAAACGTACATATTCAAAAATTTAAATTCTCCTGAGGGAGGTCTTAACTATATCGCACACAATTTATTTATCTACATTTCATCTATTTCAAATTCTGAACATTAAACTTGAGAAACATGCTGCTGTTTTGTGATGGGTGCATTTGAATATATACTTAGTAAATAAATTCGAATATTTTACGCGTTGTTGAAATGTATTTCCCAAATTGGATTTTTGAAGCATACATAATTTGGGAATTTGAATATCAAATGGAAACGTGAACTGCAATGTAACAAATTCATAACGTAATTTATGTGTACGGGATCAGATGATAAATCTTCTGATGTCATCAAACCCACACATCTGAAACTTCGCTCTTTTCCCGAGTTTTAATCGAAGCCACCCTAGTAGCATTTAATAATTGTTCAATATTGGACCAATAGTGTATATCTTGCCATTATATTGGAATATTTCTAATATAATCCCAATATTGGGCAAATATTAGGGTTAGATTGTCCTCCAATATTGGCGAATATTTTCACTACAATATTACGCCAATATTGGTGTTACATTGGAAATATTGGTATAATATTGTCCCAATATTTTCCCGACGAATGTTCAACTATGAGAAAGGTAAAAAATTTGTTGTGATCCATAAAAATTAATAGAACTGAAGGAAGTTCTGTGCGTACTTAGCCACATACGTTGAGATCAATGATTTTTTATGTTTCCTAATGTGATCATCAAAGTATTGGTGAAATATGACTGCCCGCAAATCCGACGAATGTTCAACTATGAGAAAGGTCAAAAGTTTGTTGTACTCCATAAACATTAATACAACTGGAGGAAGTTTTGTACGTACTTAGTCACATACGTTGAGGTCAATGATGACTGATGTTTCCTAATGTGATCATCAAAATATTGGTGAATTATGATTATCCGCAAATCCCGAACACTCAACTATGACAAAGTTGAAAAATTGAATATGCTCCATAAAAAATTAATAAAAGAAAGGGAAATTCTGTGCATACTTTTTCCTATATATTGAGTTCAATGATGTTTGATGTAATTTATCCTGTTACCATTTGCCCTATACCTATAATTCATCCTATATTTGATCCTATTATTTGAATTGCTAAATGTTAAGTAAGCATGGACCATCACACTCCCTATATTTAATAAATAATATTAATACAAATGATTAATTTATTGAATAATGATATCTTAATTGTTCGGAGGAATTACTTACAGCAAAGTAAATATATTAATATGTTAGCTAATAAATGAAAGTATTAATTAAATATTATTAATATCTTAAAATTATGCAGTTATCGTACTATTATTATTTATTTAAATTTCAATATGATCAGGTTGATATCGCCTTGCAGAGGAAATGGAAGGTCGATCGCACCTTCTAAAGGAGCAATGTATGTGAATTTACTGTTTATCATTCACTTATTGATTTTACTAATTTTTACCCCACAAGTTCAATATTTTCATATAAATTCTCTCACCACAAATGTTCCCTGCAATATGAGCATTCCCTCTTAGATTACCATATTTAAACTTCAGAGACATGCCTTATAAGTAGGTCTTAAAAGGTGTTTGCGTCTTGACACCTGTATATACGTGTATATATGTGTATTAATACATGTATATACGTATATATGAGATACTTAAATTTGAAAATTGAAAATAAAATACAATACTTTTTGTTAACTGTAGTATGGGAAAATAAAAATGCCAAACAATTATCAGACAACTTAATTTGAAGTGTATGTAATTTATGCGTAATATTATCTTTTACCAAACAGCAATAAGCATATTATTATTATGAAACAACATAATTTCGAGTGTGAGTAAATTACGCACGTTATTATCGTTTGCCAAATGGAAACAAGCATATTATTACTATGAAACAACATAAATTTGAGTGTGAGTTACATGGAGGTAAAAATACCGTGTTAAAACTTTATATTAAGAAAACGCCAATATCGTTTGAGACAATAACTCAGGTGGCGCTGGGATAAGATAAGTAGCTCTGCTTTGCATGCAGGACTATGGTGAAAGGTCTAAAATATTTATTTAAACTGTCCATTTTTCAAAAATAAATTATGAGCGCAATACAAAATAAAACGGAAACAATAAAAAATATCCCTACGGATTCAAAATTATTTTACCTTTCAATTTATTTACCTTTCAATAACCTTTCAATTACCTTTCAATTTATACTCATATTGGGGAACCCTTACTTTAAAAAGAATCAAAAATAAATATACTACGCCTTTCTATTGTGGTAACTAACAATATCTGCTACTTTATTAACACAAGCGACACCTAGATATAATTCTTGAAACATTATGATATTTTCAGAGTTTCATCCATAAGAGTTTTATATCCTTCTTTCTAACTCCATGATGAGTAATTTACGCACGGTATTACGTAACGTTTCCGACACGTAACATTTCCGTCGTTATTCTCCAGTCAGTTGAGGAAAATAACATCAAAACCAATTTAATGAGATCATTTTGATCATCCATTGAAATAAATAATACTATATAAAATTTATATCAAAAATTTTCTTTATGAAGATATATATCCTTGACATAAAAAATCAAACTTAAAGATTTTTACTTTCATTATATACAGTAATGTATAAGAAAAGTATTGAGATGGGTTCGAAAATTCGAATTCGAGTTTTCGACGGGAAAGCACGTTTCAAGCATCCTTGATCACGAATCGAACATTTTTAAAGTGATGTCTGTGTGTGTGTGTGTGTCAGTGAGTCTGTGGAGACGATAACTGACGAACGAATGGACCGATTCGAAGGAAATTTCGTACAAAAATTACAATCCGTAAACACTGGAAGCCTATTGTTTTTATAAGCAATCGAATGTTCAGAACCTCCTAAATTTTCGAGTGAAATTTTGAAAAAATCATCAAAAAATCCAAACCTTTAATAAAGTTGCGCAAATAGACATTTCTTATGTAAATAGACATTTCTTATGTAAATTTTCATTAGAAAACGATTGACATAAATTTTAAAACGCTACCATAAACCGTTCTCGAGATATTGCACATTTTTCAAAAAAAATTTCAAAAAATCATATAAAATAAAAAAAAATATTTCCTATTGAGGAACATATTTACCTTTCATATGTAATACCGTGCAATAAATTTGGTGACATCAATCTCGTGGATCTAGCTCGTTCCATTCATGAAAAAAAGATACTTTGAGTAATAATTTTGTATTTGAACGCTAATAGTCATTTATCTGCTGCAAGAATAACTTATTTTCCCATTCATAACGCTTGGTGAGATTTTTGCGACGAATTTGGTGGAATATCGCCAACTTGGCGACTTTTTAAATGTTGCTAAATTAACGAAAAACTCGCGAAATGGATAAAAATGACTCTAAATCTATGAAAATGAAGACTTATTGAATAAAATTCAATAAGTTGGAGAGAATATAAGTATCTACTATAAGAATAACATTTTTTGAACTGTAAAAGTAGTAAATTCATTGTATTATATAAGGAAAGTCATGTGCTTCACACATCATATTTTTTACATAACTTTCAGTGAATAAAAATTCTCCCCTTATTTAACATGGGTACTCACAGGTTTTAAATAAAATTGTGAAAAGCTTCTTAAACGTAAAAAGTAATCTTTAAAAACATATCAATAATAAAAACAAGTTTTTGTCTGAACCAAAATATATTTCTACAGATATTTATAGCTGTCTTATATAGATTCGAATTTCACCAGATATTGCTAAAATACATTTTAAGAACGTAGATACTGTGTTAGAATAGCTAAATTATGTCATACTTTATTATTCAGTAATTTTTCTATTTTGAATTTCGAACAACGATGTCTAGAAATATGTGTATTCTTCTTGGACAATGGCTTACGCTTGAATACAGATATTAAATAAATTAGAATATTATTAAAGCGTCATTGTTGGAAAATTTCTTTCAAAACGTTCTTTTGCAATTGAAATGAATAAAAATTTGAATATCGAATGGAAGCAAAAATTATGCATGAGAAAATCTCGAGGGATTTTGCACTATAATTTATGATCGTTGACTTTAAATTTTCTTTAAACTTGTGAATAAAAATAAAGTATAGTATATTTATCATAAATGTATTGATATATTTATGAGTATGGTTTGACTTTAAAAAACTTCGGCAAGACAAATCTTAGTTTGAAATTTCAAAGTGTAGAAAATCCCTGTAAGCTTAAAAATTTATTTCTCTCAGGTGGCAACTAATTCATCCAGACGATAATTGAGATGTAACTGAGCTGATTGGTGTTAAATGTCTTTTAAACAGAAATTTCCTGCATAATAAAGACAAAAATAAATTAATATATTAATATTAAATAAATATATTAATTTATTTTGGACTTTGTTATCAAAGAAAGTCCAAAATATTATTTTTCTATGTATACTTATACTACTATCATTTTAATGAGAATTACCATTTTCTCTTCATACAGAAAAATATAAATATATGCTTTTTAAATCTGGGCGAACTTTACCCCCATTTTTTAAAATCTATTTAACATTTCACTTCGAAATTTTGTCGTAAATGTACATATTGAAACATATTTAAAGCAAGGATCTATAAGGTTTAAGTATAATAATCTAACTATCACACTTAAAACGTTAAGAGATTTAAAAGATTTAGTTAGATATTTCTATAAAATTTAGAACTAGACAGGATTTTTTGTATTATTGTAACATAAGTTAATTATAACAGTATTTTTAACATAATGATTTGCATTTTAGCATAATAACATAACACATTTTTCTGAATTTTATAACACTTCTGATTTTCATAAAATTATTTTCTTTGTAAACAGCTCAGTAATAAAATAGATAATTAAGGCATAAAATGCACTTTGAAAATGTATATACGGTCTACTTTAATGATAGATTGAAAGAATATAGTCTTAGTAGCTTAATGCATGACATTATCCTCTCAGTTGCTCCATGGATTAGACAGACAATCATCTGCAAAGTCAAAGATCTGTGGCTTGAATCTCTGCTGGAATGCGGGTTCTTTAATGCTGCCCCAAGAACTTACACTTGTAAATTATATGCCGAAGATTACTGAGGATAAAAAATACTGAATTTTGTTTTTTCCAGTTCATTACTATTTGTGGCAGCGATTTGGCGATTTCAGCAACGATAACACTTTGCTTGTTGTCTGTAAGAGTGTTTATATTCCAACATAGAGTTATTTTCTCATAAATTATAGCCTCAAATGTGTTTTGAACAATGATGTATGATGTGGGGTGAACAGGAAATATATAAAAAAATTTCAACCATGCAAATCAAAAATATATTTAGTTCTATTATTTAGTTAATCAAGTATATATATATATATATATAAACTATATATATGTATATACATACTTATATAACCCCCCCGGCCATATTTTGGTATAATGCATCCATCCATACCTCTTTTCATTTTGAAAATATTTTTAATCCTCTTTTTAGTGCAGCTTTGCGCCTTTTAAGTGTGATTTCTGATAAATTTTTAATATTATATTTCACGGTATTTTCATATTATATATATATATATATATATATATATATATATATATATATATGTATATATATATATGTTTGATTTTTGTGGATATGCATAGGAATTCTTTTTGAATTTGTTTACTGGATTTTATATGATATATATATATATATATATATATATATATATATATATATATATATATATATATATATATATATATATATATATATATATATATATATATATATATATATATATATATATATATATATATATATATATATATATATATATATATATATATATATATATATATATATATATATATATAAATGATATATATATAATTAATAATATATATATAATATTAGTATACATATAAAAAAAAGCAAAGCAGAATCTGCGTAAGACAAAACCTTTTTCACATTTCTAAACGAAAACCATATGCACACCTCTGCACAAACTTAATTCTGTTTCACACGGAAAAGGCAGCTATGCTCGCGCTTGTGTTTCTGTCATTGCTGGTTTTTGTCATGAGTGTAATATTATTTTGTTTAAAAACATCCATTTGGGTTTTTTGCTACTTGGGAATATACTTGCGAATAATTATATTATTAAATAAAATATAATTTATGTAACATTTCAAGAAACACTGAAGACTTATATTAGCCAGACATCACCATTCTCTTGTATTAATAATACTTTTATTTTTACATCCACTTAAACATGAGCCTTACTATTATAAGCTCCACTTTTTTGTAGCTCTTATTGTATATTATTACTTTTTCTTGCCTTTTCGCATTACTGCTATTTATTTATTACGAATGGCAACAGTAGTTCATTTCTTTTTCCTTTGCAAATGGCAACACTGGTCTCTTCATTCTGAGATCCAGGATTCGACTGGTTCGGGCATATGCAGTGTTTATTCCAGGCATTCTTGTTTCCTTTATTTTTCCTTCTTTATGTATGTTGTCTATGTAGAAATAGTTTATAGATATAATCTATCTATTTCTTTTCTTCAGAAACATACATATTTTGTGTTTGCTTCGACAAAATACTTGGACCCGATAAAGTGTTTTGGCGAAGTGAACAATTCCATTATTTAGGCCTAGCCCTTGTCCACGTGTATAGTATTAATGATTGGATTTTATATGTTTTTCTATTATAGATTCCATACCATTGATATTTGTTGATTATCTTTAACTTGATGATTCGAAATATGTGTTTTTTTTTCATTTGATTGAAGATTTGATGTTTTATACTTTTATTTCGTAGATTTGTTTTCGAAGTTAGGTTTTTCGATTTGCAGCTTCTCACTTTTCTCTCATTGGACTTTATGTATATAATATATATATATTCAGCGTGACGTCTGCGTGTGTGTTTGTCTGTCTGTCTGTCTCTGTTCTTTTGTCTGTGCAATATATATATGTTCACTTTAGCTAAAAAGCTAATTGAGCAAATTTCCCAAAATTTGATAGATAAATCACCTATAGGAAACTTTTGTGCCAATTAAGTTTTGGTACGAATCAGAGAGAAAGAACCTGCCTTTTGTGCGAAATGGCCCGCAAAAATTGTCAAAATCGCTAATAAAAGACAACGAGTGCTCAAATGTATCAATTGAATGCATGTTTCATACGTAATTTTTGACGATAAAATGAATAAGATCAATCCCATGACTCTAGTAATAACCGTTATCGAGATATTTTAATTTTACATCTCTTTACATCGCCTTTGAAAATACGTCCTGCCTCTAAATAAGAACGAAAATTGAATTAAAACTTCAAATTCAGCGTAATTTCAAACATATATCCGTATTATTTTGTACTAATGAACTCAATTTAATGAATTATTAAAAAGAAAGAGAAAATGTCATGTGTGTCCTCCCCCCCCCCTCCCAACAGCTGTTTGTATCGCATTTCAATACTTCTCTTTAAATCAGCCTTTCTTTCCCAGTGGATTAGATAATGTATTTTTGAATGCAAAAAGATCCAGATAATTCCCTTTTGAACCTATGTCGAACTAGATCTTATTTCCAAGTATAATAACAATATTTGTACATCTAATCCTTCATTTAACGATCGATGCAGTAAACTCTTTTTAACGATATTAGCAATTTCATGGATTATATGAAAACTCGCGATGAACTTTGAATTCAATTTTTCTCTTTTGCCTCATATCTCTGAATTGAAAGTATATCCCTTCTGTTTCACTAAATCCCATTATGCATTTTTGAAGCAAACTAAATCACAAATTACATAAATTTCAATTGAAAATTTATATTTCTTTCGTGAGAAATACACACTTATATGTTACTCAAATTTTATATAGTAAACAAAGACTACATAATGCAATATTAAAATCTAGGAAATTATTTTATTCGCTTGAACAAATATGAAGAAACATATAGAATATCCTAATGTAATTAATTAATATTGCATAAGTTAAAAAGTTAGATGGATTTCAAATATAAAAAAAAATTATATGAGTATATACCCTCTCTTTATACGGAATATATATTACAAAGAAATTTAAAATTTACAATTATGTACAAATTCCTGCAGTATTCTAAATAACATTTGTTATTCAAAACATTCCATAAAACTATTTAATTTAATTCTCCTAAAATAAAGTATAAGAATTTCTGTTCTCGCTGTACAAAATTATCTTCATAAGCAGATCCGAAGAATAAAACATTCTGGCCCCATTTGAAAACAAATTTACAAAAAATATGAAATCGAATCACTTCTATGTCAGTATGAAAGCTCTAAAATGGAATTAGAAAACATATTCCCCTACCTATTCAATTTTATGCTATTTTGCGCAGAAAAAAAATCCTAATTTTTCCCAATTAACTTTATGGGCGTACAATCAACCGTTCTTCAGATATTTTAATTAACAGTTAGAGCTTACAATTTATTTTTTATATTTTATCAATAAATTTATTAGTATGAACTTAGCACAGAACTACAGTTTCAGATCCCGATGTGGTTACTATGGTAACCAAGTTACGCTTAAAATACCGATATCATCTGTTGTAATTGTTCTTCAAATCAAAGAATTCAAAAACATTACTATAGTTATAAGTAATAAACACTTCGTACGAAGTATAACGAAGACAAGAGCAACGTAAATAAGCACAAATAACACAATAATGCAGCATACAGCTGTTTCGGGAATCCGCTGGTTCCCCTTCGTCAGTGCAAGAGACCCAACAAACCTGAATTCAAAAAGAGAAATGGGCACAAATAAAAGAATCAGAAGGGATTATATACCCAACACCTGAATTAAAAGAGAGCTATTCAAAAAGCAGCAGGAATAGACCTATCATTCTCAAAACGAGAAGTAACAACACAAGACTGACGTGTCTCAAAACACAATAGGAATGTTCAGACAAGACAAATGAAGTCTGAACAAAAGATAAATGAAACCCACACTCATCAAGAGACTAAAAAGACACAAAACAGTCACAAAAAAATAGAAACCGGATTTTTTTCACAGGGCACTCCGCCAGACCACGGACCAAAATGGAGTACTGGACAAGTCATCAACTAAATTACTGGAACTTTTCTGTATGTGTAAGGTTTCTAAGAAATCAAGATCATAAATCGACGTGCATTTCTGTATGATCGTTGCGGTAGAAAACTCAAAACGACGGTGAAATTAATAGCAATGTTGAGCAATTGAGAATTTTTTAAATTCCCGTTTTTTGACATAGTTTCCATGTTCCTTAATACGACATTTTAAAGCGCGCTTAGTTCGACCAATATAAGAAAGGCCACACTGGCAAGAAATACTGTAAGTGCCCCAACTATTAGAAATTTTTAAAAGATCCTGGGAAAAAATGGTAAAATGATAATATTTTTGAAATCTTTTCCAGAAGTTAGATTTAGAAAATTTTTGAATAGCACGATCGACAATGCTGGGAGAGAAACCACAATCAGCAGCTTTTAAATAATTGATCTCAGAATTGAGCAAATCCAATAACACTATCATTTTACCATTTTTTCCATAGATCAGTCAGCAGATTGCTAAAATGCTTAAAAAATTCAAATTCAATATTGTGTTTAAACCTTCTAATAAACTCAGATTTTCTAATCTTAAAAGGTCCTTTAGAAATTTCTAATAGTTGGAGCATTTACATTATTTCTTGCCAGTGTGGCCGTTCTTATATTGGTTACATTAACCGTGTTTTAAAATTTCGTATTAAGGAACATGAAAACTATGTCCTAAAACAGGAATTTCATAAATCTTCAATTGCCCAGCATTGCTATCAATTTGACCACCGTTTTGAGTTTTCTGCTACAAGGATCATACAGAAATGCACGTCGATTTATGATCTTGATTTCTTTCAAGCATTCCACATCCAGAAAAATTCTAGTAATTTAATTAATGTCTTGTCCAGTACTCCATTTTTGTCCGCGGTCTGGCGGAATATCCTGCAAAAAAAAAAAATCCGTTTACTATTTCTTTGTGGCTGTTTTGTGGATTTTTAACCTCTTGCTCATATTGATAGGTGGGTTTCATATATCCTTTATTCAGATTTGATTTGTCTTGTAGGATTATTCCTATTGTGTTTTGACACGCGTCAGTCTTATGTTGTTACTTTTCGTTTTCTGATTCTCCTTCTTCTTAAATCTAATCCTTAATATCTAATAAACCAAATTTTTTGAAATTTGGTTTATTAGATTTACAGCTAAAGAAGATACATGCAATTTTTGCGGGCCATTTCGCAAAAAAGGCAGGTTATTTTATCCCAAAACATACCAAAATCTAATCAGCACCAGGGTCACCCGCAAGGGACTCACCAAATTTTTTGAAATACGGTCAGTTAGTTTTTCAGTTAGAGTAGATACAAAATCTGCACAGACAGACAGACGAACAGATACACACATTGACACACACAGACGTCAAGCTAAAAATAGTTTTTTCGAGTTCTAGAGGTCCCAAAACGTGTAGATCCATCGAAAATACGATTCCAATACTTTCCTTATACATTAACTTGTATTGCAGGGAAAATAAAACTATATTATGTTGCTAAGCAACGGAATTAAACCCAATGAATTAATTCAACAGTAAATCTTTTTGATTTATATATACTATATACTATAATAAAGTAATACATATAAATAAATTCATATAAATGAATTTTATTGAATTGCATTTTTGATTGGATTATACCCATTGCAGTTTTGGGGCTTACGGGATTATTGATATTTTCAAATTCTTAAGTCATCTGTTTTATTTTGGTGAAATATTTTTGAAATCCATATACAATAATACGGGTACATCTTCTAATACACGGGTATAATCTTTTACGAAAATATAAACAGTTCGGATATATCTTCTAATCCACGAGAATATAAGTAGTATGGATATATCTTCTAATACTAATTTAGCTCTTTTCTTCTGACATGTATTGATTCAATTTCATATTTTCTGTAAATTTATTAATAAACGGGATCAAAAAGTTCTATTCTTCAGCCCTAACTGTGAAGATATTTTTGTATAGCAAGAACAGAGACTTTAAATCTTCTTTTTAGGAGCATTAATTTAAATATTTTAATAGAATGTTTTGAATAACAATGTCATTTAGGCCATAGGAATTTGCACATGATTGAGAATTTTAAGTTTCTTTATAATGTTACACTTCACTCAATAAGTCTCCGGTCTGACACATATATGGTAACACTTTGACAGACCCATATGATTTCTGGATAGTACTAACCTTCAAATGACACGTGTCAAAATTTCATGACATTCTGACAATTAGTTTATAGGTTACAGTGGTTTTAGTGACCCCAGTTTTGCAATTTTCAAAACAATAGATAAAAAAGAATTTCGTGTATTTTTTAAACATTGTTTTTTGATGGGAAAAAATACAGTTGAAGCCAAACAGTGGCTTGATAAGCGTTATGGAGACTCTGCACCAGGGAAATCAACTATTATTGACTGGTATGCTGAATTTAAACGCGGTCGTGCAAACACCAATGATACTGAACGCTCCGGTCGCCTAAAATCGGCAGTCGTTCCAGAAAACATAAAAAAAGTCCACAAAATAATTTTGAAAGACCGTAAAGTGGAGTTGCGTGAAATAGCTGACACCTTAAAGATATCAGAAGGTAGTGTATTTACAATTTTACACGAAAATTTGAGCATGGGTAAGTTGCTTTCGAAGTGGGTGCCTCGTTTGCTCACACCGAACCAAAAACAACAACGCGTCGACGATTCAGAGCGTTGTTTGGAGCTGTTCAAGCGAGATAAAGAAAATTTCTTGCGTCGGTATGGGACAATGGATGAAACATGGATCCATTACTACACACCTGAATCAAAAAGATCGTCAGCTGAGGGGACAGCAGCCGGTGAAAGTCGTCCAAAGCGACCCAAACCCAAAAATCAGCTGGCAAGGTTATGGCATCCGTATTTTGGGACGCTCATGGTATTTTGTTCACCGACTTTCTTGAGAAAGGTAAAACTATCAATAGCGAATATTACATGGCATTATTGGATCGATTGAGTGCAGAAATCAAGAAAAAACGGCCTCACATGCAAAAGAAAAAAGTGCTGTTCCACCAAGACAATGCTCCTTGTCACAAGTCGATGAAAACGATGGTTAAATTATATGAATTACGCTTCGAATTGCTTCCTCACCCACCGTACTCTCCAGATCTGGCCCCTAGCGACTTCTGGCTTTTTGCAGACATCAAAAAGATGCTCCAGGGAAAGAAATTTGGCTCAAATGAAGAAGTGATTGCCGAAACTGAGGCATATTTTGAGAGCAAAGACAAATCGTTCTACAAAAAAGGCATCGAAAAGTTAGAGGAGCGTTGGAATGAATATATCACTCTTGAAGGAGAGTATGTTGATGAATAAAGTCGAATTTCTAAAAAAAAATTGTTTTTCTTAGTTAGACCGGAGACTTATTGAGTGGGCATGTATATATTCCGTACGAAGAACGTGTGTACTGCTACTCTATGTAAATAAAATTGGAAATCTGTCTGTGGGTGTGTTTGTTTGTTTATTTGTTTGTTTGTTTGTCTCATCATCACGGGAGATCGGTTGTCCTGAAGGAGATGACATTTTAGTGGGTAGCCTCGGAATACACCATTTAAAATTTAGTCCATGGTTCCAGGACCAAGGGTTGTCGAAATATTAATAAAAAAACGCACAATTAAAACTGCCATAGACATTGCATTATGCAGACGATATTTTTTCCGCACATTTATTTGAATAAAATGATATCATGTTGCTTAGCAAGTCATTTGAATGACGTGTTTATACAGCAGACGATATTTATTTATTTATTCGATTTCAATAATACATAAATGGATATAAAAATAAAAGATTGCGGGAATCTATATATATAAAATTGAAAATCTGTCTGTCTGTCTGTTTGTCCCGTCATCACGGAAGAACGGCTGAACCGAATTTGATCAAACTTTGTGGGTAGCCTGGAAATAGTCCCTTTTAAAATTTAGTCCATATTTGGAGTTTCTACGATCAGTAGTTCTCGAGATATTAGTAAAGCACTAAATTTTCGTTTATCTCATCATCACGGGAGAACGGCTGTCCCGAATTTGATGAAATTTTGTTGAAAGCCTTGAAATAGCTCCTCATAAATTTAGCCCAATTTTCGAATATCTAAGACCAGGGGTTGTCGAGATATTAATAAAAAAAGAATTTTTTTCCTAGGAGTTCTACTCTCTAACCCCGTGGTTTATCCAAACGAAAAGCTTGAAAATCGTTTGAAAGTGAATTAAAATTTAATTTGAGTTTGATGGGAGATTTTTTACGCTAATTAGTCACTTTTTGAAACCATGAATTGTTTGAAACATGATTTAAATGGGAAATATATCTCCATGGTTTATTTTAAACAAGCTTTTACTGAACAATGAAAAGTATAAAGAAATCAAAATGGTTATTTAATTTCGCAGTTTACGAGGAAGATTCTATCTTATATCATGTTGCTCAATAACGCAATTAAATTAAATCTGTCTATTAATTTTAATTATTATTTTTTCGATTTGAATAATAAATAAATGGATATAAAAATATATTTTAGAAAAGAACGATTTGATTTTTCTTATAGCATTTTTGACTGGATAATATCAATTACGGTCTTCAGGTTTAAACGTTATTATTATTGATATTTTCGGGGATTATTGATTCAGGGATTATTGATATTTTCAAGTTGTTATGTAATTGTTTTATTATGACAAAATTTGTTTAAACTCATATATTGTATGTCGTACAAGTAATCTTATACAAATACACGGGTATATCTTCTAATCTACGAGAATATAAGTAGTATATGTATATTGGTATACATTTTGATATATATTGGCATATATTGGAATCAATTACGGCTTTCTGGTATAAAGAGCACGGGGATTATTGATATCTTAAATTTTTACGTCATCTGATTTTCTTTTGGCAATGATTTTTCAGACTCATCTTGTAATACGGGTAATCTTCTACTAACACTGGCATATTTTCTAATCTGCGACAATATAAGAAGTACGGGGTTGCATATATTGATTCAATTCTTTTTTTTTTGTAAATTTGCTTACAAAAGGGGCCAGGATGTTTTATTCTTCAGATCTGCCCGTGAAGATAATTTTGCATACTAAGAAGAGATATTCTTAAACTTCTCTTTAGGAGCAATAAATTTAATATTTTAACAGAATTTGCACATGATTGCGAATTATAAGTTTCTTTATATTATATACTCCGTACGAAGAACGGGTATGCTGCTAGTTATTATTATTTTCAATTTCTTGTGCCATCTGTTTTACTTCGGCAAAGGTTTTTCAAACTCATATCGTGTTTTGCCAATGAACCCATATTGTGTTTAACCAATTGTTAAAACAAAATAAAATTAGTATGGGTATCTTCTAACGCCATTTTAGCGCTTTCACTTTGGCATTTATTGATGCAATTTCATATTTTTTGAAAATTTTTTTACGAACGGAACCAGAACTTTTTATTCCTGAGATCTGCCTATGAAGTTAATTTTGTGTAGCGAGAACATAGATTCTTATACTTCTTTTAAGGAAAATTAAATTATATATTTTAATAGAATGTTTTTGACAGTATACTTTAGAATATTGCAGGAAATTGCCCATAACTGTGCATTTTAAGTTTCTTTATCTATATAAATAAAATTGAAAATCTGTCTGTCTGTATGTATGTGTGTCTGTCTGTCTGCTTGTCCCATCATCACGGAAGAACGGCTGAACCGAATTTGATGAAATTTTGTGGGTAGCCTGGAAATAGCCCCACTTAAAATTTAGTCCATGATTTGAGTATCTACGACCAGTGGTTCTCAAGATATTAGTAAAAAACGAAACTTTCGTTTGTCTCATCATCACGAGATAACGGCTGAACCGAATTTAATCAAACTTTGTGGGCAGCCTTGAAATAGCCCCCATAAATTTTTCCCAAGTTTCGGGTTTCTAAGACCAGGAGTTGTCGAGATATTAATGAAAAACGGAACTTTTTCCTAGGAGTTCTAACTCCGTGGTTTATCCTAACGGAAAGAATGAAAATCGTTTGTTTAAAACGTCAATGTGAATTAAAACTTTATTTCGGAGTTTGATGGAGGATTTTTGTGCAAATTAGTCACTATCTGAAAGCATGAATTGTTTGAAACATGAATTTAAATGGAAAATCTATCTCCATAGTTTATTTTTCACAAGCAATTACTCAACAATAAAAAGTATAAAGAAATTAAAATGGTTATTTAATACATTTTATGAGGAAGATTCTATCTTATATCATGTTGCTCAGGAAACCAATTAAATTAAATCTGTCTGTTAATTTTAATTATTATTTTTTCGATTTGAATAATAAATAAATGGATATAAAAATATATTTTAGAAAGGGACGATTTGATTTTTCTTTTAATTATATTAATTGCGGACTGCGTACATTACTTTCATTTATTTTGACAAAGAGTTTTTAAGCTTTCATATTGCATTTAGCTAATAAACGCATATAGTATTGTGCTTAGCAGTAAATTTATTTATCCGATTGTTGAAACAGAAAAAGAGTAGTAGAATGGGTATATCTTCTAATAAAATTTTAGTGTTTGCATTTAGTATATACAAACGGGATCCGGATGTTTTATTCTTCAGATCTGCAAATTCAGAGCTACGAATTTGGCGGAATATCGGTAACTTGGAAAATTTTCTTAAATTGACGGAAATGCGCCAAATTGATAAAAACGACGCAAATCAATGAAATTAAATTCGTTTTTATAGAAGAGAGTACTGAAATGATGTTTCGATAGCATTTGTCGATCAGTCCATCAATCCTACTTAGTGACACATTTAGCGAATTTTTAAAATTTCACCAAATTGATAAAAATGTTTGTAAATCTATAAAAATATCATGAAATTGATAAAATTGAAATTAATAAATGAAATTAATTGTGTTTGTTTAGGGAATAGTATTGTAATGATGTTTCGTCAATTTGTCGCAAAATGGGACTATCAATTTTACAGTCCCACTTGGCGATAAATTTGGCGATTTTTTAAATTATCGCTAAATTGACAAAAATCTCGCCAAACCTTCCATGGAGATAGCATTAATCAGACGATATGATTTCCATCAATTTATTTGAAGCAAATGATATCAGGTCGTTTAGCAATGGGTGTGAATCCAATGTATTATGTGGTATACGATTTTTATTAAATCTTTTCAGATTTGAATAATTAAGATATGTATATAAAATAAATTTCATTGACATTGCATTTTTGACTGGATAATATCAATTACGGTCGCCAGGTTACACATTATTATTATTGATATCTTCGGGGATTATTGATTCAGGGATTATTAATATTTTCAAGTTATTATGCTATAATGACAAATTTTATTATGACAAAAATTATTTAAACTCATATATTGTACATTGTACGAACAATCTTCTACAAATGCACGGGTATATCTTCTAATCTACGAAAATATAAGTAGTACAGATATATTGGCATATATTTTGATATATATTGGCATATATTGGAATCAATTACGACCTTCTGGTATAAAGATTACGGGGATTATTGATATTTTAAATTTAAAACGTCATCTGTTTTATTTTGGCAAAGATTTTTGAGACTCATATTATAATACGGGTAATCTTCAACTAACACACTGGCATATTTTCTAATCTGTGACAATATAAGTAGTACGGTGATATATATATTCCCATATAATTTTAGTGCTTTCATTCTGGTATATATTGGAGTCAATTACGGGTTTATTGATATTTTCAATTTACATGTAATGTACAATTACATGTAATGTACTAATACAGGTTATACCTTCTAATATTCGCGTATATAAGTAGTACGGGTCCCATACAATTTTAATGCTTTCATTTTGCATATATTGATTCAATTCCTTTTTTTTTTTAATTTGCTTACAAAAGGGGCCAGGATGTTTTATTCTTCAGGTCTGCTCTTGAAAATAATTTTTTATAGCGATAACAGAGTCTTAAACTTCTTTTTAAGAGCATTGTATCAAGCATTTTAACAGAATATTTTGATTAAAAATGTCATTTAGTATACTATAAGAATTTGCACATGATTGCGAATTTTAAGTTTATTTATATTATATACTCCTTACGAAGAACGGGTATGCTGCTAGTATTATATATATTCCGTACGAAGAACGGGTATAATGCTAATATCTAAATATATTTGAAGTAACAAAATAAATCGTGTAAATACAGACGATATTCGGTTTGATTCAAAAAATATTTTTATTGACTTTTATAGACTAGACGCCTCTTATTTACTTTAATTTTACCCAGATATTTGCGAAAGCTGCATTTTCGAGACAAAAAAAGTATTCCATGTTGGCAAGTCTCGTTATGTCATTCACTATTATTCAGGAACTTTTCTATTCTAACTTCTCAACAATGATGTCAAGAAACACGAACATTCTTCTTTGCCAGTGGCATGAGTACGAATACGGTAATTGAATAAGTTCGAATATTCTAAAAGTATCGCAGTTGGGAACATTTCTTTCGAATCGTATTTGAGCAATAGAAATAAATCGGACTGTGAATATTAAATGGAAATTTAAAATAGGCATTGGGGAAACGAATGTTACTTTGAATATACGAACTAAGTATTTTTTGACAGTTGATCTAAGTATTTTTTACAGTTGATCTAAGTATTATTTTACATTTGATCTAATTATTTTTTACAGTTAATCGAAGTATTTTTTACAGTTGATCTAAATCTTTTTTTACGTGTTATCTAAGCATTTTTTACAGCTGATTTAAGTATTATTTTACAGTTGATCTAATTATATTTTACTGTTAACTGTGAGACCAGAAATAGGTCGCACACGAAGTGCTGTGTTTGTGGTGACACACTTTTATGTACAAATTTATGGTGTCTGAAACGGCAACAATACGTCCAGTCAAAAAGACGCCAGGGTTTACAGCCTGTGAACCCAAAGGTCAACTGAAACCATAAATTAAGGGACTCAAGCCAGAAGGGGTCGAACGAACTCTTAAAATAATGTAAAGAACGGCATTGGATGGAATGCTAGCCAATTCAGATGAAGCTTGTTGCGTCACACTGAATGCTACAAATAAAAGCAAGGGGGAAAGTGACATCCCCGAAAAGGAGAGAACCACACCCTGTGATCTAAGGAAGGACACTGATCAACGACTTAAGAGCAGTGATGATGGAATACGACTTAAGATAACTTCGAGATGATGACTTGTGCAGAACGACTAGAGAGTGATGACTTAATAACGACATAACGACGACTAGAAATGTAGAGTGCTCCGTAGATATTCAAAAATAATGGATAGGCATTGATTTGCGCAGAGTTACAGCAGTACAGTATGTTCAACGAATTTACGAGTCGGAGCATTACACTAAGAGTTAATGCCGGTAAATGGACGACATATAAATACGGATGCTGACCAAGAGCAAGACAAGTTTGAAGGTATGTGTCCATTGAAAATGATATCTGGTCATAACCACTATTTAGGATTTTGCGTACTGGTCACATATGTCCCCTCCGCTAAAATAATATAATTAAATATTGTAATTGAATTATTTAAGTATTTATGTTTTTTAATAAAGGTTTTTGTTAAAGTTAAAATGGTGTGATCCATTTTTAGCATTTTATTAATTAATAATTCCTTTACAGGACTCACGCAAAGGTTAAATAATTGGAGGGTTATTGCAAAACACAACGCACAATAATGATAAATAATGTTAATCATAATTTAAGTTCTTGTATTTCTATTAGGTTGCCACATTAACTGAGTATTAATTTACATATAATCTAAGTATTTTTACAGTTGATCTAAGTATTTTTTGCAGTTGATCTTTTACAGTTGAAATAGGTATTTTTTTTTCGTTGATCTAAGTATTTTTTTTTTACAGTTGATCTAAGTATTCTTTTACAATTGAAAGTTAAAAAAAAAAACATTATTAGTGCGACTCATCATCCGATTTTCTTATATATTTATACTCCATTAACGGAATAATAATAGTGAGTTACTTTGTTACTTAACGATGTGACAATGGTACAAAGTACTAAGGAAGGTTTCAAGGGTTTTTGGATTTTTTTTATTAATTATTTTATTTAATTTTATTTGTATTGGAAAATTATACAGTTTTAATAGATTAATAGAATGCAGTTTATTTTATTCGAATCGGACCATAAACGCCGTAATTGGTGAAAGGTTTGGATGTATTATTTGCAGTCCCTTCAACGGACAAGCGTGCAGTCAGCGCAAGCGTTAAGCACATATTGCTGTATAACATAGATGTTGAAGCACAGATGTCACAGATCTAGACTTTAATTTTTTACACGTTTCTACCAGAAATATTTCATAATATAGCTTTAAATGTTACAGATATCTTGCACCTTCGGGTAGGCCGGACGGTTAATCAGAAGACAAAAGGCATATTGGATTCTGTATTGAGTTCGGTAGATATTTTTACTCATATCAAGTCAAAGATTCAATTGAACAATAACGAGCTTATATATCCTCTGGGGAAAATTCTGGTAAAAGCACGTAACTCGTGAAGTTCTTAGTTAGTTTACAAATATTGAGAAGTTTCTGGAACTTGCCAAAAGTCGTAGGGTATATTTTGGGATGGGCTGAGAAAAGAGTGCATGAAAAAATATCGACTGTACAGGGATGTTCAGACCAAACTTTCACGTTTATATGACCGAACGGTGTGTTAAACTGAAAGCGGTTTTTGTGATTCTCATATTTTTTACTTTGGCGAAAAGAGCGGGCAATTTGACTCCTGCTTTTTTCGAATTGATGTCATTTCAAATTGTGTTCAAATGTATTATTTAAGCAGCGGGTGCTTATTTAATTAAAGAATATATGCCCGTCGTATGACGGAATTAAAAATTTGCTAAGCATTGCTTCGAACGCCGCAGGCGGACTGCCAACCTTGCACAAGGCACTAGTGTTGGCAACATATAAGTCCTCTGCTTGTTTGCAAACAGTTGGTAATATCACCCCGAGAAAGCACTCGCAGGTGCTTGACAGTGCATATTGGCTACGGCTTACGCAGACACCAGGCCGATTAAAATATTATTCAGTTTTTCAGTTCTTTGAGTTTATTTTATAAGTTTGTATGGTTCAAATAATGTCCGTCCAATAATAGTTTTTATCTATGTACGCAATCATTTTATCTATGTACACAATCACTTTATCTATGTACACAATCACTTTATCTATTTTTATCTATGTACACAATCACTTTATCCATTTTTATTTATGTACACAATCCCTTTATCTATTTTTATCTATGTGCACAATCACTTTATATATTTTTATCTATGTTCGCAATCACTTTATCTGTTTTATCTATGTACCCAATCACCTGCGTTTCTCTTCTGTTTCTTTAGCCTTCTGTGATTAGAGTGTGTGTATTGTGTGGTGTTGCATTTATGAGATAAACTTCAGGTAATTGGTGACTTTTTTAATTCTTGAGTGTTGATGAGTTTTTCATAACTCTGTCAGTCCAGAGGGCAATACTGTCTGTTGCTGGTACTCTAACATGGTATATGTGTGTCAGTGGACAGTATGATATGTAGTGAAGTTGGTCGCCGATATCCGCACATACGCAAACGCTCTCTTCCCTATCTGATATAGGAAGGACGGAAAAGGACCATGTATTGTGAAGAACATTGTTGTTTCTCTGTTTGTAGGTTATCTATCTGTTCTGACTTGTGGTGTAAATGGGTTTGTTTTACTGCCCTTTTCTGATGCCGCCCAGCGTTCTTGCCACTTTTTTATATGGTATTGCTTTAGGTCCGTCTTGAAATCGGGAGCTTGACACCGGTATGAATTGTATCTTCAGGATGTTCCGTTGCGTACTTTTTGGTGATATTTTTTTATCAATTTGATGACATTTTCGTTAATCTGGCAATATTTAAAAAAGTCGCCCAGTTTGACGACATCACGCAAAAATTTTCGCCAAGCATTAAGTACGGACGGAGAAATGGGTTATTCTTATGGTCGTTTACTATGCTCTTTCCAAGTTATTGAATTTTCAAAAATTAATCGTCATTCTCATTGATTTATTGCCATTTTTATCAATTTGGCAACATATAGAAAAATTCGCCAAGTTGACGATATGCTGCCAAAATTTGTCGCTAAAGTTCTGTCAAGTGTTACGGCAGGAGAAATAGGTTATTCTTATAGTAGATTCCTATATTATTTCCAAGATATTGAATTTTCATCAATTTTTCGTTATTTTTGTTGTTTTAACCTCATTTCTATTAATTTGGCGACATTTTTATCAATTTGGCGACATTTTTATTAATTCGGCGACATTTTTTACACTTTTTGTCTAGTCAAACCCGCGAGCGTTCTGCCCTAAAAGTAATAAACTGAAAACAGGCAAGAATAAAATTTCCTACTCTTGTTGGAAGAAGCTTAAACTATTCTGAATGTTAAACCAAGGCTTAACTGTATCCCGCGTTGGTTTATCAACGGAACGCGGGATACAGTTGCCTTAGTTAAACATGTTAACGAAATGAACGTGACACTCTGAAATGCGTGGTATCTCAAATAAAAATATAAAAAATGATAAGAAATAAAATAACATCATGGTCTCACTTTCAGTATCTGAAGTCATACGTTACATAATTTCACTGTGAAAAAAGTATAGTCATTGCATTATGTAAGGAACGGGCTGCCCATATCATGGCTCACTTTCAGTATCTGATGTCATACGCTACGCAAAGCTCCATGGTTACATCATAATTTCGCTGTAAAAGAAGTATAATCACTGCATTACGTAAGAAACAGGTCGCCTACATCATGGCCTCACTTTCAGTATATGATGTCATGCACTACGTAAAGCTTCTCTCTCTCGTGGTTATATCATAAAAATTGAAATGTTTACCCGTGATTATGAAATACGTTTGGCAAAATTTTGAAGCAGCGTTACCCAGAATAGACAGAAAAATCAAGATGTTTATATTATTAATTGATACGTAGTGGACGCCTATTTAGATCCCGGGCAACGTCGGTTATTTTGTTCTAGTGAAATATAAGAGTAAAGTCTTAAATATGGTAATTCTTTACATATCCAAGATAATTTTTCACATAGTACTTATATTGAAATATTCGTAAAAACTATGTGCCGCAATTTTTCGACTATGTGTGCAAAACTATGTGCTGCAACTCGTCGGCTTTAAATATAGCATTCTTATCACGTTTATAAACGCCCCATCTTCAATTTAAATTTCGAAATTTTGCAAATTGCTTTTCAGAAGAATTATTACTCGTAAATTTTCTATTGCATCAAATATTTTTCATTCAGTAAATTTTGTAATTCCCATTTCAGTTCCATAAACTTATGCGTAGTCTTCTTCAATAATATATTTGAACACGATAATTAAATAAATTCAAATATGTTCTGCAAACGTCGATCCGCTGCAAAATTTCTTCCGAAATCATTTTTACAATTTAAGTCGAAATTTGAATCCTTAATGGCCTCGTTAAATATGCATAAAAGGATAAACCAAAGATTCCAGAATACAATTTGTGCTCGTTGGATTTTAAATAATCTATAAATTTAAGTATGAAACCGTGACTTTATGCGCAGAATCATGCATAATAAAAAATGTCTGTCTGCTTTTTCTCTGTCAACTGTAACTGAAAATGTAAGCTTCGGACAGTTGCGAAATTCGGTGCTTATATTAGCTGTACTCGTACAACAGAATCTCATCGAGTTAATTTATTTATTTATTTATTTTTTATTTAATCCGGATTATTTTTTCGGTTACTTTATGTTGAAGTACGGTTTTGATCGATTTTTATACAAATCGGATTCTTTGCATTCAAAAATATTATCGCAGCGTTTCTATCTTGACATCATCGAAAAATATCAAAAGCAACGTTTTTTTCTAAACGATCTTTGGACCGGATCTGCCGGAGAATTCCTTCATATTAATTTATTTATCTTTAAACAGATCAAAAAATGCATGTTTCAGTTAATTTAATTCTTATGTCGTCGCATGCGAATTTTTTTTTTTTTTTTAATTATTATTTTTTCTGATTTCTTGTGAATTTTTGAGAAAAAGCATAAAAATTGGTATTTTCGATTCCACTGTGGAAACGCTTCATTCTTTGATTCGTCGGTTGCTAGGCAGTGGGGTTGCAACTGACGTGACAACATGTCCATTGCTATGGGAAGCAGTGACGTATTTATCATGAAAGTGTTGCTGGCATGAAGGTAACAGCAAGGAGTTAAAATTTCATATTAAGGAAATGCCAATATCGTGAGGCAATAATTCAGGTAACGGAAGGGTAAGATAAATAGTTCTGCATTTCATGCATTTCTATAACAAAAGGCTAAAGGTATTTATTTAAATTGTCCATTTTGTAAAAATAAATTATTAGCGCAATGCAAAGTAGAACTGAAGCAATGAAGAATATTCCTACGTATTCAAAAATATTTTTACCTTTCAATTTATTTTTATCTCTATATTCTGTAATCTATCCTACAACTATGGAAAAATGTTGGTTAATTATACTCATAATTAGGGAACTCTAAATTTAAGGATAACCAAAAATACATATACTAAATTCTGTTGTGTCATGTCAACTAACAATAGCAGCTATTTTACTAACACTAGCGACGCCCAGATATAATTCTCAAAGCATTATGAAATTTTCAAGCGTTTCATCCAAAGGAGTTTTATTTCCATCTTTCTAACTCCATGGTTGCTGGGTTTTGTGGCAGACGACAAGATGGGTCTCGATTACGCCTTTTGAAAAATTAAATGAATTCATTAAATTAATCACTGCTTTAAATCTCGGACAGCGTAAAGGGCATTTTCTGGTAACCTATAAACTTAAGTGTGGAACTTGGCTTTGCTTGCAATCAATAATTAACTAGATATCACAACGTAAAATGCTACGAGCATAAAGTTAAGTAAACAAACGAATACGTTACGAATTTTACGCCTCTTTTTAAGTGTCCCCAAACGGGTGAAAATATCCCGGATTGATAAAAACGTCGCCAAATTGATGAATGCTACGATAAATGAAAAGAAATGACTCCAAATTGGTAAAATTTAAAAACAATGCATAATTAGTATTTCTAATTTAAATTTTAGGAATGGTATGGAATTTAAATTAATTAATAAACGGACGATATATCACGTATGTTTTAATAGAGCCTGTATGACCGTCTGTCTTCCTTGGTCATACAAGATATAGTAATATTACGTGGGAGAGGAAGTAGAGTGTGTCTATGAATATTATGTGTTCAAGACGAGCGGATGGAGGTAAATCTTTTGCAACTTTATGGATGATACTTTTGGTAGTATTTTAAAACCTTATTACATCTTACCCTTTTAGTTAACTCTAATTATGCGTCACGCTAAATGGACGTAAAAGGAACGTAAAATATGAATGTATGATAATGTCGAGTGGAGGTTCACTTTCCAGATATTTTTACTTCAACACTTTATTTACAACTAGCAATATACCTAATCTTCATGTTTAATATAATATAAAAATAGTTAAAATTCACAATCATGTGCAAATTCCTATTGTAATTTAGATGCCATCGTTGTTCAAAGCATTCTATTAAAATATGTAATTTAATTCTTCAAAGAAGCATAATAATCCATGTTCCCGATATACGAAATTCTCTTCACAGGCATATCTGAAGAGTAAAACGTCCTGGTCCCGTTCGCGAATAAATTTAGAGAAAATATGAAAATATGATCGATGTTTGCCAAAAATAAAGCATTAAAATTATATTAGAATATATATAAGTACTACTTTTAATTTGCTTCAACAATTGGCTAAATACAGTATATGAGTTTGAAACATCTTTGCCAAAATAAAACAGATGAATTGAAATTGAAAACAGCAATATTCTAGCAATCTTTAAACCCCAAGACCGTAAGTGATATAATCCAGTAAAACATGAAATTCCAATCAAATTTACTTTTACATCCATTTCTTTATTATTTCAATAGGAAAATATTTATTAAAAATCGTCTGCTGTATAAGCACACTGGATGTAATTTTATTGCTAAGCAACATGATATATTTTTCTACAAATAAATTTGCTGAAAAGGTTATTTTGTGGAAGGTTCATTTGTAATTAATATCTAGAGAAACACTGGTCCTAAAAACTCTAAACATGGACTAAATTTTAAGTGCGGCTATCCAAAAGCCAGTGGCGTACCGTGTATGTGTGGGGGGGGGGCAGTTGGGTGCAGTTGCCCCGGGCGCAAACCATTTAGGGGGCGCAAAATGAAAGAAAAACTAACATAGATTAAACATTAATAATTAGTAAATGAGTGTGTGAATAATTTTACTCATTTACTGCAAGTATGGGTATTGTAAACTACTTGTATTATTATTACTTATTTATTTAAGCTCGTCCATAACGGTCAAGTCAGAAAGTTGTTTGCTGTGAATATTGAATAATGAGCAGCTGCAGTAGAAAAGAATCTGGAGCTGCTGCGCGCAAATGGAGAAAAGGTGCTGCAATAGAAATCGGGAAATCCAGTCAATTGTTGGCCAAGTTCCTTAAGAAGCAAAAATAGAATGGCCCAAATTCTTCCTGCTGAGGCATCAGTGGAAATATTGAAAAAGGTTCAGACTTTGAATCCTACTGTTTTATCGAATTATATACTGTTTTATCGATTTTCATTCTGACTTGAGTGGACCCATTATAACACATGAACTTAGAACTGAAATGATTACAATGGGATCGGAAGTATTCCAAAATGCAGATGATCCATTTTCTGAAAATAATGGTCACTCTATGACTAAGAAATGGTTTACCCGACAGCTCTCTGATGAGAAGAAGGTGAACCGAACCTGGTTACTTTATACACCTCAAAAGGAAGCAGCATACTGCTTTTCTTGACTTTTATTCTCATGTGCTCCTGAGAACCACAAATCAAAATTTGAACTTGGTTGTGGATTCCAAAATTGGAAGAAATTGATTGAAAAAATCCCTGAACATGAAAATGGAACATATCGGGTGTCATTCAATACGGCGTCTCCAGACTAAAAAAGCAATCAATCCTCGACAAAATCCAATCGGAACGGAAAACATGGCGAGGAATATTGAAGAGAATCCTTGACTGCAACAAATATCTGGCATCACAAAATCTTGCCTTGTGCGGGCATTTAGAAAAACTATCCTCAATTTCAAATCCTGAAAACTTTTTGGCGCTGATCAAGTTGCTGGCGCGATATGATCCATTGCTAGATCGGCATCTTACCTATGTCAAGGACAATCCTGGCTCACCCCCTTAGTTATCACCAAGAATACAGAATGAGGTTATTGGTTGAACTTTTAGTTCAAGATACCCGGAACTCAATTCTGCAAAAAATTCGGAGGAGCAAATATGTCGGGATTCTGTTTGACTCTACCCCGGATGCTGCACACCGTGAGCAGATGTCTCAGGTTATTCGGTATGTCGACATTGACTTTGAAGAAAGAACTGCTGCGGTCAAAGTAGCATTCATTGACTACATCAAAATTCACGAGAAAGTTGCTGCTGCGATTAAGAAAGGAATTAATTCTAACCAAACTAGAATCGAATGAGCTAGCTGCTTCTGTCTGACTGCCGCTCTCAATGCTACGGCAATGCAGCTGTGATATCCGATCATTTATCTGGTGTGCAGCAAAAAATTTTGAATCGAAATCCCAAAGTTTTATTTTTGAAGTGTGACAACCACAGCCTGAATTGGGCCGGAGTGCATGCTGCTGGAAATGAAATTGTGGCTGTTACATTTTTTGAAACTGTTGAGACATTATATGTATTCTTCTCTTAGTCAAAATTTCGGTGGCAGCTGATATCTGATGTTAGTGTGTCTGTCAAAAAGAAGTCTGAAACTTGTTGAAGTGCCCGTGAAGCAGCTGGTACAGTTCTCCATAAGAGTCTGGAGAAGATTGTGAATGTGCTGGAGAGGATGTGTTCTGACATGTACTCCACAGAGAAAACGAGAAAGGATGCAGATCAGCTTCTGTCAAACAATTTAAGATTTAATTTTTCGACATTTCTCCCATTTGGAGTTCAATTTTGTCTTTGATGAACAGAGTCCAGAAGAGACTGCAGGATCCTAAAATAAATTTCAGGGAAGTGGCAACTGACATGAATTTTCTTGAACAACACTTTACTGAGAATCGTGAAAAGCTGTGTAATGAATCAGTTTGCAAAGGAGAAAGAAATTGCATTGACTGGGAACTTCCAGTTCAGAAAAGAGTAAAGCGTTTAACAATAATATTAAGCAAGAGATGCTGGCTTATCAGCCAAAGAAGAAATCGGGCGAATTCTATGAAGCATCGTTGACCGCATTGGAACGGAAATCAGAGAGATTGCGTGGTCTTGACACTCGATGTGGATTTCTCCTGAATGTTTAGAAACTTTTTAGTAGTCCCAATATAATTAAGGAATTGGAAAGACAATGTTATGCAACTGCCAGTTACTACAAAAATCATTTTGATGGGAAGGAGCTGCATCAAGAAATGCTGGATTGTGCAATGCTGTTAAAAAATCGAAATGAGAGCGATGTGATCGAGCCGATACATCAATTAGAATTGCTGACTTTCATTATCTCATATGGAGAGGAAGTGTACCCTAATTTCCAGACTGCTTTGAAAATTCAGCACACAATTTCAGTATCAATTGCTAGTTGTGAAAGATCCTTCAGCAAACTGAAATTGATTATGTCTTATTTGAGATTGAGGGGGCAGCATTGCTTCACTCCTCGGTATGAAAGACTCCCCGACTATTCTCTCGCCCCCAGAGAATCCTTTTAGGCCAGATGGCATAGTACGGGGTCAGTAATCGAAAGGTTCCGAGTTCGAACCTATCCCCCACCATCGGGAGACGCGCATCTCCCCCCCCCCCCCCCAAGATCACAAGATCATCTATAGGACAAGAACTCTTGAGTGACTTGGCATTGTTGAGTATTGAGGGGGAACATTTGAGAAAATGGATGCTGACAAAGTTATTGATACTTTTGCAATCGCGAAAACTCAAAGGGTTCATTTGTAGGATATGATCTCTTGAGACAATATTTAATAATGGAAAATCTTGTGCTAATATCTGTTCAAATCAAAGCTGTTCAATAAATCTAGAAATTTTAATAGTTCCAAGATGAATAATTTGTGTGTGTGTGTGTGTGCGTGAGCGAGCTCGAGTTCGTAATCTGATAAGAGAAGAGGGAGCGCAATTCTCAATCTTTGCTCCCCCCCCCCCCCCCTGCCAAAAACTCACAGTACGCCGCTGCCAAAGGCTACCCACCAAATTTTATGCAATTCGGTTCAGCCTTACTTCCGTGATTATGAGACAGGCAAACAAACAAACACACCACATACAGACAGATTTTCCAGTTTATTTATATAGATATTTCATTAAAGATACGACAGCAGACCAATTTCGTTTTTAAACTTTCAAGAAAAAAAGACATTAGCCGTTATTCGTGACGGCAAAATGAACCAAATTATTTTCATTCGAGATTCTATTCTAATTAGAAATTAACGCTGATGCGAAAATAATTATTCCAAATGCTTCATTTGCATTTATTTTCGTGAATTCATTCGCTCTGAAAGTTGATGTAGCTAGAATTTTTTTAATAAATATTTTTTCTTTATATTTTGCTATTTAACCAGCATCTATAATGATAGTAGTGAATGCACGAAATTTAGTTTGGAGTTCCTTATATGTGTAAAAAAATGGCAATTCAATATAGAACTCATGGAGTTAGAAAGAAGGAAATCAAACTCGTATGGATAAAACGTTTGAAAATGCCATAATGCATTGAGAATTATATCTAGACGTCGCTAGTGTTTGTAAAGTAGCCGCTATTTTTAGTTGACACAACAGAAAGGCATAGTATTTAATAATGTATTTCTGATTATTTTTAAATTAAGGGCTCCCTAATTATGAATATAATTAACCATTATTGTTTCGTAGTTTTAGGATAAAGTATAGAATGTATGGAGATAAAAATAAATTGAAAAGTAAAATAATTTTGAATACGTAGTAATATTACTTTCCTTATATACATAATGTATAAGGAAAGTATTTGTGACGGGGTCGAAAACTCGAATTCGAGTTTTCGACAGGAGAGCACGTTTTAAACATCCCTGATCACGAATCGGACATTTTTGAAGTGATGTTTGTGTGTGTGTGTGTGTGTGTGAAAATATGTGTATGTGTGTGTGTCAGTGAGTCTGTAGAGACGATAACTGACGAACGAATGGACCGATTCGAATGAAATTTAGGACAAAAATTACAATCCGTAAACACTGGAAGCCTATTTTTTTATACGCAATCGAATGTTCAGAAGCCCCCTAAATTTTCGAGTGAAATTTTGAAAAAATCGTCAAAAAATCAAAACCTCTAATAAAGTTACGCAAATAGACATTTTTTATGTAATTTTTCATTAGAAAATGATTGACATAAATTTTAGAACGCTAACATGAACTGTTCTCGAGATATTGCACATTTTTTCAAAAAAATTATCAAAAAATCATATAAAATAAAAAAAATATTTCCTATTGAGAAACATGTTCACTTTTCATATGTAATACCATGCGATAAATTTGTGACATCATTCTCGTGGATCTATCTCGTTCCATTCATGAAAAAAGATACTTTGTGTAATACTTTTGTATTTGAAAGCCAATAATCATTTATCTGCTCTAAAAATAACTTATTTCTTCGTCCATAAAGCTGGGCGAGATTTTGGTGGGATATCGCCAACTTGGCGATTTTCTTCAATGTTGCTAAATTAACGAAAAACTCGCAAAATGGATAAAAATGACGCTAAATCAATGAAAATGACGACTCATTGACGAAAATTCAATATCTTGGAAAGAATATAAATATTTACTATAATAATAATCTATTTTTTTTTTTACTGTAAAAGTAGTAAATTCATTGCATTATATAAGTAAAGTCATGTGTTGCCCACATCAGATTTTTTATTATTGTTTCAGTTCTACTTTGCATATTAAGAAAACGCCAATATAGTTTGAAACAATAACTCAGGTGGCACTGGGGTAAGATAAGTAGCTCTGCTTTTTATGCATTTTTATGGCGACAGACCTAAAATATTTATCTAAAGTGTCCATTTTGTAAAAATAAATTATTAGCGCAAAACAAAATAGAACTGAAATAATAGAGAATATTCCTACGTATTCAAATTATTTTACCTTTCAATTTATTTTTATCTTCCTATATTTCTTACTGTATCCTACAACCAGGGAGATAGAAAGAAGGAGATGAAACCCCTATGGGTGGGTGAAACGTTTGAAAATGCCACGATGCTTTGAAAATTATATCTAGGTGTCGCTAGTGTTAGTAAAGTAGCTGCTATTATTAGTTGACACAACAGAAAGGCGTAATATTTAGTATATGTATTTTTAATTATTTTTAAATTAAAAGTTCCCTTATTATAAGTATAATTAACCAGTATTTTTGCATAGTTGTAGGAGAGAATAAAATACAGAATACATGGAGATAAAAATAAATTGAAATATAAAATAGCTTTGAATACGCAGGAATATTATTTATTGTTTTAATTCAACTTTGCATTGCGCTAATAATTTATTTTTTCAAAATTGGCAGTTTAAATACATATTTTAGACCTTTTACTATAGAAAAGCATACAATGCAGGGTTACTTATATTACCCCAGCGCCACCTGAATTATTGTCTCAAACGATATTGGTGTGTTCTTAATATGATGTTTTTACTCCTTACTTTTACATTCATACCTACAACTATGAAAAAATACTAGTTAATTATACTCATAAATAGAAAGCACGTTATTTAAAAATATTCAAAAATACATATATAAAATACTACGCCGTTCTGTTGTATCAACTACCACTTGCAGCTACTTTACTAACACTAACGAGGCGTAGATGTAATTTTCAAATCATTGTGGCATTTTCAAGCGTTTCATCCATGGGAGTTTTATCTCCTTCTTTCTAACTTCATTGTCTAGACAAAGAAGGGAGGAAAAAAGAGCAGCAAAAAATAAAGAATGAATCAAGGTGCTAAAATCAAATCACTGTGTTAAAAAATTAGATAACAGATCAAACAGAAAGAACTTAATAGTGAGTAAACCTTGTAAAACGGCGATGAAAGAACATGAGACGTTTGAACCAGCTGTAAAATTACAAACATGAAAAATAAGTAGAAAACGACTGCTAAATAATGGAGAAAGAAAGTAACAGGAATAAAAGTGAAAAAAAATTAATCAAAATTATACAAAAAAATATGCCCCAAAACTGCTGTTAGAAACGCAATTAATGCAAAATCGTATAAATGCTGCTGTGAATCGTATAAATGCTGCTGCACCACAGCTGCATTTATACGATTTTACATTAGTTTTTGGGCATATTTTTTGTATAATTTTGATACCGTTACGACGTATCCACAGGAATCGTGGGTGTATGCTCAGAATACAAGAAGGAGCCCAAATTTCTAGATAATTAACACGCTTATTTACAAGCACAGCGTAAACAGGAACAATATATAGTAAAACAACACTTAAATGCTCCACTAATTTCACAAAATAAATTATATTATCCCAAAACATTAACGAATATCATTCACAAAACAGCAGCTATACTATTTTCAAAATATCAATGTATTTCATTTCACAAAACAACGACTACTATTTTCAAAACATTAACGAATATCATTTCACAAAACAGCGGCTACTATTCTCAAAACATTGACGAATATCATAGTTCCATGTAGCTCATATCACGTCAAATGTTCTCCAACTGAGTGATGGCTCCTTTTATATACTCTTTATAGAAACTTCTGGACATCTCTCATATCTCATAGAGTACTGGTTATTTCTATATATTTTAGTATGGGTATATCTTCTAATACACGGGTATATCTTCTAACCCAAGAGAATATATGTTGTACGGGTATATCTTCTAATACAGTTTTAGTGCTTTTATTTTGGCATATATTGATGTGATTTCAAATTTCCTGTAAATTTGTTTATAAACGAGATTAGGATGTTTTATTCCTCAAATCTGTTTGTGAAGATAATTTTATATAGCGATAAAGAACATGGATTATTAAACAACTTTTTAGCAACGTTAATTTAACTATTATTTCAATAGAATGTTTAGAATAACAATGTCATTTAGAATATTATAGGGATTTGGAAATGATTGTGAATTTTAAGTTTCTTTGTATTGTATATTCCGTACGAAGAATGAATATACTACTAGTAAAACAATAAAACAAGAATCTTCAAAATAATTTTTGAAGATTGTTAATTTAACTGTCTATGATGGACTTAAACACTAAGTGAGAAAATAAGAATTCGCTGAACGTTTGCCATCCCATTCAATTGCATGCACATCATTCACCGAATGGTACACCTTCAGAAGAAAATGATCCAACGATATTCTACCGCGATTTACGATTAGACTGGACGGCAGAACGTCAATCATTTTTCCCCTTCTTCAAAGAATAGTTTGATTGTTTTATTATTTTCAACAGAAAAGAAATAAAGACCTCATCTGTTGAATGACTTGTTGAAGTTCTTGGCCCCAGTCCAAAGCTTTATCAAATTTTTTTCATCATATCTCTATTTTTTTTTTGTTCTTGTTATTGGGGAGAGATTTCCGTCGTCTATTGCCAATAAATGTGTAAAAATGTGCAAAGAAATATTTTCGAGGATGTATCTGTAGTCTACTAAATTGCTTATGATTTCAGTTTTACACATTTATTTCCTGACAGAAGCTGTATTAGCCATTTGAATGTGACGTCACAACTGGTAAATCTACCTTATGTCATCCCTGCTTTAAACAGTAAAATTTGTTATTCGTCTCATGTTGGATTGAGAATGCTTTACTTCCTGTTCGAAATTTCTGTCTATTACAATTGCGTATTTTTACTTTCCCAGCAATACATGGTAATGTATAGGGAAAGTATTGGAATCATGTCGAAAATCGCAATTCGAGTTTCCGACGGATCTACACCTTTCGAGACCTCCAGAATGCGAAAAAACTATTTTTAATGTGATGTCTGTGTGTGTGTCTGTGTGTCTGTCTGTGTGTCTTTCTGTCTGTATGTCTGTGAAATGTATGTATCCACGCTAACTCAAAAACTTATGGACCAAATTTCATAAAATTTGGTAGGTGAGTCACTTGGGTATGATCCTGGTGGCAATTCATTTTTGGAATGATTCGGAAGAACAAAACCCGCCTTTTTTTTTTGAGAAATGGCCCGTAAAAAGTTCATGTATCCGCTCTAGCTAAAATACTAATTGACCAAATTTCACAAAATTTGATAAATAAGTTACTTGTACGATATTCTGGAGCTGATTAGATTTTAGTATTAATCGGAGAAGACAACCTGCCTTTTTTTACGAAATGGTCCGCAAAAATGTCATGTATCCAATCTAGCTAAAATACTAATTGACCAAATTTCACAAAATTTGGTAGATAAGTTACTTATGGGATACTCTGGTGCTGATTAGATTTTGGTATTATTCGGAAAAGAACAACCTGCCTTTTTTTACGAAATGACCCTCAAAAATCGCCAAAATCTAAAAACAACTAAGTATGTTCAAATATATCAATTAAATGCTTGTTTTATACGTAATTTTTGATGAGGAAAAGAATAAGAAGAACTCTATTACTCTAGGACTAACCGTTCTCGAGATATAAGATTTTTCGCATTTAGCTATGCCACTTTTGGAAAATGTCCAATTACCAAATAAAACAGAAATTGAATTAAAAATGCGAATTTAGTGTTATTTTGTGCACTTAAACTCAATTTAATGAATTATTAAAGAAATAAAGAACAAATGAATTTGAGTCTGCAGGGAAAGTCATGTGCTGCTCACATCAGAATTTTTCTTCCTCATACGTAGTATTGGGAAAGTATTCTTTTCACAAAAATTTTCGATTTTGAGATTTTGATGCCGAACGAAATATTTTGTCAAGCCTTTTAAAGGAGCGGTTACTGCGCTATAATAGTAATAATAATGCGCTATAAAAATTATGAATATTTACAGCTGAAAATCCATCGAAATAACTGCTTCAAAATCAGTTTTATTTTGAGTAAAAATATAGTTAAAATCGCAGACATTTATGGAAGCTAAAAACAAGGTATTCACCAAACGTGGTCGACAAAATGTATCACTGTTTTAAAAACTTCTCTAAATTTACGGCTTTTCTTTCACGAATTTCAAAGATATTGTTCTGTCCTGTTTTATTTGAAATTATTTCACCATTATGGGAATTCACTAACCATTTCACTCGAATCCGACGTTTGGATTAAAAAACTATGAAATTAACTTAAAAGTTAAAATTTGGCCAAAAGTTTAAGGATTAAAAGTTTCGCCATTTCAAAATTCATTTATTCCAGCAGACGATTTTCCGATGAAAAGAATTTTATTTTATTTCTCTCTGTGAAGGAACATTTATATTATTAACGACTAGCACTATACTCGATCTTTGTACGGAGTATATAATATAAAAAAACTTAAAATTCACAATCATGTGCAAATTTTTATAGTATACTAAATGAGATTGTTAATCAAAATGTTCTATTAAAATATTTAATTTAATATTCCTAACACGACGTTTGAGAATCTCTGTCGCTATACAAAATTATCTTCACGTGTAAATCTAAATAAAATATCCTGATCCCGTTTGTAAACACATTTACAAAAAATATGAAATTGAATCAATCCATGCAAAATAAAGATGCTAAAATTGTATGGGACCCATACTACTCTTATATTCGAAGATACACCCGTGTATTAGTAGAAAATTACACGTACTACAACATATAAGTTTCTAAAATCTTAGCAAAAATGAAAGGGATGACGTTATAAATTGAAAATATCATTAATCCCGTAATCTCTAAACCTGAAGACCGTAATTGATTTCAATATATTCCAAAATCATAGCGCTAAAATTGTATGGAAAGATAAACCCGTACTACTTATATTATCGTAGATTAGAAAATATGCCCGTGTGTTAGAAGATTACCCGTATTACAATATGAGTTTCAAAAATTTTTATAAAAATGACACAGATGGCGTAATAAATTGCAATTACCCGTACTACAACACATGAATTTCTAAAATGGCAAAATAACAATAATCTCCGAATCAATAATCCCCAAAATCATCAATAACAATAATGAAGTTTAAACCTGAAGATCGTAATTGATATAATGCAGTCAAAAATGCAATATCATAAAATTTATTTTATATACATATCTTTATTATTTAAATCGTCTGCTGCATAAACACTTTGGATTTAAATCCGTTGCTAGGCAACATGATATAATTTTCTTTATATAAATTGGTGAAAAAATATCGTCTGCATAATGCTATCTCAATGGAAGGTTTAATTATGTGTTTTAAATAGTCTATATCTAGACCCGTGCTTCTCAAATCGTGGTCCGCGGAACACTAGTGCTCCGTGACGCCACTTCAAGTGTTCCGCGAAAAAATCAATAATCGTACATTTAACAACAATAGAAGAATACTTTCCATTGTTAAACACTGAACAATTTGATTGGATAAGAAATCCGTTTGTGCTGATTTAAAAAAGATTGACCACCCCTGCTTAAAAGCTTATGTTGTATGTAAGTGCTCCGTGCGAAAGAAAAATATCAGAGTTTAGTGTTCTCCGACTTCAAAAAGATTGAGAACCACTGTTCGGTGCAGCCGTTCTCCGGTGATGATGTATTCGGACCACGGAGTGCATAATTTAATTTTTATTTTTAGTGAGCGCATCGTTAAAACATTGTTTGGTTTTCGAAAATTTTCCTGACTTCCAATGCAATTTTAATCGAAAATTCGCATCTTAAATCCCGAGAAACGACGGGTATTAGTGTTAGTTTCAAATAAATATCCATTCTACATGTCCTTTGCATGATTAAACTAATTTTATTTAATATAAATAAATAACTAAAAACTCGTGTCCGTACAGAAATGTATGTCCTTCCCATATCATATTTTGTGCCTTCTGTAAAGAACAATGTGATAATTTTATTGCTCTCCAGAATAAAGATAAGTAAAGGCGCCATCTGTTGAATGGACTTGTTGAAGCTGTTGGCCCACATCCAGACCTTCATCAAAATTTTTCATTCTCTTTTGCGGGTTCGTGCTATTGGGAAAAGATTTCTGTCTTCTATTGCCAATAAATGCGAAGAAATGTGTAATGGAACTCTTTTCTTTGGATTTGTACCTTAATACGTTACCCATCATTTTGGATTTTCACTTTGGGATTGGTCCTGAATAAGACTATATGTTGTCTATTACTTTCTGTTTATTTATTTACATCGACTGACATGATGATATTACTCTGTAATTTGATTTATATATAAAAACAAAAAGAAAGCATTTTTATTTTTGCTAATAAAAATCTTTGTTAGTGGAAGAGCATACAAATTCTGATTCGGTCATCGCATGACTTTCGCTACAGATACGTAGCCATGTTTTGCAATCTTTTATATAACTTAATCTGGTGTTTGTTTGTTTGTTTGATTGTTTGTTTGTCAGTGTGATTCACATTTTCGAGACCTTAACTAATTAAGTTCCGTTAAACATAGCAACATGAAATTTGGTATGTCGTTGTCTTTTGTGATACATTTTAATTCTTTTGATTTGCCTACCTGTCCTGGGCCCGCCATAGGAATGTAATTTTTAGGGATTAACTTGAGAACCGGTCACATTTAGTCTTTTGATGTCTTTTACGATATATGTTGACTATTTGGATTTTGAGCCTTATCGGACTACCTCGTCCTGGGTCCGCCATAAGAATGCTCTCAGGAAGAACAACTCGATGAACAACTCGAGAATCGAAACAGCCAGAAAGTCCAAAATTGGCATGTCGCTGTTTTTCATACATTTAAGTTACATAAATTTTAATAAATGCATTTTTCATACATTTCTGTTACATCCAAATAACTAACAGTTGTACTTAAAAATCTACGGCTTTTGTTTTTATATGTTTCATTCATTATATATTAAGTTTCGTCGTACAAAATAACACTTAAGTTGGTTATTTATTTAAAATGACATCCGAATTGCAGTTCTAATAATCGTGCTTTTCATTTTGCAACTTTTTGTTTTGTCGCCAAGTTGACGACATTCCGCCAAATTCGTCGCCAAAATCTCGCCAAGCGTTATGGACGGAGAAGCAAGTTATTCTTATAGCAGATCAATGACTATTGGAGTTCAAATACAAAAGTATTACTCAAAGTATCTTTTCTCATGAATAGAACGAGCTGGATCCACGAGAATGATGTCACCAAATTTATCGCATGATATTATATATAAAAAGTAAACATGTTTCTCAACAGTTAATATATATATTTTTTTTTAATTTCTGGAATTTTTTGATAAATTTATTTAAAAAATGTGCAATATCTCGAGAACGGTTCATGCTAGCGTTCTAAAGTTTATGTCAATCGTTTTCTAAGGAAAAATTACATAAGAAATATCTATTTGCGTAACTTTATTAAAGGTTTTGATTTTTTGATGATTTTTCCAAAATTTCACTCGAAAATTTAGAGAGGTTCTGAACATTCAATTGCGTTTAAAAACAATAAGCTTCCAGTATTCACGAATTGTGATTTTTGTACCAAATTTCATTTGAATCGCTCCATTCGTTCGTTAGATATCATCTCCACAGACTCACTGACACACACACACACACACACACACACACACATACTTTCACATACATACATACATACACACACAGAGAGAGACAGACATCACTTCAAAAATGTTTGATTCGTGATCAGGGATGCTTGAAACGTGCTCTCCCGTCGAAAACTCGAATTCGAATTTTCGACCCCGTCACAATGCTTTCCTTATACATCATGTATAGAAGGAAAGTAATAATCATTGCTAGTCAGCATCAGGGTAAGTCATAAATGACTCTACAACCAAATTTCACGAAATTTGGTCGAATAGATTTTGAGCTACAGTTAATACATATACAGACGTGATGCCAAAAACTATAGATTTGTGTTCTGGAGCGTCCGGAACGATTAAATCCATCGAAAACTCGTGCCCCAATTTTCGACCCCATTACGATACCTTCTATATACATTACTGTGTATTGTATGACAAATAAAACTATGCAATGATATCCAACCAGTTTAAAGACTAAAATGCTTCAATATAAATAAGACACAGCAGTTATTGCGGCAAAAACAAGAAATTTTCTAGTATTAGCTTCACTGAAAAAATGATGTACCAAGCTGCCTTGGAAAATGAAGAAATGAAAGTGTCCTTCATGAAACAGAAGTTATTCTTATTAAACAAAGAAGTGGACACTCTACTCTTAAAATCATGGAAAAATCAGTTTTTATTTTAATTTTCTATTTTTGTTAAAGTCTGGTCATTTATCAACATTTTGGCACCATTGGTATTTCTGAATGTTAATTATTCCCGGGGATATTAAGAAAATACAATTCATTTGCAATACCAAACAGAAATTTACATATTGAAAAGGCTCCTCTCAGAACGCAGATTTGGTTATTTATATTCACCAAACTGAATTTTATGGCGAAAAATTTTACTTGGAATTATTACTTATTTGAAATTACAGTCCAGTTTGTAATTTTTAAATAGATTTGATATTAGTTTGCTACTTGACATTATTTGAAATTATCCCAACTCACAATTTGGAAAGTCATAGCATGGGCTAAATACTACAAGTTCGTTTAACAGATGGCAATTTTTTTTTCTTCATCTCTTTGTGGAGAAAAGTAAAATAATCAAGTTTCCATTACTGAGAAAATTAAACCTAATGTGGGCAGCATACGGCTTTTTCTGGAAAATCCAGGAAATGGCAGCAAGCAATTTCTTTTTTGCTGCCATTTCCTTATTTGCATTCTTTAAATTGTCGGTGTACAAAATAATGCATAAAATTAATACTTAAATAACCTTTATCATGCATAACTATGTCAAATATTGTTCTGTGCTGTCATGCTAAAAAAGTATAAAATTTCGCTCGAATTTTAACAAATTAAAACATGTTATCCTTCATTTTAAAAGGCTTGAAAAAACATCTTTCGATTGATACAAAATTAGACAATGTGCCCCCTCGAGATGATGGGGGAGGGGGGTAAATTTGTTAACTCCACGGGGTTATGGCGTCAGCAAGTTTGCCACGGTCAGAATTTTCAAAGGTAGCGAGCAGGCTGGTCGCCGAAGGCGGCTAGTTTTATAATAAAGCTGAACATAGAGTTTCGTGGAAATCCATTAATATTTGTGGCAGCTATCTTGTACACCCCAGACAGACCGACATCAGTTTAAAAGTAGTCAAAATGTGTTCAGGAGGTCCCAAAACATATATTGGCGACAAAATCTGGAATTCAAATATTTTCATGGAAACAATACTTTTGCTATACCATTTCCCTATATTAAAAAATCTGATGTGGTCAACACAGACTCAAATGAATTTTCTCTTAACCTTTTCTTTAATTCATTAAATTGAGATTAATTGCGCAAAATAACACACATAATTATTTGTGACAGATACCGTGAACACAAGACATAGACCCCAGACAGACGGACATCACTCTAAAAATAATCAAAGCGCATTCGAAAGGTCCTAAAACCTATATTGGCATCAAAATCTTAAAATTAAAAATTTTCATGAGGACAATACTTTCCCTTTACTATATCTCTATATTAAAAAAAATGTACGTTAAAAATCGTGAAAAGTACGTTAATTATGTAAAAAAATCAAAACGTATTAAGGAGGTCCTGAAACACATATCAGCATCAAAGTCTCGACATCGAAAATTTTCGTGAAAACAATACATTTTCTATACTATATTCTATAATACGAGAAAGCAAAATTGAGAATAAAACTATGGAGAAAGTTATGTACATATTTTTTGCTCCATAAGCATAAAAATTCCAAGAGTGAAAAAAAAATTAAGCTTCCACTTCTACCAACAGCTACTTTGGAATGTCCCTCAGCGATATCAAAATTTACTATCTGTTGAAGAAGTTCTTAGAGTACTTGGCCTTCGTCCAAACTTTTCTCAAGTACGACTGAAGCTCGCCTCCACTTTCTTTAAATATGCGTATGCACTTTTTTGCCTCACTTGTGTAAAAAGGGCGTTCGGAAGAACATATTTATTGGAATAAACTAGTGGGAAAAGATAGTTCCTGTTTGCAAAAAGTAACAATTTTGAGCATCTTTCTCAAATAACAGAAAGGTTGGATTATTTGTTCGAGAAAAAATGTTGAAATTGTTTTACTAATTTAAGGCAGGATGTACTTTGAAAGTTTGAATTACTTGGATGTTTGCCGCAGTGTGATTTAATGAAACACAATTTTACCATTATTTACTAAATTAGATGAAGTGTGGTTCAACTTAACTTTTTTATACCAGAATCGATTTTTTTTTTTAGATTTCACAAGTACGTTTATAAAAAAAATCGGTATTGTGAGACCAAATGATTACAATTATGTCAATTATGTCGTGTTACCCTTCATTTTAAAGGGCAGGAAAAAATATTTCAATTGATACTATGGTTGACTATCTACCCCTTCGGGAAAGGGGAGTATTATCTTGCCCCTTCGAGGGGGGCTAAAGTTGTCATGAACACAATAATAGTATCAAGGCTATTTATCACTACAATGATTGAATCTTCTAAATTTCGTGATCATTAAACTATAACCCTTTTTATGCATAATTATATCGAACTTTTCCCTATGCTTCCATGTTAAGTAAACATAACGTTGCGAATAAATTTTGAAGTTCAAGCTGGGATTTCAAAAAATTTTATTTAGTTCTAAATTTCAAGTTAACAAAGCAGTCTATAAAGTTTCATGAAAATGTTGTAATCATTGAGCAACAAATAAATCCTTTTATAGATTATGTGAAATTTTGTCCTATGCTGCCATGCTAAAGAAATTTAGAATTTATAATGAAAGTTTTCCCTCGAATTTAAAGAAAAATCTATATAGTTCTAAATTTTTTTTTATAACAAATATAAAGTTATATATTTGATATAAAGTTTCGTGAAAATCTATTAATATGTGTGGCAGCTATTGTATACGCAAGAAATCAATCCCAGACAGACAGACATCACTCTAAAAATAATCAAAACGTATTCAGGAGGTCCTAAAACCTAGATTGGTATTAAAATTTTGAAATCAAAAATTTTCGTGAAAACAATAATTTTTCTATACTGCATTCCATAATACGAGAAAGTAAAATTGAGAATAAAACTATGGAGGAAGTTATGTGCATATTTTTTGCTCCATAAGCATAAAAATTCCAAGAGTGAAAAAAAATTAAGCTTCCACTTCTACCAACAGCTACTTTCGAATGTCCCTGAGCGATATCAAAATTTAGTATCTGTTGAAGAAGTTCTTAGAGTACTTGGCCTTCGTCCGAACTTTTCTCAAGTACGACTGAAACTCGCCGCCACTTTCTTATATGCGCATGCACTTTTTTGCCTCACTTGTGTAAAAAGTGGCGTTCGGAAGAACATATTTATAGGAATAAACTAGCGTGAAAAGTTAATTACCGTTTGCAAAAAGTGATAATTTTGAGCATCTTTCTCAAATAACTGAAAGGTTGGATTATTTGTTCGAGAAAAAATGTTAAAATTGTTTTACTAATTTAAGGCAGGACGTACTTTGAAGGTTTGAATAACTTGGATCTTTGCCGCAGCGTGATTTAAGGAAACATAATTTTACCATTATTTACTAAATTAGATGAAGTGTGGTTCAACTCAACTTTTTAATACCAGAATCGATTTTTTTTTCAGATTTCACAAGTACATTTATAAAAAAAATCGGCATTGTGAGCCCAAATTATTACAATTATGTCGTGTCACGCTTCATTTTAAAGGACAGGAAAAAAATTTTCAATTGATACTATGGTTGACTATGTACCCCTTCGGGATAGGGGAGTATTATCTTGCCCCTTCGAGGGGGGGGCTAAAGTTGTCATGAACACAATAATAGTATCAAGGTTATTTATCACTACAATAATTGAATCTTCTAAATTTCGGAATCATTAAACTATAACTCCTTTTATGCATAATTATATCGAACTTTGCCCTATTCTTCTATGTTAAGTAAACATAAAATTGCGAATAAATTTTGAAGTTCAAGCTAGAATTTCAAAAGATTTTATTTAGTTCTAAATTTCAAGTTAACAAAGCAGTCTATAAAGTTTCATGAAAATGTTGTAATCATTGAGCAACAAATAAATCCTTTTATAGATTATGTCAAAGTTTGCCCCATGCTGCCATGCTAAAGAAATTTAGAATTTATATTGAAAGTTTTCCCTCGAATTTAAAAAAAAATCTATATAGTTCTAGATTTTTTTATAACAAATATAAAGTTATATATTCTATATAAAGTTTCGTGAAAATCCATTAATATTTGTGTGCAGCTATCGTATACGCCAGAAATCAATCCCAGACAGAAAGAAATCACTCTAAAAATAATCAAAGCGCATTCGGAAGGTCCTGAAACCTATTTTGGCATCAAAATCTTAAAATTAAAAATTTTCATGAAGACAATACTTTCGCTTTACCATCCTTCCATGTTAAAAAATCTGATGTGGACAGCACATGACTTTCCCTGAAGACTCAAATGGATTTTGTCTTTATTTCTTCCATAATTCATTAAATTGAGTTTAATTGTACAAAATAACACACATAATTATTTGTGACAGATACCGTGAACACAAGACATAGACCCCAGACAGACGGACATCACTCTAAAAATAATCAAAACGTATTCAGGAGATCCTCAAACCTATATTGGTATTAAAATTTTGAAATCGAAAATTTTCGCGTAAACAATAATTTTTCTATACTATGTTCTATAATACGAGAAAGTAAAATTGAGAATAAAACTATGGAGAAAGTTACGTGCATATTTTTTGCTCCATAAGCATAAAATTTCCAAGAGTGAAAAAAAAATTAAGCTTCCACTTCTACCAACTGCTACTTTGGAATGTCCCTCAGCGATATCAAAATTTGCTATCTGTTGAAGAAGTTCTTAGAGTACTTGGCCTTCGTCCAAACTTTTCTCAAGTACGACTGAACCTCGCCTTCACTTTCTTTAAATATGCGTATGCACTTTTTTGCCTCACTTGTGTAAAAAGTGGCGTCCGGAAGAACATATTTATTGGAATAAACTAGTGGGAAAAGATAGTTTCCGTTTGCAAAAAGTAACAGTTTTGCACAACTTTCGCATATAACAGAAAGGTTGGATTATTTATCCGAGAAAAAATGTTGAAACTGTTTTACTAATTTAACGCAGGGCTTACTTTGAAAGTTTGAATTACTTGGATGTTTGCCGCAATGTGATTTAAGGAAAGATAATTTTACCATTATATACTAAATTAACTGAAATGTGACTCAAACCTACTTTCTTATACCAGAATCCAATTTTAGCAGCTTTAATGTTTTTTTTATCATATTTTGCAAGAAAATTTTTGAAAAATCTGTATGGTACCAAATGATTACAACTATATCGTGTTACTCTTCACTTTAAGGGGCTTGAAAAATCTTTCGATTGATACCATACTTGTCAATGTATCCCCGGGGGGTAGTTTCCCCCCCCCTCCCCCCGAGGAGGATACTGACGTCACGAACAAAAAAAATTCTATCTACTCCTAGATTTTTTTTGTAACATGGTCGGATATAAAATTTCGTGAAAATCTATTAATATTCATGGCCGTTATTGCGTACACAAGAAATCGACCACCGACATACAGACGGACATCACTCAAAAAATAATGAAAACGTGTTCAGGAGGTCATCAAACATATATTGGCATCAAAATCTCGTCAAAAATTTTCGTGAAAACAATACTTTCTTCACGAATTCAGTTTTTCATGATTTTATTTTTTAACGAATGTAACCTTCCATAAAGTAGGGAGGTCTATATTGTAGTCTAGTATAGGTACGGTATCAAAAAAAAATAATCGAAGAAAATCTTCGTACTTATTTTATAGCATCTTAGCTTTCTGCTGGAGAAACCTCCAAACACCTGTACTCATGTCAAGTGTTAATTATGAAATAGACAAACCAAACCCCTTAAGTAAGCAGAACTCAGAAATTGTACATTCTACTAGATTAAGACATTTTTTTTCCTGCAGAAACATTTAAGCTTCAAGAATCAAAAAAGTAAAAGTAAGCAGTGTGTGCTATTCCACAGGCTGTGCCACAAGTCATCTGACGATTGAAAATGATACAAACGAACCTTGATTATTATACATAAAAATACTTTTATCGAATGAATTTCTAAATGTCATATTTGCTATATTTTTGCAACTGGTTCTGATATTTTATATTTTACAGAGAATGTTTTCGTTTTAAATTAACAAGTGTGCAATGTCTTGCAAGCTATAAACATAGCCACCATTTAAATTATTTCAATCAATTTGAAATTATAATAAAAATACATATAACATAACCACGGATAAACATTTCATGATTATTTTTTATGATTCTATTAAACATCCAAAGAATATTACTAAAAGAGATCAATCATGCACAAAGTAGTGATTATGAAACACTTTCCAACTGAAATTCAATTTTATTTAAACACCTCTAAAATGTGATACAGTCAGCACTGATATTTTTTAAATTATCACGGTACTACAGTAATTTATATTCTTGAAAACTTAAAACTTCATATAAAAGGACAATACATAAAATGAACTTTATTCAAAGGACCTCACCAATGTAAACCGTGAGCCTCTCTATGTAAAATAAATGAATATTTCATTTGTATCACCTATATTCCAGACTCAGAGTTAAATAACTTTGCTTGAAAAAAAATTCAACAATTCTTATACAACTCATTTTACAATCGCTTGATTTGTTTACATTTTGCATGGTATAATTTAAAGTTAAAATTGGGTTTCGTTGTAGGAATAGCGTTAAATTTTGGCTTCGTTGTAGGAAAATTTAGTGATGATTTAAAATAAAAAAATATTGTAATTGCGTTAATACGTAATTTACACAGATAATACGCAAAAAAAAGCTGTTTTAAGCACGAATACTACACTATTTATAAATTCAAACAATCTTTAAACGCCTACGGTTACAGCGGTAAAAATAGAAGCCACATTTCATTTTGCAATGAGTCGAGCGATATCTTCTTCTATCATGAGTGTAATTATTATTGCAATTTTTATTTAAAAAATAATCAACATATTTTGCTGAAATTTTTTTACACATTTTATTTTATCAATTTGAATATTTCTAAAAATTTTCGAAGCAATTTATGAATTTCAACTCAAAAATTTATGAATTTCAACTTAAAAAGTGTTAGAAAAATTATATCCCATAGCGTTCAATGTATTTCATTTTTTCAACCCGGGTAAAATCCGAAACTAATTGGGCCATATTATTCATTTTCATTCCGATGTGTGTCCATCAGGCCGTCTCAACAGCATACTAAAATTTCATTTCGATAAAGTCATTTTTACGGCAATTACCGTATGAACGGACAGACAGACAGAATGGCCAAAGTCATAAATACTTTTCAGTTATTTTGGAAAGTGTAAAAACGTTGGATTCCAACAAAATATGATAAATATTATTGACCTCCATCACATATGTACCTTTACGTAACCTATTTATTGCATGAAAAGTAGCAAAATTATTGTTAATAGTTTGCTTATAAAATTAAAAAATATCATACACAGTAATGTAAAGCAAAAATATGTACTTACTGCAAATTCCCGGTTTATAATGAGGGAGAAAAAAGAAATACCAACTATTACTACAATTTTACTGAACACAATAAAAATTAAAAATTTGCACTGAAAATCATAAAAACATAGAAATTACCAGAAAGATTTAACCGTTATATTTATTAAACTGTAACTGTAGTAATCTTATCAATGAGCAATCATGCATCCCAGGCATTTCCGGCAGAAAAATACTTTTTCTATGTGTTTAACATTTCAGTTATTTATTTTTCGATCATTAATTTTTATCTTTTGATCGCCTCCTCTCCTTTCTTCTTTTATAAATTGACTTTGCTTATACTTAGTATTATCAGCGACTGTTAGGATCGCGCTCCTTTTGCAGATAGCAGGAAACCATAAATCCGTTTTACATATTTTATATGCTCACTATGGTGCGGTGAATAGATGGTTGTCGATAGATGGTGATCGAAAATATTATTGCAAAGTTTCCATGTCGACATCATCGGAAATATCAAAAAACGTTCTTTCCAACGGCCTTTGAACGCAACCCGCAATAGTTCCTTCATACCTATATATTTATTTTAAAATACATCAAAATATGCATTTTCAGGTTATCTGATATTCATTTTGCCGCTTTCGAAAAGGAAGATTAGCACAATTCTGCAGTTTGACAAAAATGTAGGTGTATACCTTCATTCTAACAAAAGAAAATTTTTTGATTAGTTTATTTTCTGATTTTCTGTTAGTTATCAACCAAAAGCATAAAAATCGAAATTTTCGACATTGTCCTTTCTCCAATTTTCTGGGTGTTGCATGGTATTTCCCTACTTTTTACATTTCCTACATACATAGTATAATGTATAGGGAAAGTATTATGACACAGTCGAACATTTGCCCTTGGGCCAGTCAAGTGGTCTGGGACTTCAACACTTCAACAGTCGAACATTCGAATTTGAGTTTTTTACGTAAGAGCACGTTAAGCATCCTTAAACTTGAGTCAACCGTTTTTGAGGTGATGTCTGTGGGTGAGGGATGAAAATAATTTTGTACAATTATTACAATCGATGAATGTTAAAACCCTATTTACTTTAAACAGAATCGAAAGTACTGAAAACACTTCAAATTTCGAGTGAATTCTTGAAAAAATCGGAACCTTCATTATTATAAAGTAAAAAATGATTTTCAATGCAATTTTTCATTAGAAAACGAATTTTAGGTTGCTAGCATGAACCGTTCTTGAGATATTGCAGTATTTATGAATAAATTGTTATTAAAAACATTAATAAAAGATCGGTACATTCAATGTTCTTATATAAATTATCATTTCACACATAATTTTTCATTGTAAAACTAATGACACAGACAAGCTTCAGAACGCTAGCCTAAATCATTCTCGAGATATTGAGCATTTTTCAAATAAGTGCACCAAAAATATCCCAAAAAATTAAATCAAATAGTACGTGTCCTCCAATATGTTCACTTCCCATGTACAGCATTATACAACATATTTCTTACCATCATTCTTAAAGATCTATTTTGCTCCATTTACGAAACAATTACTTCTTGAAATAATTTTATATTCTGACGCCAAAGACGTCGCCAACAGTTATTTATTTGGCGGATATTAATTAAATGCCAATCGTATTTTGAACCAAAAGCGGCTAATTTTAATTTACGTGGTACTAATTCAATGAAAAAAACATTTGACTGTGGATTTTATATATCTTAATTTCGAAATAAAAATACATTGCGATTGCATGATGTAGTAAAAAACTTGTGCTGTCTACATCACATATTTAGAAAATAAAATAAGCATTTATCTACTTATTTTAATGGAGCTATTAAATACATTAAAAAGAAAATACGAGATAATTTATTACCTAATTATGCCAAGGAAAACCATCTTAAAAATAGTTTAATGTGTTATAACTACATAAATAACACGGGAACGTTCAGAAAAGAAAATTCAACAATATCTTTGCACTTTTTACATCCATTGGAATTTTTTTTTTTTGAAGAATTTTAATAAATGGTTCTCTAAATTTTCTAAAGTGAAAAGTTTCTTTCAAAACATTTGTTTATGTTCGATAGATCGTTTGTTCAAAACGGCGGAAAAGATGTTTAACAATGGCTATAGAATCTCTAGCATTGTTAAAGCGAGTAGCTCGGTTTGGCAATTTTTAAAGGTAAATACTATTAACTACGGTAGTTCTTTACTGTTTTCATATTGAATATTTTATTCCCATGGAAGGAAGACAATGAGCTAGTTTGCCTATCTGTTAGAAGTTTTATAACATCTCGCATTCAAATAAAAAAGTCTGATGTGGACAGCACATGACTTTCCCTGCAGACTTATATCCAAGTTCTCTTTATTTTGATTAAATTTAATTCACTTTTAATTCAATTTTCGTTCTTATTTCGTAACTGGACTTATTTTCAAAGGTGGCGTCGAGAAAATGCGAAAAAACTAAAATATCTCTAGAACGGCTAGTCCTAGTGTAATGGGGTTGTTCTTATTCTTTCCTTCATTAAAAATTTATAAATCAAGCATTTAATGGATTTATTTGAGCATAAGTAGTTTTTATTTTAAATTTTGACGAGTTTTGAGAGCCATTTGGCAAAAAAAGGCAGGTTGTTTTTTTCCGAATCGTACCAAAACCTAATCAGCACCAAGGTCACACCCAAGTGACTTACATACCAAATTTTATAAAATTCGGCCATTAGTTTTTGATTTAGAGTGGATGCAGGCAATTTTTGCGGACCATTTCGCAAAAAAGGTTCTTTTATCCCGAATCGTACTAAAAACTAATTAGCACAAGGAAGTAAACGAATCGTTTACTTCTTTGGTTCTGAGTCTGTTCTGGTGCTTTTGTTTTCGCACATTTGGGAGACTGACCATTGAATTATGTTGGTGCCGTGAGCGTTACCCGGGTTGTAAAAGCTGCTTCAAGCGGGAAAGGGGTGTCGTAATCCACCCCTGCCATTTTTATGTAATTCATATGGTCACTCACGTCCTTATCTGCTTACATTCATGTATTCTACTAGGGAATTTGAACAGCATTTGCGCCTCCTCCTTTGTAGTGAATCGTTCTTTAAATTTCAGGCTTCTTTAGGATATATCCTATTTTTGTCTCACTTTATTGTATTAGTATATATATATATATATATATATATAAATTAAAATAACAAATACAAAAGTGCAGGAGTGTGAATCAGTAACCACAGTATCAAACCGCAAGCAATATAAAAGCGTGTAGTGAATAGCAAAAAGCAACGAGGAAGGGCCGGAAAAGTAGAGCACGGAGAGGCCAGGACAAGGAAAATATATTAAAGAATAGTATATCTGCCAGAAACGTCTTCAGGGGCACATTCTAGACAGACATACTAAAATCCGTTGTTTCTATGATTGCATAAAAACACGTGGTTAAAATATTATGCAATCTGTGCCCAACAACGGAATAACGAGAATAGCAGAAAAAAACCAAATAGGATAACATTCAATTATAAAACATAAAATACCACATAGACATGAACATGAAAAATATAGCGCACAAATATATATATATATATATATATATATATATACACAATATATACACAAATATATACACAAATATATATATATATATATATATATATATATATATTAGAAAGATACAATAATAACCAATTCCACGAAATATTAAAATAATACAATCACCAAAGCAGTTAAGCCACGGCTACCATGCCAAAAAGAAAAAATAAACAACTTTAGCTCAATTTGGAGGTTAATTAGACTAGATTCATCATCAGGTTTGTGAATCTAACGCTAATTAACCCAAACACATGCTTGTTTCAGATATAACAATAGTATGTTACTATAAATACCATGACTCAGACTACAAGCATTAAAAGAAGAAAAATTACATATTTTTAAGCAATCAAGTATCACTATGATCCATGAAGCAGGAATCTTGTATGCACGTGCAGTAAAGGCAAGCAGTTGTAACTGAATGAAAAAAGTTCCGGTGCATCCGGGAAAAGGATGAGAAAATAAATCATAGAATCAGAGGTGGAACAAATAATTGAAGTGGCTTCCACTGAAACCCGTCCAGGGAGTTAGAGTAGGAGTCAGGACAACCATTAATAAAAGGTAAATAGGATGAACAGGAATCATATGTATATTTAATATAAATCTTTTACAGTATTATTTCATTTCTACTCTTCTCAATATGTGATCCCCATTTGGCAAAACTTTTTGTGTTTAAATTTAAAATTCATGTTAGTTTTGGTAAAGAAATGTACTCTTCAGTGCAGATCTCAATTTATCTATTTGTGCTATTTGCCATTAGGTAATTTGTGTATATATTATATGATAATCCAGTATATATTTATATTAATATTTATATTAATATTTATATTTATTTTTATATTCAAGAAATTATTTATAATCTAGTATTGGATTTGAAAACTGTTTAATATATTTTATGTTCCTTGTACTGTTTATTACCACTATGTAAATCTCAATTACTATGATATGTTTTATTATTATTTGTTAGCGCCTGACAAAATAGTGTAACTGTTAATCAATACACTAGTGCTCGGTAACCTATATACAATAGGATATAGGGGATCGACAACCAGCAACCCATTATTTTGCTTTCTTGATTTGTATATACTCTTAGATGTCAAGCTTGAACTATTCACCAAAACTCTTGAATTTTCGTACTTGCCAGGATAAACGTTGTAAGACCTGTCCATCAGCTTTACCCTCTCAGATTAATAATAATAACATTAAACATTTAACTTTTTGTAAAGTATATAATTGTATTTCTAAATTAACATGTATCGCTTATAATATCCCCTCTATTGGACAAACCAGCACTCCGCTTCACCTTCGTTTAATGTTCATCGAAACCATATAAAGAAATTTAGCTCTCGAGCATCTCGCAATTCACAACTTCCTCTTCCTGTTTATCATAACACTGGCAATAATTTTGAATATGCCCATTTTAATCTTCATGGAATTGATAAAGCTTCTATTTCGATTCTGGACACTGTAAAGAATCCTGTTCATAGATTATATTTTGAAAATTCAGTAAATAAACAGCATAAAACTATTTTTCCATATGGATTAAATCAAATTTATAATTACAGAGATGTAGTAAAAACTATTCATAAAAATTTAAATTGTGATCTCTCTGTTTTTAACATCCTAAATTACAACTCTAACTATTCACAATTATTTAAAAATGAAATTGGAAATATATTTATATTTTAAATTATTTTCTAAATATGGTAGTTTGAAATGTTTTCGTCGCTCAATTTAAAACATTAATTTATAGTTAAATAAAAAGATCCAATAGAAGGAATTATAACAATAAAAAATGTCAAAATCTAAACATAGAAGCAAAAATTACTGAGCTAGAAAATAACTTCTTATAACATAAACAGTATAAAACCTGGATGTTTAATATCAGAAAATAACTTTTAAATCATGTCTATAATACTTTCTTAAAGTCTTATAATCATGATAAGCATTTTTCACACCTATTATACGATCTTATTATAACTAGAGCTTATTTCATAAACCTACATCTGTCCATTCAATCCATTTCTACCTCTAATTATCATCAAAATTAAAAGTATAATACTTATCGTGTAATTAAATGCAAAAATTCATTTTATAACAATATAAATTTCAATTATTTATTTCAGCAGTATAAACACTGTTTTCCTCTTCCTAATACGCATATTTTCAAAACATTTAAATATAATACCCCTTTGGGTAGACAGATATTCAATTACAATGATACATCCAAATATCTATTAAATCAAAATACCAATCCCAATTTTCCTTGTGTTTGCAACCAACCAAATTATTCTAAATTTATAGACTGCAATCATAACACACATAATTACTAGTGATCTCAATGTTGTTCAAAATTCAGTACTTACAAATCTTATGCTTTATGGCACCAACTTTCGGATCCAAAATACATTAAATCATTGTCTTAATTAAACATCTAAATATCGAATAAATAAATTGGTATCACGTCTGATTTCAATAGCAAAAATCTGATGTGGGCAACACAGGAATTTCCTTATATAATGCAATGAATTTACTGCTTATACAGTAAAAAAATAGGTTTTTCCTATAGTAGATACTTATACTCTTTCCAAGATATTGAATTTTCGACAATTAGTTGTCATTTTCATTTATTTAGCTTCATTTTTATCCATTTGGGGAGATTTTCGTTAATCTAGCAGCATTTCAAAAAGTCGCCAAGTTGGCGACATTCCACCAAATTCGTCGCCAAAATCTCGCCAAGCGTGATGGACGGAGAAATAAGTTATTCTTATACCAGATAAATGACTATTGGCGTTCAAATACGAAAGTATTACTCAAAGTATCTTTTCTTGTGAATGGAACGAGTTAGATCCATGAGAATGATGTCACCAAATTTATCACATGATATTACATATGAAAAGTAAACATATTTCTCAACAAAAATTATTTGTTTTAATTTATGGGATTTTTTTGATAAATTTATTTGAAAAATGTCCAATATCTCGAGAGCGATTTATGCTAGCGTTCTAAAGCTTATGTCAATCGTTTTCTAAGAGAAAATTACATAAAAAATGTCTATTTGCGTAACTTTATTAAAGTTTTTGATTTTTTGATGATTTTTTCAAAATTTAACGCGAAAATTTAAAGGGGTTCTGAACATCCGATTACGTTCAACAATAATAGACTTCCAATATTCACGGATTGTGATTTTTGTACCAAATTTCATTCGAATCGCTCCATTCGTTCGTGAGATATCGTCTCCACAGTCTCACTGACACACACAAACACACATACACACACACACACACACACACACACACAGACATCACCTCAAAAATGTTTGATTCGTGATCTGGGATGTTTGAAACGTGCTCTCTCGTCAAAAACTCGAATTCGAATTTTCAACCCCGGCACAATACTTTCCTTACACATTATGTATGTAAGGAAAGTAAAAAGATCAAGCACACAACTTTGATTGAAGGTCTTTATTACACTTCTTATGAGACGTGCAAAATTCCATAGCGTACCATAGCGCTTTCGAGCGTAAATACGCTCTTCACCAGTGGCTACATGGGAATTAAAATGATCGTTCATATATAGACCAGAAAAGAAGACAAATTAGCATAAATACAATTAGTAACTGAACATTCGATTATCAAAGGAAAATTACACAAAAAAATTAAAATATTTTTTCACAGATTCAAAAACGAGTATATCTCAAGAAAAGTACAATTAAAAATACTATTTTTATTACAGGAATGTAAATTCAAAAAGGACTGCCAGGCCCAATCCCCAAGAGGATGACGTCAAAGATAACTATGAAGAGACTTGAATTGCATGGAGTCGAGAATAAGTCGCCAAGCATTACTTAAAATCTGAACGGAGTCAAAATTACAAATCGACGCGCGGTAGATATAAATAAAAAAGGATCCAAAAAAGAGAATATTACGGGTGTTATTACAACTAAACGCATTAAAAGGAAAGTTTTTTCAAAAATAGGCCGATAATTATCGTTAACAACATAATGAGCAAGGGCCGTAGAAAGTTTACCAATTCTATCAAGTACTTTCTTGTGTAAGTTCATTGCTATATTCGGCCGCAAGAATGAAGGTGATCATAGTATAAATTTGTTTTCTAACCTCATCCATATCAATTAAATTTTTAATTATTCCTGTATTTAGTGTTTGTACCATCATCCTCTCCTTTCCATTTTTCTCTTATTATTTCTATTTTATAATGTGTCGGATCTTTTTATAACGTTTCAATCACGTGGATGTATCATAATATGAAACACATTTGGAACATCTGTGGATGTAAAGATCCCTGATAAGTAGCTTCCACAAAGGTTCTATCCAATTCCATGAATTCAAATTTACATCGTTTCTTAATCATATTTTTGATATTTTAGGCTTCCGACATTTACCATCCCTTTGACTCACGTGCTTAGATTGTATGTATCATTATTATACATGGGGATTTAATCCCCATGTTTTGTTGTTTATATCACCATTTAATATGAAAATAAGTTCAATTTCAATTCTCTGGTGTCAGTTTTCCTTTCGTTAGATATTACATTTCAAATCCTCTTTGATGGATATCATTAACCTCCTTAATGTCACTGAATTTTTGTTATATATATATATATATATATATATATATATATATATATATGTGTGTGTGTGTGTGTGTGTGTGTGTGTGTGTGTGTGTGTGTAATGCCGTCGTATGTTAAAATAGGTGGTACAACTAATCGGCTGCTACAATAGTCATCTAATACTTGGTGACCATACTCTCATCGTCTCCGGACAGCTTTAGCTGGTTATGGAGAAATATGCTGGGGGCCTTGGTATTAAAATGAACTAGGTAAAGTTTCTAAAAATCTGGCCAAGATTTATTTCCCCATGGCTGACACAAAAGCCATTGCTGACAATGCGAACGACACAGGCATCTATGGCTGCGATATTTATGATTTTGAACTTCGAAGCCTTCTAGCTACCGCCCGCGAAAGGAATGTTATAAGCCACGAAAACAGCACGCTTTTAAATAAAATAATTTAAAGAAATTTAATTAATTTAAGTATTATACAGTTGGTTGAATTCAGTTGGCATTGGTTGAATTTCTAGCACAGACTAAAAAACAACTGGTTTCTTTTTTTGGCTAACTTCTCGCCAAAGCATATAAAATTTCGATAAAATAAAATCAAAAAATATATTTGCTTAACATTCATATATACCGGTAATATTAAAAAGTATATTTTATATAAAATTGCTTCCACTTAAAGTTAAAGGTATATAATAATTGCAGCATCAACTACTTTAAAATCTAGAAAGCGGCGTCGAATCATGCCGTCGGCAGTTGAAATAGACAATACAACTAACCACCGGTTACACTCGTCATCTAATGTTTGGTGACCATACTATTATCGTCTCCAGACGCCTTTAGCTGGTTATGGGGAAATATGCTGGGGGGGCCTTGGTATTAAAATGAATTAGGTAGGGTTTCTTAAAATCTCGCCAAGATTTATTTCCCCATGGCTGTCACAAAAGCCATTGCTGACAATGCGAACAACACAGGCATCTATGGCTGCGATATTTATGATTTTAAACTTCGAAGCCGTCTAGTTACCGCCCGCGAAAGGAATCTTATAAGTCACGAAAACAGCACGCCTTTAAATAAAATAATTTAAAGAAATTTAATTAATTTAAGTATTATACAGTCATTGGTTGAATTTCTAGCACGGACTAAAAAACAACTGGTTTCTTTTTTTGGATAACTATCTCTCCAAAGCATATAAAATTTCGATAAAATAAAATCAAAAAATATATTTGCTTAACATTCATATATACCGGTAATATTAAAAAAGTATATTTTATATAAAATTGCTTCCACCTGAAACTGAAGGTATATAGTAATAGCTGCAGCAACTACTTTAAAATCTAGAAAGCGGCGTCGAATCATGCCGTCGGCAGTTGAAATAGACAGTACAACAAAACCACCGGTTACACTAGTCATCTAATATTTGGTGACCATACTATCATCGTTTCCAGACTGCTTTAGCTGGTTATGGGGAAATATGCTGGGGGCCTTGGTATTAAAATAAACTAGGTATGGTTTCTTAAAATCTCGCCAAGATTTATTTCTCCATGGCTGGCACAAAAGCCTTTGCTGACAATGCGAATAACACAGGCAGCTATGGCTGCAATAGTTATGATTTTGAACTTCGAAGCCGTCTAGCTACCGCCCGCGAAAGGAATCTTATAAGCCACGAAAACAGCTCGCCTTTAAATAAAATAATTTAAAAAGAAATTTAATTAATTTAAATATTCTACAGTTATTTGGTGAATTTCTAGCACAGAATAAAAAACACCTGGTTTCTGAGCATGAGCTAAATCATTAACTAATTTATTAATTTGAAACAGAAGCACAAAATTATTCTAAAAAACACTTGAATAAGGTTATGAAATTACGCAGTATTTAACAAAAATTAAAAAAAAACTATTTCGAGAGCTAATTGAAATAACTTCATCAAAAAAATTAAAAATATATACATATTTCTTCATTTCTGTGAAAAATACAGAAGCACAAAATTATTCTAAAAAACACTTGAATAAGGTTATGAAATTACGCAGTATTTAACAAAAATTAAAAAAAAACTATTTCGAAAGCTAATTGAAATAACTTCATCAAAAAAATTAAAAATATATACATATTTCTTCATTTCTGTGAAAAATACCAGAACAATGTTAAAAAGAATTTAGAAAATAATGAAAATAAAGAAACGGCAAACAACCGGTTTCACAAAACTACAGGAACTACTTCATCAATGAAATTTAAATAACTTTTGATCAAACTACTTTTAAAATACCAATTAATTAAAAGCTGCGAAATTAAGAATAGAACAATAAACGTAGAAAGTAATTGGTTTCGAAATATGTATGAGTTCACTTCATCAGGTAAATTTAAATAAAATTCGATAAAACTATTTTAAAAAATACCTGTGAATAAAAGGCTTCATAGTTACGAGAAATAAAACAAACAAATACTGAAGGAAAACAACCAGTTTCGGTAGCTATATGAGTTAACTTCATCAACTAAGTTCACACAATGTTCGATCCAACAACTGATTTTTTCCCCAAGGCAAACAGGTCAGTCACACTTATGTGCTTTTTGGAAATCGGCTGACTTGAGTTAATACATAACATTTTAATATCATTTGATTTCATAACATAATATACACAGTTATTTTCAAGAATTGAGTATGCTACTTTTGAAAGTTATCATTACTGCTCTGCAGGAAATGATGCTATGGAAAACTTTAATTTCGAGTAACTAGTGTTCTAATCACACAAAATAAAAAAAAAAATCTTAATACTACTTTTTGCATAATGTATCTACACATAAAATATCATAGGGATACGTACATTTTTTAAGTCTTGTATCCAAACCTCACATACACCACACATACATACAAACAGACATCTTTCAGAAAATGCTCAACACGTATTCAGAGGATCTTAAAACGTACTTTCCTATCAAAATCACGGATTCAAAAAGTTTCGGCTAAACAATGCTCTTTTTATTTTTTTGTAATATTTTATTAAGTAAAAATATTAATTGGGATCGTAAAGCAATTCTTCGGGGTCGTATAGTAATTTCATTTTGTTAAAAAGGGGTCGTATGGTAATCACATTTTAATAAGGGAGTTCGTATATGGTAATAAAGTTCTGTTTAAGAGTCGTATAGAATTTACGTGTTGCAAAGAGAGATTGCATAATAATTACGTTTAATGTAGGGGATCATATAGTTCGTTCGTTACTAATTTCCCGTGGTGAAGGAGCGCCTGTGCACCACGTCCACAAGACCCCCCAGGGTATCCCATGACGAAGGGGAGGAGATTTTCATCTTCACTTTTTATAGAGGCTCCCCGAAGGGCGGAAATCTGACTTGGGATCGACATGACAACATCCATGCCCGCTGGCGAGATTCGAACCCGCAACCCGGCAATCCAGCGATCAGACGGAAACGCATGCTCCTGACCGCTCGACCACCGGATCGGCAATCGTATTGTAATTACGTTTAATTAACAGAGTCTATAATAATTACGTTTTGTTAGAGGGTCGTATAATAATTACGTTTTGTTAGAGGGTCGTATAACAATTACATTCTGTTAAGGGGAATCATGTAATAATTGCTATTTGTTAAGAGAGATAATATAACAATTACGTTTTGTTAAGGGGGATCAAAAAGTAATTACATTTTGTTAATTAGATCGTATAGTGATGAAGTTTTGTTAAGGTGATCGTATAATAATTTAATTTTGTTCAAAGGTCATAAAGAAATTAATAATACTAACTGAGAGATGAGTGTGGTTTGTGTGCGTTTTATAATTTTATGAGCACAATTGCTGCGAGCGGATAGGAGAATATATTTTGCATAACTTTATATACTCCGTCATAGTGTTAACGTCTAGTAAAACTTTAATCCCCAATGAACGTTTAACTATTCACCATCCTGATTCAATAATAAAAATAATCTTATGGATACAACAAATTAACAAAATTCGATATTATGGAGTAAATACGTAGTACAACTTAGAGATTATATTTTATTTACTAGATCTTGCTGATATTTATTTACTAGATCTTTTGGTTGTGATGATTGATGTATTGAACATCGGTTCATGTATTGAACATCGGATCATGTATTGAACATCGGTTAGATATATCGAGAGATTCTGTGTTACCTGTCGACAAGTAAAATGTGAGATTAAAAATAGGAACTTTTCGAAAATCTGTCGGACCCTTAAGGATTAAAATAATTCTACGAATTTTCATTCGAATCGGTCAATTTGTTTGCAGAACATCCTACATGTACACAAATGGAAAACATCAATGATTCGTAATTATTTCATATCCGCTGTTAACAGAAAAATAAATCTACATATCAAAAATTTATACGTCGTACCCATTGAATAAAAATAAAAATAATAAAGAAATAAAATATAACTTAGCATAATTGAAATTTAAAATTTAAAAAAATAATTCAGTTATTGAAAATTTTTAATAAAAGCATACAAACTTGAATAACATATGTTGAAGCGACTTTTTGTAGAAAAAAACGAAAAATACCTCCTTCCAGACAGCATGTTAATCTTCACTCTTGGGGAAATAAATTTTAATCCATGGTCAAACCAATGAAAAGGCGAAGATATCATAAATTATCAATATCATAAAAGGCGAAGATATCATCACCAAGAAAAAGATATCATAAATTTTCTTAATTAATTTATTGGTGTCCATTCAACCGTTCTTCAGATACTTTAATAGGAGGCTCCGCTTCCTGCTCGTATTGCTTCGGAAACTCCCGTAACTCACTTCGCGAGTCGGTGGCTTTGCCTCCTACGCGCTAGCGCTTGCTGATTCGCAAGCTGTTTCAAACCAAACTAATGTTTAAATCGGAAGACGATTTTTTTTTCAATGTGGTTTCCTACCATTTTTCTACAAATGAACCAAATTCCATATGTTTGTATGCTATAGCTTTTGCGGTACCAGACAGAGAAACTCGTACAGAAACGTCTGTACGGAAACGTCTGTACAGAAAAACATTTGCTTGCAAATTACGTGCCTGCAAAAATTCGTGATCATAATATTGTTAATCTGTCCTGGACGCGAACTTGCAACTCAAATATTTTATCTTTGATTTTGACATTAAATATTTCTTGAACTAAAGTTTAAATCGAAAAAATGTTCATTTCAGCGTGTTCTCCTATCATTTCTCTAAAGTGTATCGAATTTTATATTTTTGTATGCTATAGATTTTACGATACGAAGCAGACAGACTAGAGGAACGAGAAATCTGTTAAACAGTGACATCAGCTACTTTTTTAATACAAGAAGGTAGTTACAGCAGATGATTTTTACTTTCCCTGTAGTACCTGGTAATGTATAGAGAAAGTATTGGAATCATATCAAAAGTCGAGTTTTCGACGGATCTACACGGTTTAGGATCTCTAGGACACGAAAAGAAGATATTTTAAGCGTGACGGCTGTGTGTGTGTGTTTGTGTGTCTGTATGTCTGTCTGTGTGTGTGTCTGTATGTGCAATGTATGTATCCACTCTAACTGAAAAACTAATGTACCGAATTTCATGAAATTCGGTAGGTACGTTCCTTGTGGGTGACTCTGGTGCTGATTAGATTTTAATACTATTCGGGATAAAAGAACTTGTCTTTAATGCGAAATGGCCCACAAAAATTGCCTGTATTCACTACAGCTGAAAAACTAATTGACAAAATTTCACAAAATTTTTAGATGTGTGGAACTAAATTTTTAGACTTGTGGGTTACCCTAGTACTGATTAGATTTTGGTACGGAAAAAAAGACATTGGCTTTTTTGCGAAATGGCCCACAAAAACCGTCAAAATCTAAAATAAAAGGCTACGTATGCTCAAATATATCAATTAAATGCTTGCTTTTTTATACGTAATCTTTGACGATGAAAAGAATAAGACCAACCCCCATTACTCTAGGACTAGCCGTTCTCGAGATATTTTAGGCTTTTTTTTTTCTTTTTTTTTCCCGTTATGCCGGTTTTGAGAATAAATCCAGTTACCAAATGAAATCGAAAGCTGAATTAAAAGTGTACATTCAGTGCAATTTCAATTCATTATGCGTCTTATTTAGTGCAATTAAACTTAATTTAACGCATTAATTATGAAATAAAGGGACAATGAACTTGAGTCTGTAGGGAAAGTCATGTGCTGCTTACATCAGGTTTTTTTTTTTATTTAATATTATCAACAAATATATTTAGAGCTTTTAATCCATAGTGGTTACTAGGGTAACCGAATTACGTTTAAAGCATTTGTTGGCTATTCTTTAAATAAAATTATTGAAAATAACAATTCTATATTGAATTGATTCTCTACTTAAATTGTCTAAAAACGTTGGAAATAGAGCAGCTTGCAGTAATAGGAGAGGAAATAATGTTTCACATATTGCAATTCCCATGTTGACAGAACTGTATAATGTACTCCATTTTTATGCTTAAAAAATTTGAAACTGTTTTTGATATTCAGAATTTATTAAGAGTGCGGAGTGTGATATTTTATGACAATTATTTACGTGTTGAAGTCCCAGAACGCCCGACTCATCTGAGGATTCGAGCAGCTGTTTAGGAATTATCCATGGGTGAAAACGTCAAGCTTAAAATGCTTCTTTGCACTAATAGAGCATTGAAAATGCAATAATTTTTCAAATTGAAAAGAACCTTGCTGTCCCAACCGGGAGTTGAACCCTGGATCTCCGAACTGGACAGCCGAAGCCCTACCTTTGAGCTATTACGGTTCTTATCGTCGAAGTCTACTCTACATTCTTCACCCTCTAATGTCAGATTGGCGTCAAATGACAATCTGACTGACAACTCCCTGTTATTTTTACCTTAGCTTAGCCTCGTAGTACTACTATTTTTACCCAGGTAAGTATCATGCGTGATCGTTTTCCTCTCAATTTGAAATCAACGCTCAGTCTTCCAGAGTCCATTGAATACGTACTAGTTGTACTAGGGTCAATTTCAGACTTCCGACATCTTTGCACTAGCCTACAGGGTTGATTTGTTTGGGCGCCATCGTAAGGGATATTGCTGCCCCAACCGGAAATCGAACCCTAGATCTTCGAACTGGACAGACGAAGCTCTGCCGTTGAGCTATTGGGACGAAATTGCAAGCACTTACCGTTGAAGTGAACTTTGCAAAATAAAATAAGTATTTCTCTCCATTTTTTATGGAGCTATTAAATACTTAAAGAAGAAGAGGAAAGAATTATTACTTTAGCGTGTCAAAGAAAATTATTCAAGAAATATTTTAATCTGCTATTACTATATAAAGAACAGAGGAATGACCGCATTATAGAAAAAAAATCCAACAATATCTTCACGCCTTTTAAATCCATTGAAATATTCTTAAGAAATTTAATTGATTATTGTTTTCTAAATTTTCTAAAGTTAAAAGTTTCTTTTGAAATATTCATTTTTTTTTTCGATAGACCGTTTGTTTAAAATGGTGGAGGAGATGTTAAACAATAACGATAGAATATTTTGCATTGTTGGAGTAAAAGAAAAAAGCTTAGGAATTTTTAAAGGTAAATATAATTAATTAAAGTAGCATTTTGAAAATATTCTTAACTGGTATCATATTGCTTATTTTTTTCGTAGAAGGCATTCAATAAAAGAGGGGGATGTGTATCACGACAGAATTTAAAATAATAGTAGGGGGATTTTTCTAGTTGTTTTTAAAGCGTATATTTGCTAGAATTTGTTATACTGTCTCGAATTCAAATAAAAAATTAATAGAGTGTAGATCAACCCGACTTTGTCATACCAGAATCCTTTAAGTAGCTTGTGAGGATATTTTTTTTACAAAATTTACAAGAAAAATTCCAAAAAATCGGTTTCTTCGGACCAAATGATTACAATTATAACTTTTTACCCTTCACTTTAAAAGTTTTGAAAAATCTTTCGATTGATGCCATACTTGACAATGAAACCCCGAAAGGTGTTAACTTGCCCCCCCCCCCCCCCCGTCCAATTGGCGTCCATGGAAATCGCCGACAGAAACATTGCACCTGCTGCAGCAAGTGCAATGTTTCTGTTGGCGATTTCCATGGACGCCATTTCCTGCAAAGAGGGGTGGAACTGTTTGGGATAGGGTATGTCAAATACCTGTCTTTTTGGGAGGTTCTTCGTTTGGGATGGACGCAGTCCCACCCGTAAGCAAAAGGTTAAATGCATTTTTCTCGAAATGGAATTTTCGAAGGTTTTACATTTTTAAAATGCTCCATACGTCTTAATTTTTGGTTGAGATGCATGAAATTTAGCAAAAGACACCTTTCAAACTTTTTAATGAAACTGGGTATGCATTTTATAATTGGACTTTATTAAGGTAATTAAAAGTGAATAAGAACCTGGTTAAATGATGAAAATTAAGTTTTAATGCAGAAAAATATTTTTAAAAAATTAACTTTCTAAAGGATTTAAAAAGGAATACCCAAATTTGTTGATAATGTGTTTCTGAGTAATCATAATGTAAAATTAATCAAAAATGTGAACAAATAGCACGCAAGGAGCATTTTCAAATTTTCGTTAAAAAAAATTAAATTAAAAAAAATTCAAAATTATAACAAAATTGAAAAAATTGAATGGTATTTTATATAGCAATGTTAAGAAGAATATTTATACAAATTTTCATGTTTCTAAGTCAATAAATAAATAAAAACATTTCATCGTCCATTGTTCCCTTAATATCAGATTTGAATTAAAGCTATGAATTATAACCCCAATCCCATCCGAGTAACATTTCCGGGCAAGATCACAACAGCCAGGTCACTGCTGTAATGGAGACATAACAATTAAAATTAACTGGAATGCGACACAACGCGACTTTCTGATACCAGAATCCATTTTTAAGCTGCTCGTAACTTTTTTTATTTGTTTCCAAATTTTACAACCGTACCAGGTAGCATGATATAATTGTGATCATTGAGAACAACGATTTTTCCTGATATGGTTGGATTGATAGACAATGCTACCGAAACATCATTACAATAATATCTCCTAACAAAGCATAATTAATTTAATTGATTTACCGTCATATTTATCAATTTAGCGATATTTTTATCGATTTGGCGACATTTTAATCAATTTGGCAATATTTGAAAAAAAAATCGGAAAGTTGGCGATATCCCGCCAAATTTTTCACCAAGTGTTATGAACGGACGTGTGGAGAAATGGGTTATTAAGATATTAAATTAATCATTTCAACAAAGCAACAGGGATTATCAAGGAAAGTGAACTTAATTTTGCAAATATTGAATTTTAGTCAATTAGGCGTCATTTTTATCACGTTAATGTCCTTTTATCGATTTGGAGACATTTTCGTTTAGTTGGTGATGTTTTGATACATTGGACGACATTTAAAAAAGTTGCCAAATTTATCGCCAAGTGATACCAACAGTTAGATAAGGGGTAGACTAACAGACAAACGATACCGAAACATCATTACAGTACTATGTCCTAACAAAACACATTTAATTTAAATGATGTAGTGTCATTTTTATCAATTTGGCGATATTTTTATCGATTTCGCGGTATTTTCATCAATTTCGCAACTTTTACAAAAGTTTCCAAATTCCTCGCCAAGCGTGCAAGACGTAAGGACGTGGAAATGCATTATTTTTGAAAAATATGTATAGTTGATTCAAATGATCACAATTATAGCATGTTATCCTTCACTTTAAAGAACTTAAAAAATTATTTCAATTAATACTATACTTGACAACGTTCCCCCGACCATGAATTACCTCGCCAGATAAACCAAGGTTCATTATTATAAGGTTGGGTCATCAGACCAGCAACCAATTAAAAAGTAGACAGTTTGACGTCGCCGAGCTTATCTTTTCATCATTCGTGACGCCACCGGCCACTTTGAAAGTTGTTGCCTAAACACAGCAAGTTTCAGCATTATTACAATAAAAATTGTTTGTCAATTTTGAAGGGGCAATATCCAGACTTGAACAACTTGCGCAGATATTTTAAATTATGCTGTGCACGCCTTCCCCAGTAACGTCCAAAGAGATTTGGTGACATCGGTGGACAGAATAACAGTTACAGTTAACAAGTTCTGTCTCTCCTGAGAACCCAAGAACAAATAGCGCGCGTTTGCTATTCCCGTGGCATCATATGCGCAGAACTAAATAGAATAAAATTAAGTTAGTCATGCCCGGGACGATAACTACCCTGGTATCACATAAGAAAATGTTCTCAGATTTTCTCCCTGAATTTAGGTCGTTCTGGGGATTTACGGCGTAGATGTCCAATATAATAGGATATTTATAGTTCAACTTCGAGTGACTTCTGATTCCGCTGGGTGTTTCAGTAATAAGTTCTATTAAGAGTTGAAAGTTCGGGGTCGTCATTTCTATCTTTTCAAGTGTGGGTTAACTCTTGCTTTGACGGGTGTGGGGATGAAAGATTAACTTTTTCTCTTGGATCAGAGTGGCCACTGTGATCATAGATCTTACATGTATAGATACGCTAAGATGAGTTTTTTTCTGCTATCTAACAGAATAGAACTTGTCACGTGATCAAATGCTCCCAGACTCAGGACGTGGTGAGCAGAACTGGTTCTTGGACAATGATGAAGCGAGTGGACCCTACCCATCGATAGCCGGAGATCCTCAGAAATAGAAGCTCTGGACTGGTAGAGTGCATCACGCGGAAAGTTTTATATGCTGGATACTCTAGACTTGGCAATCCCATTCCAGCTCATGCTTGTATATTCTATCAATTATGATTAGCAATGTACCCTTATTGGACACAGATTTCCAGACCCAAGATTGTATACGTACGTTACAAAAAGACCCAAGATTGTATACGTACGTTACAAAAGATTAAACAAAGTAATTTTTTATGAAAGATATACTTTCAAGATATTAGCGATAGTTATGGACAATATACAAAAATATTCCATATTTAATTTTAACAATCTCATACTCTGTGAAGAGATAGAATAAATAGTGTTATCCGTTTAGAGTTTAATTAAGGGCTATCCAAATGGATGCCTTTGAAACGAATTACTTATGACCTGTCGGGCTATAGATAAAATAAAATAAAATTTAGACTTGGGTCCGCAGAATTAGGGCCAATATGAAATCCACACTGAAAAAATATGTCAATTTCCGTATTTGTTCTTGTTCATTTTAGCAGCTATGCAAATAGTAATTTGGCATTAAACCAACCGCTTACAAATTTACTCCCCTCCCTTTGATATTTATTGCAAATAAACACTGTTTAAATGCCTCAAAAAAACACGAATGCTGAAAATGAAAGTGTACAAATATTGGCGTGGCCATGTAACAATCCATGCATACTTCGGCTATAGATAATTAAATCTAGTAGGTTTTTCTAATACAAATAAATTCTATATTTTATATTTGTTGCAAATAAGCACTATTTGCCTAAAAACTACGAATGTTTAAAATGGGAATGTACAAATGTGGGCGTGGCCATATCCGCAATTGATACATGTCTGGTATATTCACAACTAAATCTTGAAAATATTTTTACTTTATGCTTATTGGAGCGAATTGAGCATATCTCCATAATACTAGACGCTTATACGAAAATGTTTGAAGTTGAAATTCTTCCAAAAAACGTTGGGGAGAACTGGATTACTATATTTTCAGGTAGTTAGAAGGCGTTGGTGAGAAAGACATGGAAAAATAAAATCATAGATTGGTAATGCTGTCGAATTATCTCTAAAAGTGGGCTGATGCCTAATGTTACTGTCCATGACTTTAAAAGTGATGACTCAAAATCACGGAAATTTCTTCCTTCCTAGGGTACCAATGGGGGCACATGACCTTGAGTCGCCGATCCTAAAGTAATGGGCTAAGTCCCATTATATTTTTCATTATACCAAGCATGCAAAACTTTGCTTTCAACGTCAGCAAAAATAAGAAGCTGTATTCCTGATCATTGTATTGTCCCAAGTAAAATCTTTGCTGGATTATTCATTTACCCATGTTTTACTATTCATAGTCTAGTGTAAAACAATACCATGCAAAAACTTACGAAAAAGAATAAAGTGTACTAACGGCTTTTAACGCTTGATCAGTAACGCTTTTTATCACATGACCTATCTTGTGTAGGTGCATTTTGTCCCACATATTGAAATTGAAAAAGGTATTATGAATCTATCACGAGCGATCATAGAACTTTTCCTATTAGGGGGCAAACAACTGCCATCAGAGGATCAAACTTAAGGATAAGATGTACGACATCGACAAACTTGATGCCTGGGCCTTGTGACCTTGAACATCTAGGGACGGGTCCCTTCTTCCTCCCCTATGAGCGCCCATAGAATCTATTAAGTTCAGAACTTATGCTAATGGTTGTTGTTGTTGTTGAGCCCCAGACCATCCGACCTACCAGAAAGGTGTAAAGTAACTGTTTGGACGGTCGGGAAGTGCCACCCAATTTAGATCGCAACCCAGTGGGGGAGTCATCCTTATACTAATGGTTGTCACTACTCAAACTTCGACCGATGTCACAGATTCGTTGCACTCATTTTTACTGTAATACAAAATTGAAAAATACTCAGATCTAAAGTTCTATGTGTTCGTGCATCATTCCAAAATTTCAACTAAAGTATTATTTTGTAAATTTTAATTGCGGTCCTAGTTTTCGACAATGGAACATAATTGTCAGAATTTTCAGTTTCTTTAATTTCCTACGGTGCCTCCCTTAGGCGCCGACGTGACAAACTATTGGGAATTCCGAAATTTTTTTATTGTAACTTAATTTTAAATTGTAACTTTTAAATTGTGTTAATCTAACCATGTATTTTTTAAAGAATTTAAGTCTAATTTAAATTTTAGTTAGTCAGATTATCTAACACAGTAAGACGACTGAGACGCTGAAATGAAGCAAATTATAGTTAGTACAGAATGTTTTTTTTTCCCTAGATAATTATTTATTCCTTATGTCTTACTTTTGTAGGCGCAACATTCTGTATTATATACAATATACAGATAATCTGTGAATTTAACTCAATTATCTTTATAAAAGTGACAAAAGAATGTTAAATTTATTTTTAGGTATTTTTAACAATGATAAAAATAACAATAAATTTCACTTTAAGTAATTTCTGAGTTAAAATCTTGTATTCCGAATACAATAAACAGTCTAAGAGGTAAATTTCCATACACATTTTATATACTATATTAAACAGGGAATGAGAAATAAAAAACTTGAGGAATTAATAACCTCAAACAAAATTTATGCATATATGTCTGCACTTTCCCCACTAAATACGAGTAAAAAACATTAAGGTGTTCGAGGAACCCACAACAAAATTGGGGTTCAATATGTTATTTGTGGTTCAAAACGTGTCTGGAACTGACGAAAGCGGGGCCGTTGGTGCCCTATTAAAATTATTAGGGAAGACATATACACACCCACGAAAGTTAAGCACGGATCAGTTAATAGTACATAATTCATGACGTTTTTAGACATGAGAAAAACATGTAGAGTGCATTTAGGGGTTTTATTTACCTCTAAAATACTACAGCAGAATTCATCCCACTACCATGTGCTATATGGTGTTCAATAGTTCAGTGTTATTGGGCTGCGGTTGCATGTTACTTGTTTTCTCCAGACTAGCCCACATATACTGACCAATGGCAAGGCAATCTCGATTCGTTTATAAAGAGAACATTCATTCATTTTGTTTGGGTCCAAATCAAAAAGTTTTTAGAAAGCTGTGTATATACAAATTGTTTATAAATGTATAAATAATATCACAGAATGAGATACATTTTTCTAAATTTTTTCTTGATATTGTTTTTCAGTAACCGGTGAATAGGCAAACATGAGCAAATGAGCAATCCCGGGAGTGGGATAGCCCAGTGATTAGCGCGCTGGGATTGCACTTGTACGATCCAAGCACGATTCCCGCCTCTACCCAAACTGTCCTCGTGTTCACGCGGAGTACAGTCACGTTAAGAATGTGGATTCGTAAGTCCTTCCTAGAGATTTGTGATAGGTGAGTGAGGATACAGTCTCTATGGATGCCGTCCTCCACTGGGTTCCGGTCTGAATTTGGTGGCATTTCCGTCCAAGCAGATACCGATGTCTTTCGGGTAGGTCCGACTGTCTGGGTCGAAGAAGAAGAATGGGTATCTTGCAATGATTTTACTCGGGGCAATGAAACGACTTGGGGAATAGCTTCGTGTTCTTACCGACGTTGAAACTGGAGTCATTAGTGGTTGGTACATGGAAAGCACAACGGGGCTTAGTCCATTACTTTAGGATCAGCGACACAAGGTCACGTGTTACCCTTCCTGCTCTAGGAAGGAGAGAATTAAAGATCCCTACCCTAGAAAGGAGAGAAGGCCATCGATTTTAAAATATTAGACTATAGCATTAGAAGCAGACCATCGTTGATGATAAATCGACAGCATCGCTTTTTCTATATCCTTTACACCAATATCCTTTAACAACCAGCCAAAAGTAACCAAGATCTCCCAAGGTGTTTTTTAGAAAAACTTCAAACATTTTCTCAAAAGCGTCGAGTATAATGGAGATACGTTCGTTTCGCTCCAATAAATTATGTAGAAAATATCTACAAGGTTCAACTGCAAATAGCCTAGACGTGTATCTATTGCGTATATGTATATAGCCACGCCCACATTTGTAGACTACCATTTCAAACATCCGTAGTTTTTAATGAAATAAAGCTCATTTGTAATAAATGTGAAATATAGAATTTATTTGCAATAAATTTAGGAAATATCCACGGGATTTGATTGTAAATAGCTGAAACATGCATAAATTGTATATATTCCCGAGCCATATTTGTACACGCCCATTTTTAGAATTCCTAGTTTTCTTGAGTCATTGAAATAGTGTTTGTTTGCAATAAATGTGGAATGGAAGAGGGGGGAGAGATTTTTTAGCGGATAGTCTCATTCCAAATCATTATTTCCGTAGCTCATATACTGGCCAAGAAAAAATACAGAAAATGAAATATATTTTCGATGTGGATATCATAATGACACTAATTCGGCGATTTTAAGTCTAAATTATATTTTATTCGATTTATAGCCCGACAAGTCATGGTTGTGTTTTCTGTTTGTTTGGTTTCGATTTTTTTTTTCAACAGCAGTCATTTGGACTGCTCTTAAGCCCAAAAGGAATAAAATTATTCTATCTCCTTACAAAATATGAGAATGCGAAAAATTAAATGTAAAAGAGTTCTGTGTACCGCCGATATGTTTCGATAATATTCTCAAAGTACGTTTTATATAAAAAAATATTTCACTGAATGATTAATACTATGAAATACAATACTGTCCGGACAGCTGCATCGTGTAAAACGAGCAGATTGCTTCAATGATTAGAATGTAAAACCATATATTGCAGCAAAGTGAACAATAGCAATACGTGAAGTAAATTTAGGGAAACAATTCCTGACCCAACAGCACCTCTCCGTGCAACATCCATAATACATTACTCGAAATATTTTATGCAGTACTTCGAATATGTGCAGTTATATAAATGTTGCTTAGCAGCGGATTGTTTAGACAGGCGCTTTTCCCCAAAATTCCCTTTACTCTTCACCACTGGAAAAAACATTAGCTGGCTACAAAAAACTATGTTGTTTGGCATAAAAATTCACTTTGTAAGGTTGTCTAAAATTTCGCCAATGCTAATTTTGAGCGATTGACAGAAACTTCGCTATTTTGCAATAAGCTTTAATACTGTATACAAGTTCTGAGCCGGGCATCCCCCTTCCTCTCCTCTGGTCGCCCCCTCTCTCGAGAGTCAAAATAAGAGTAAAAATTGCAAGAGTTTCTGTCCCCTTCCGCCCCCACCCCCATCCAAGGGTGAAAAAGCAATATTACATTCCCAAACCCTCGAAAAGATAGAATAGACGACTGTGAATTTTTCACCCATAATAAAACTTATTTATTCTCACACGCGCAGAATGCGATAATTAGGAAAGCAATCACTTAAAGATTGTATTACGAAATCCGTAAATTCCTTTTCAAGAGTCGAAGTAACCCACGGTCAGGACACACATCCGAGAACTCATTTCTCGTAAGTGATACTGTGATCTGTTGCGCGACACGTTGAAATAAAAGTTATTGAATCCTTAATTTAATTGTAAAAATTAACAATATCAGTGACAAAAGAAAACAGTTGCATTTTCTAGAGCTTATCAATTGAAATTCGAGATGACTAATTGTAAAAACCATACCTCGAAAAGTATTTCTTTGGCGAGAATTTTAAAATGAGCAACACGGAGAATTGTCCATAATATTTAAAATACTCGTTTTCAAAATATGTATTAAAAAAACTATCAACTATTTTTTTAAAATCTGACTTCTTGAGGCTTTTGTCTGTCTTCTATTCATACAAAAAATTGAAAGTCTAACTTTTGAGTTCTGGGCCAGGTAAGAGCTTCTATAGGTGCTTTGACATAAATTGTCGGTAGTGCGGGAATGTTTTATAGCTTTTCATGAGTTTTTTACACATATATAAAAAATCTGATTAACACGAGTACTCGCTAGCTGCGAAATGCAGTTGTTGACTTTAGACTTTTAATAGTATGGATATACAAGTTTCCTAGGAACGCCCTTAAACACTAACTTTAAAGTGAAATGTACGTGGTATTCACATTAGGTTTAGCTACAGAAAGTGGCCATGCCCGATCGAATATTGGAGCGCCCCCTAGCAAAGAATTTAAAAAGTAAAGATAACAAACTCGTCAACAAAGGAAGACAGACCTATAAAATCCAATTACGAAGTAGTAGTGTATTATCTAATGCAGAAATATCCAAACTTTTCGACGCAAGGGCCACATATATTTTCAAACATTAAGTGGGCCAAAATAACTTTTAAAAAGGCGTGCCCAAAATTTGCGTGTAATATATAAAGTACAAAATGGACAGTAAAATAAACATAGATTTTTAAAATATGAAATGTGATTTAAAATATTCGAAATAAATTATTTTTGAATAACATTATGGGAAGCATGAAACTGCTGTTGCCTTGCTCGAACATTTAGAGGGTTCTAAAAATGTGAAATTTGAATCCTCATTGGAATAGTTTGCAAGTGTTCATTTGTATCATGATCTTAAAATACTATAGATGTTATATTAATTATATTTCCATGTTTATTTTAATCATGTAACTATCGGGCCGCGGGCCGGATTGGAACAACTTGCGGGCCACATTTGGCCCTTCTGACTTCCATAGAGGCAATGACTTACTGGAAAAGAAAAAAGGTTTTTTTATTTTTTAATGCCTTCTATATTAAAAAATGCATAACACTTAAAATGTGTTTCAAGTGTCAAGACTGGGACCATGTAGAAAATCGAGTATTTCAAATATTCAAGACTATTCTCCTTGTTGCTCATTTTAAAATTCTCGACAAAGAAATACTTTTCTAGGCGCCAAAGAAATACTTTACAATTTGTCATCTTGAATCCCAATTGATAAGCTCTGGAAAAATAAAGCCCGTTTGTCTCTGGGAAGTACAGTAAGTGCGGAAACATCTGAAACTATATATAGTATAAGGCAAATGAACTTTTATGCATTAATTGCCATTCACCGAACGGAATGGGATCTAATTATCCTATTAAACATTCTACTCATGACAGATCAGTTTGCCTTTCTTACCAAGCGGAATAAAAATGAATTAAGGCTTTAGAAACTTTTAAATAGTATATTTAATTTGTGTTTTAAAAATTTATTTATTATGACAATTATTTTTATCATTCTATTCTTCAATATCTCCACTTCTTTGCTCTAATTCCTGGATTATTTTTATGGTTTTAAAATGGATTCAAATTAATACTAACAACTCATTAGCGTCCCATAATTAAGTTCTTCAAGCAACAATAGAATTAAAATTAGATTTTATCTGTATTCAAGAACATTATTCATGTAATACTGCAATTTTGACCTCCCCCCCCCCCCCCCCATTTAGATTTTTATAATTTTGCTCCATTTCTCTTAAATCGTCTATCATTGTTTCTAATTATAATCTTTCTGTAAATTAAAAAAATAGTAAAAATGTTTTTGTTGGAATTCAAATTAATTCCAATTACTCACTCTCTGCACACAACTATGCGCGTCAAGTCACAAGAGGTCTTTTGATTATTTATGTATGCAAGAACCCTATGCTATTAAAAGAAAAATATTATATCCTTCTTTTGGTTTCACTCAATTCTGTTCTCAATATCAAAAGTAGTCAATAATCATTTGTAATAATAACTTGTCTTACAATTTTAAATTTAATATCTTGTCCTCTGTCTTTGTTGAAATTAATCTTCCTTTTAATAAAAGCCTAATTATCTCTAGCATTCACTTCCTTCCTCATAATAATATGAATATTTCTTTGAATTTTTTCTTCAAATATTTTGAGCACAAGTTATCTTTTATTTGGTGATTTTTATGCTAGAGCAAAATATGCCGGGATATGGTTTGGTTGATCAGAGAGGGTACAGCGCCATTAATTTTTGTCTAGCCAATAACATATGCGTCTATAAGGCAAGGGAAGGGGCACTTGCTCCTCTTAGATGTTTAAGGTCACAATGATTATTTATGTATGCAAGAACTAGTCGATATTATACGTCTTATCCTTGAGTTTACTCCTTCTGGAAAAAGGTCTATGAGCGTCCATGGACTTTCATGAATCTTATTATTTGCAATAATCCTGGCTGGGGTCCATTTTTTGTCTCACATTCTGGTAAAGGTTTTCCAGTCTTAACAATGGTAAGCTTCGCCTTTTATGATTTAATTCAAAATTGGGAAATATCTAATCGAGACTCCTTTAACGATCATAAATTAGGTTTCTCTTTGTAAATTATTACTAATGATTCGATTTCCCTAAAAACATATTTGGTATTGGTAAACTTTTTCATAATTTTGAATTCTATTTAGATTATTTTAAAAAGTGATAACACCCAAGCTTTCGACAATTTTTTCACAATTTTTAACAAGAAAGTTAAAGACTGCGCATTTCCTGTCACCCACAAGAAAAATCCCACAAGGAAACGTAATTGCTTCTCATGGTGGAGTAACGATCTTACTAAATTTAGGAATTTTGTTACCATTTAGGAACCGCTTTATCTAAGAGGTTAAAAGCTATTTCTAAAAACTCTGCGCCTTTAAGTTAAATTATAACATCCAAAGCTAAATATACACAAAACAAAGCTGAACTTAAATTGATGCTCAACACAGCTAAATCTGATGCCTAGAAAAAATTCTGTTGGGGATATTTCTCAAAAGTTGGAACCCAATTCAAATTTGTTTTTCGATAAATTAAATTAAAATAATAATAATAATTTATAATTTCAAGATAATTCAGATTTAACCCATTCTGAAAAATTTACTCGTTTGTCAGACTTCAGTTTCTAGAGTGATTATAATTTTGAAGCTTTTTATACTTTTCCTTTACCTCCTGTTGGATTGAGGTTTGTTTCTGGATATTTCTTTCGTCTTTGAGAGTTATAAAAATGGCAAAGCTCTAGATATTGATAATTTAGGTTACAGGATCTAAAAGGGTCGTTTAATTTTAATCCAACTATTTTCTTAAAAATTCTCAACATATGTTTAAAATTTTGTTATTTATCTGTATGTCTACGGAAGTCAAGAGTTATTGTTCTACATAAATCTGGGAGGGATTGCACCCTTCGTTCTTTCTATCGCCCTTTATATCTTTGACCAACATTGAGGAAAATTTTAGAAAAAAGTTTATCCATAGGTTTAATCTTTCCTTAAATACCAAGGAAATTCTTCATTCAAATCAATAAATCAATTTGGTTTTATGTAAATTCACAGTCATGATGATATCGCTCATAAATTGGTTAGCGTAATCGACGATCTCATCGTAGTTCATCATATTTCTCTAACATAAATTGATGTCCGTGGGGCTTTTGACAATTTGAACTGGCATATTCTCTCCTGTACTTTGAAAAATTAAATATTTATTTTTCTTTTCGGGCTTTTTTTATTTTCTTATCTCAATCTGTTGCACTAAAGATATACTCACTCTTTTTAAATTTATTTTCAAAAGTTCGCAACAGGGTTCTGTCATTGCCCCAATTCTTTGGAATCTTTCAACTAAATCCTGCTACTAAACAATGATCTTTTCAATCTTCAGGGTTTTTCCGGTGACTTTGTGGTGGTTACCAGTGGTGGTTACCAGTGATGGGTACCAGTAGTGATACTCGGAAACTTTTTGAAAGTAATACAAACACCTTACTACATTTAACTTCTGACTCTTTGACTTCACAACACCTTGAAGTTTCTTTAGATTAAAGTAGCTGAATTGTCTTTGGCAAAACAAAATGAAAAGAAAACCAATTTTTAGATTAGAAGGAAAAACATTAAACATATAAATATTTAAATATTTTGGACTAATATTGATGTTAAAGTCTCTTGGAGCCCACAAATCTATTATTTAAAAATTTGTTATACATTTTGTTGTAATCTTCGGTAGATTGCAAGGAATAATTGGACGGAGGGGGTTTATAGGGGGTTGAAGCATTAGTATCAGGTTGTTATCGAAAAAATTATTACATATGGTTCTAGTGTTTGGGGAATAAATCTAAATTCTGGTCAAGAAAAAAAACGATTTCTCTTAAGAGAACATTTTTACTTAAAATTGCTTCCTATTACTGTACTTCCACTGGGATTTCGCTTTTCTCTATTCTTGATATTCCATCTATGCATACGGTATTAAAATTTTGTATGAAAAATATATTTTTGGAAACAAAATATAGACCCCTTTACTGGTTCAAATTTCCCTTCCCCTTTCCAATTTGACTTCAATACCATAATCTCTGATATTTTACTTTAAAACCGTTCTGTTTGTTTTCCTAATTGTTCTGATAATAATAACTCTTTATAAAATCTATACAGATGGTTCTAAAACTGATGCAAGCGTTGGTCTTGCCATTCGCAATTTGTAACATGATGTATTGGATGAGATCTTCTGTTACAGACTTGCTGCAAAGAATGCAGTTTTTCAGGCTGAAATTACTGCCATTGCATATGCTGTAGATTGGGTTGCTAAAAATAACATGAACGTCAATATTTATTCTGGCAGTCTCTCCCTTCTATTTATGCTCTTCAGTCTATCTCAAATAAATCCAATTATATTAAAAACATTAAAAGTAAAGTTACTAATTTTAAACATTTGTATTTCTTGTGGTCAAAGCTCATGTTGGTAATCTGGGAAATTAAATTGCTGATTCTACAAGAGTTTTTTTTTAATTCCTTTCCTTGTAAAAATTCATTGCATTCATTTACTGTACTCATATCTAAAATTTTCTTGTAAAATTCAGTAACTGATCTTTAAAAAATTTATCTAAATAAATATATCTCTCATCGTAATCCTGATCTTTCTAGAGTTTAATCTTTCCTTCCTACCGTTGATGGTACACAACAAATATTTAATAAATTTTTATTATACTTTTTAACTGGTAACGAACCCTTTTTAGATTACTTACATTACTTCCATATTAAATCAACTTCTAATTGCATTTGCAATTACTTTGGTGATATCGACCATTATATAATTTCTTGCCCTCATACTAATCATTTATCTGAACCATCTCCTACTAATCATTTATTATGGTTTTCAAGTATTTGTAAAAAAAAAATTCAATCGACAGAATTAAAAACTGTTTTCTTATTGCAAAAAGAGATTTGTGATAGCATTAAGTGATTTACTGGTTTATGAGTTGCCTATGCTTTTAATTATCTTCTGATCAATGGAACATGGGTTAAATTTTTACACTGCTCAACTTTTTATTTGTATATTTTTGTTTTCTCCCTTTCTTTTTAATTTATTTTCATTTCTATCGACTGTTTCAATCCTTTCACGCAAAATTCTTTTTCCACATTTTTGTATCATTTTATTTACGTATTTGTATCAATTTTGTATTCATTGACGTATTGTATGTCTATGTATGTATGTGGATATCTGTGTATATTGAGTGAGTTGAACGGCCAGGGTAATAAATAAATAAGTATCAAACACTGGACAGAACCTAACGCAGTCGTATTTTCGATTTCTCCCCTGAAGAAGACTAGATGGGAGGTCAAAAAGTTTTTTAGGATCCTCTCGGTGGCCAAAAGGCTGACACTTTGCACACTTATCGCATCAACCACAAGACAGAAATTAACTCAGTTTTCAATTAAGACAACTTTTTTCGGCGTTACGCTTCATACATTGTTAAACAAAATAAAACTTATTTTAAAAAAAAGTTGCAACTTACTTTGTTAGGAGTGTCAGATTCCCAATATTTGGCAGGATTAAATACTAGTCAGATTATTCAACCATTTGTGCTGTTACTAAAGAAGTGTTTTGATTCCAGACCATCATAATACTCCCTTTTACATATACATAGTACACGTAAAGGGGAAAATATGCATATTGTTACTATTCATTCTCTAGAATCGTGGGTATGCCCTCAGGATACAAAAATAAGTCCAAATTTCTGAATAACTAACAACTTTATTCACAAGCACAACATAAACAGGAACAATATACAGTAAAACAGCACTTAAATGTTCCACTAATTTCACAAAATAAGCGATACTATTATCAGAACATTGACGAAAATCATTTCACAATACTGCGGCTATTATTCTTAAAACATTGGCAAAAGTCACAGTTCAATGCAGCTCGTATCACGTCAACTGCAACTCCGACTGAGTGTTAATTACTTCCATAAACTCTCCATAAAAACTTCTGGAAATCTCTCTTATCACATAGAATAATGGTTATTCTGAGGTGCTTTTCGAACCTTCGGAAAATTGCAAAATGTCGCCAAAAAGGCGATAAATTGCCGAATCTGGCAAACCTTTTTCAAACTTCGGCAAATTGCAATCCTAGGCCCACGTTATGAGAAAGAATGTTTGCACGAGTGTTTTCTCCGCCTGGTCTTCTAAAGACTCCAGTGAGGGAATATTGCACGTTCGCAACAATATCTTAGGGGAAATAATATGTACACTAATATTCAAGACCTTAAAAAGTCAAAATCCCATTTAACAAATCCTAGCTCTATCCCGTACAAAAATCTCATTTCACGTTCATGCTTGTCTAAAAGTATTATTACATTTTTAGTATTTTCCTGATAAAAAAAAAAAAAGTCCGGTAGGAAAAACTGGAAATCTATCTATTCGAATAACGCTTTATCCGGGCACAAAAATCATCTTTTAAGCCTTACGAATTCTTTTTTTCCCCCAATTATTCGAAACCTGAAGGAGGAGGGAGGGGTCAAAAATAATACCATCGCAAGCAATAGTCGTCTGCGTCAGTTCTAAATGGGGCAGCCATCGACCGGACACGCTCTGGAGCATCAAGCCGTCTGAACGATTTTTGACTCATGAGTCACAAGTTTTATTAGAGAGAACGAAGAGAAGTAGAGGCTGTTTTAAAACGTAAGAGTTTCCTTACAGAGATGTGAAATTTGGTTTGCTTCTTTTATTATTCTATAGAAATAAAATTTGATGCGGACAGTCCATGACTTTTCCTTCAAATTCATTTTTACTTTCCTTATATACATAATGTATAAGGAAAGTATTGTGACGGGGTCGAAAATTCGAATTCGAGTTTTCGACGGGAGAACACGTTTCAAGCATCCCTGATCACGAATCAAGCATTTTTGAAGTGATGTCTGTGTGTGTGTGTGTGTGTGTGTGAAAGTATGTGTCTGTGTGTGTGTATGTGTGTGTATGTGAGTCTGTGGAGACGATAACTGACGAACGAATGGACTGATTCGAATGAAATTTGGTGCAAAAATAACAACCCGTAAACACTGGAAGCCTATTCTTTTTATACGCAATCGAAAGTTCAGATCCCCCCTAAATTTTCGAGTGAAATTTTGAAAAAATCGTCAAAAAATCAAAACCACTAATAAAGTTACGCAAATAGACATTTTTTATGTAAATTTTCATTAGAAAACGATTGACATAAATTTTAGAACGCTAACATGAACCGTTCTCGAGATATTGCACATTTTTCAAAAAAAATATCAAAAAGTCATATAAAATAAAAGAAATATATTTCCTATTGAAAAACATGTTCACTTTTCATATGTAATACCATGCGATAAATTGGGTGAAATTATTCTCGTGGATCTAGCTCGTTCCATTCATGAAAAGATACTTTGAGTAATACTTTTGTATTTGAACGCCAATAGTCATTTATCTGCTGTAAGAATAACTTATTTCTTCGTACATAACGCTTGGCGATATTTTGGCGCCGTATTTGGTGGAATGTCGCCAACTTGGCGACTTTCCTGAATGTTGCTAAATTAACGAAAACTCGCCAAATGGATAAAAATGGCGCTAAATCAATGATTACTCATTAATGATGACGACATGGAAAATGACGACTCATTGACGAAAATTCAATATCTCGGAAAGAATATAAATAACTACTATAAAAATAATCCATTTTTTTACTGTAAAAGTAGTAATTTCATTACTGTAAAAGTACTGTAAAAGTAGTAAAGTCATGTGTTGCCCACATCAGATTTTTTATTCTTTTACTAGCGGTATATCCGTTCCTCGTAAGAAATATATAATATAAAGAAACTTAAAATTCACAATTTGTGGTTAACTCTTTCATTTTTGAAATTTTACAATCTATCTTATTTTGAAATTTTACTGTGATATATTAAATTGCATTGTTATTCAAAACATTCTATTAAAATTTTGAATTTGATTCTGGTGAAAAGAAGTATAGGAATCTGGGCTCTCGCTATACAAAACTATCTGCACAGAAAGATCTGAAGAATAAAACGTCATTTCACGTTTGTAAGCAAATTTACAAACATTATGAAATTTTATCAATACATACCAAAGTAAAAGTGCTAACATGGCATTAGAATAAATACCCTGTACCACTTATAATCGGTTTCAACAATTGGCTAAACATAATATGCGAGTTAGAAAAATATTTTCCAAAATAAAACAGATGACGTAAGAATTTGAAAATATCAATAATTCCATTAATCTTTAAACCCAAAGGCCGTGCATTCCAATAAAATTTGCTTTTATATACATCTCTTTATTATTTAAATCAGAAACGATTTAATAATAAACGTTTGTTGTGCAAAGTCTTTGGGTTTAATTCCATTGCTTAGCAACATGATATATTTTTCTTCAAATAAATTTGTGGGAAAATATCGTCTGTACGATGTCATTTCCATGGGAGGTTCATTTATATTAATACCTCAACAACCCTTGGTCCAAGAAACTCAAAATATGAACTAAATTTTAAGTGGGACTATTCCAAGACTACACACAATATTTTATAAAATTCGGTGCAGCTGATCTCCTGTGATGATGCGACAAACAAACAAACACACACACACATAGAGATACGTTTTAAATTGTCTTTATATAGAATTTCTTATATTATTTAGCAAGAAAATATAACCGAATTTGCCAGTGAATTAAAGCCGGAATTAAATGAATTCATTCATTCAAATTTTCAAAAGACGAACGGGACGCTAGTAGAAAAATGAATACGAACGACCTAGCGTATTACGACCTAAAAAATCGTGACTTTGCATTAAGCAAGCTCGTTCTTTGGGAGAGGCCTAATTGGTATGAAGTGACTTCTTAATGAATGACTTGAAGATCGAATTGGGAGGATATAACGCAATTTTCAAAAGAGAGAAAATCACTTTAAACTAGGAAAATAAATTAAAATTTTAAATTATATCTTCAAATGATTACTTCCCATTAAAGCTAATTTTTCACATATTTCTTAGATGAAATAATCTAATATTTATAAGACCAATATATATCTTAAATTCAGAAAAGTATTATTTTTGCATTATTTAAATTTTATAATGTTTTGTTTGCTTTTTACTTTCAGTCAGAGCCGTAGCCAGAAACGAAACTGAAGAGGGGCTGGATTAAAATTGAAGGGGGGGGCTCAATAGTCTTGAAGGAGGAGCTTAATAAAAAACACTGTTAATCATTAGCATTCCTAAACCGTAAGAGTTACTATTATATATTTCAATCCATATAAATTATTAACAAATACTCAATTACACATTTATATTTGTAAGATAAAAGTTGATTAGGAAAATCCATATAATTACTACACATCAATATTAATGTATAATAATTACAATTAATTTAAATATAAGCATTAACTAGTGCCAAAGTTGTTAGCTGAAGATAATTTCAGATAGTAAATACAAGTTAATACTTGATAGCATTAACTAGTACAAAAGTTGTTAATTGAAGAAAATTTCAGATAGTAAATACAAGTGAGCACTTGATATTAACTCTTAACTACTTATCAGTGGATTTTAACTCTTTAATGTATAACAGTAAACGCTGCAATAATACAAAAGCATCCTAAATACTATTATCTTAATTATTAAACAAAATAAATATTTTAACATTAAATATATAAATGAATTGATCATTTGTATAACTGTGAAACCAGATTAAAACCAGAAATATGTGAGAAAGTTTTATGTTCTTTATTTATTAAGGCTGTAATGTTAGACATTGGCAGCAGACGTAAAGAGGCCAGTTTTTACAATACTTCGACCCGAGATTAGATCAATTCAATTAGGTCATAAACCTAAGAGGCTAAAGTGTAGCTACGAGATTGGCTAAAAACGTTGACCAATATGGATTATGTCTGATCGCGGTGCCCTAAGGTCAGCCAATGGTAACCGAATGGGCGTTACAGACCTCAGCCAATAGGAACAGCAACCGAAAGGCGCTAAAAAAGGATATGTAAAACTTCGACGAGAGATTGGCATAGCTACAGAGAGAAGAGGAGAAATAGAGCAGAATGCCATGATGATTCCATAAGAGTGTGTTCCACAGAGATTCCACAAATAGTCCCTAAAAATGTCCGGATACAGACTTCCACGAAATGAGCAAATGCAGTGCGAGTAGGGGCACACTACTTAGAGTTAGTGCCAGTACGATATACACTGATGCAAGACTTGTGGTCAATGGCCAAAGACGAAATTGAAGGTATGTGCTTATTAATTATTGTAGCAGGTCATAGAACATCTTGATAATAATAACTTAACTGGTCTCATATGTCCGATCTCACATGTTAACTCTCACATGTCCTATCTTCTCCGCAATACTATGATAATTATTGTAATTGATTTAATAATTAAACAAATGTTGTTAACAAATAATGTTATTTTAAATGTTAAAAATGGTACAATTATTTGAGTAGCTTTATGTGAATTCTATTACAGGAACTCGCACTGAAGATAAATATGGAGGGTTGAAGCTGCACACAACGCGATGTGTTTTAAGGTTTCACGATTTGCGATATTCGGCCATGTTAATTATGAACAATTCAATAAGTAAAAAAGCTAACTTAAAAGTTCTATTTTAAAATGTGCACCACAATAACCACACATTTAGCTAAATTAAAAACTCTTTAAAACTAAATAATTTATAAAAAAAAAAACCTCATAAAGCATTTTTACGCAAATTTTGGATAACATGTTGTAGGAAATTTCATATCACTACTGAGAATGTAATATATTTATCAGAGAGGCTGAGCATACCTCTTGGGGGAGACACTGCCCCCTCTGGCCCCTGCCTGGCTGCGGTCCTGCAGTGTGATTTTAAACGTGTTCAGTGCTTTTAAACGTGTTCAGTGTGCTCTTAAACGTTAAAAACACTGTGCCGTGGCTCTTGTCCATCATTATATCACATTGAAAGGAGTAAAGTGTATTTGCATTATGCTCACATCTGATTTTTCTAGTGGTTTTTAAATAATTTAATTTTAAATTGCATTGTTTATTTTATAAAACGAAATATGATTTTTAAAGGAACTTATTTACTTTTGAAAAATTTGAAATTGTACTTCGAATCCAAGTTTTGCCTTCCCATTTTAACAATAACTGTGCACTAGAAATCAAGCGGAGCAATAGCTGCTGCGTCACTAAGCAATCTGAAACGCGCCGTACTGTTTCGATGTGAAACACTCGTGAGCTTTTTGATCTGGAAAAGTTATTTCACAGAGTAGACACATACATCGCGGGAAAACACTTTACAAGGTATTGTGCAACGTAGTTTAGTGAAATATTCTGTGAAAGAACATACTTTTCAAACTGATTGAACGATTCAAATAAAAATGTAGTAGATTCTGGATATAATCATGCAGGCGATAATGTAATAAACATCAATATTGACCCTTTGCAAGTGATGTCACAATCGGTAAATCTACTGCCTGTTATCCAGGCGTTGGGCTAAAAATCGTTCTTCCGTACTATTTTAGAGTATACTTCTCTTGCTATTCAAAGTTTATGCTATTGCAGTTACGTGGAAGGCCCAGGCCGTCCGACTCACCCCATGGGCATGAGCAGCAGATTGAACGGCCGGGCTATTGCAATTGCGTATCTTTTCGAAGAATACAATGATTTTAAATTGTTGCAATTTCTCAATATACCTTTGTCCAAAGCGTACATTTATATTTTATCGTATCTGATACGATATCATAGCTGGATTCATTACACAACATCATTACCGTCCAACATGGCCGGATAAACAACCATGACTTCACATTATGACGTACGTGCGAATGATCAATAGGTGCAACATGATGGTGAAAGATTTGAAAAGTGATGATAGCGAAAGGTGGCATAAAACATGGTAGTGAAAGATGACATGGCAGTGAAAGATCATCATAATGGTGGTGAAAGATGGAAGTGCAAAATGGTAGTAAAAGGTGGTGGTAAAAGATGATCATGATGGTAGTGAAAGGTGTAAGTGAAAAATGGCAGTAAAAGGAGGTGGTGAAAAATGATCTTAATGGTAGTGAAAGGTGGAAGTGAAAGATGGCAGTAAAGGGTGGTAGTGAGAGATGGTAGTGAAAGGTGGAAGTGAAAGATGGCAGTAAAGGGTGGTAGTGAGAGATGGTAGTGAAAAGTGATGATAATAACTGTGAAAGATGGTCAACATGGTAGGAGAAAGATGATCATCAATGTATGGTGAAAACATTATATTAAAAAGATTCTGTAAAACAACACTATATCTTTCAAACTGATTGAGCTATTCAAATAAAATTTAATAGATTCTGAGTGAAATCATGAAGACATCTAGGTAGTAATTAGGTAGGTTCAACATGGTAGTGCAATATTTGACGGATAATGATAGTGAAATATAGCAATGAAAAACATAGTAGTGAAATATGATCGTGATGGAAGATAAATATGGAAATAGCAAATGTCAATGAAATATGGTAGTGAAATTAGTTAATAATTAAAGATGATCACTGTGGTACACATTTTAAAAAGAAACTTAGTTAAACTTTTAAATATTAAATTCATTAAGATTGACATGGCCGTTAATTCATACATAGGGGATTTATTATTGACATCGTACATTGCTAGTTGTGCCGCTATATTAAACCCTCCAATTGCTTAACTTTCGTGTGAGTCCAGTAAAGGAATTATTAATTATTATAATACTCGCACATTGACTGCACCATTTAAACTTTAACAATAATACCTTTATTAACAACATAAATCTTAATTAAATTCAATTACACTATTTAATTATATTATTTCAGCGGAGGGGACATGTGTGACCAAGACGGAAAATGCTAAATATTGGTTATGACCAGATATCATTTTCAATGGGCACATACCTTCAATTTCGGCCTTGGGCTTTGATCATATATCAAATGCTTGCATCAGTTATTTGTACTCGCCATAACTCTTTGGTGTGTGGCTCCTTCTCGTACTCGATTGCACTCACACGTCAATATATCTCCATTATATTGGAACCTCTACGGGACACACTACAAGTCTGAATTCACCAAATCCAGTCATCGTCTTCAAGTTATCTTAAGTCGTATTTTACAAGTTATATGTTCCAAGTCATGTTAGTATGTCTACAAATCTGCTCACGTCCTTAAGTCAAAAATCTCCATAATTTCTTCTCTCGTTCTCGGGTCACCGGTTGTGGTTCCCTACGGGGGGGGGTAACTCCCCCTTTTCTTCCATTTGGCGCATTGAGTTTGACGTAACAACCTTCTTTTTTTATTGGTTACTCCTTTAACCAATGGAACCATTCCACATATCGTAAGGCCCAGCTCAGCCCCTCTGTCATGGCCCCCCCAAATTTATGGTCTTCTGACCTTTAGGTTCACGGGGTGATAAAACTCGGTGCAAGCCAGACTACAAGTATTGTTCGCCGTTTGGGCCGCAATAAATTTGTACATAAAAGTGTCTCATCAAATGTGAGATCAATTTCTGGTCTCACAATCACCAAAATATAAAGCAACACGGTAGTGAACAAGGATAATAGAACACTCTTTTGCAAAAAAATGAAGCAACAAAATAATCCGATCATCGCGAAATTTCACATGCAAATTTCTTTATACCATGTATGCAATTGTTTACATTTGCAAAACCAATGAGTCTTAACTTCGATCATAGAGCGCTTTTCTACTTGCCAACTAGCATCCTATAAAACAGGTTAAAAATGTGGATGGTTTATCTTTGCTCGTTATCGGCGTTGCAGTTCCGTGGAGATACAACAAATAATGCCGCTACGATGTTGCTAAAGACCTTATAAGAAATTAGACGAGTTCGAACGTGGTCATATAGTCGGGATGCGTGAAGCTGGCTGGTCATACCGAGCAATAGGCCGACACTTGCACCGAATGGAAACTGCTGTGCAAAGGTGCTGGCAGCAATGGTTGCTACAAAGGATTCATCGGTGAAATGAAGGCTCTGGAAGGCCATGTTGTCCGAATGCGAGGCAAGATCGGATGATTGTGCCGCAGGCTCGAACTGGCGCAACGGCACCATTGTCCGCCATCCAACGTGCTACAGCCTCTTCCATGCCACCCGTGGTACCTTCCACCATCTCACGGCGCTTGTCTGAGATGGGGGTTACGCTCACGGTGGCCTTCAAGCTGTGTGTCCATAACCCCACAACATCGACAGAGTCGTTTGGAGTGGTGTCGTAGCCGAGCATCAGCCTATGCGATGCCAGCAGACTGGCATCGTATAGTGTTCAGCGATGAATCACGCTTCAGTCTTTCCGCAGATGACCATCGGGTACATGTGTGGCGGTGCCAGGGCCAGAGATCCAAATCAGTCTTTGTTTTACACAGGCACACACCCATTACCCTGGTGTTGTGGTGTAGGGTGCTATCTCTTATGACAGCAAGTCGTCCCTTGTCATCCTGCATATAACTTTAACAGCTCAGTGATATGTTTATGAAATCCTGCGGCCGTTTGCGTTACCCTTCATGGCACGTCATTCTGGAGCCATTTTCCAGCAAGACAGTACCACGCTACATACGGATGGCATATCTGTGGACTGTCTCCGAGCTGTTGATACTATTCTTTGGCCAGCACTGTCACCAGAACTTTCACCATTCGCGCATATATGGTACATACTAGACCACAGATTTGCCGTTCTCATCGGACAGTTCTCATGCCCACAGATTCGAGCACCCCGAAATGTAGCAGATCTGGAACAACAATTGAGGAATGCCTGGCAGAATGTATCGCAGGATGACATTAGGAAACTTTATCAAGGGGGGGGGGGGGTTACACTAATTATTGATTTGAAAATTCAATGTGCAATTGCTAACCATTGATAGGTCCTGAGGCCTTGGTTTTGTAATCATTTCATTACCTGTGCATGAGCTGTGCGCATATTTAATTTGAATAAAAATAGTCACTTTCATCATGGTACTTCGTTTCATTTGGAAAAGAGTGTGTGTATATATATATATATATAACATTTATCAATGGAAATTATTAAAATCTTGGGTATTTGCGGTTAAGAAAAACATTTAAATAATAATGTTTATGCCATTTTCGTAAAATTAAATCTAACTGATGAGCATTTTAATCATATTTTCTGTGATTTGCTCATTTCTAGGTCAAGGTATTTAAAAATAAAACTTAATTAATTTCATAATAATAATACGTCTACTAATTCTTATTGTGTGATATCTTTTAAACGACCAATTTATAATTCTATAAATTTTAGGTCTATATTTAACAAATTCAAACACTTATTGCCTATTGAGGATTTGAATATTGCTAAGACGTTTAAATACAACAAGCCGATTGGTAGATCTATTTTTAATTACACTGAAACTTCACAATTTCTCTCTATAGATAAAGATTCCATGTCAAATGTAGATAATGATTGTAATTGCAAGGTAGACGAATATGCTGAATATATAAATCCACATTTGAACCATATAGTTACAGGAGACATAGCAATAGTTAAAGACGAAACGTTAAGAACCATCATGTCATTTGGTACAAAATTCAGGTTATCATCTTGTAATAACTCTTTTAAAGTTTTAAAGTCAATAAATTTTGGCCTTGATAAATATATTTATAAATTAGCTCCTAAATATGCTCTGCCTTTAGAGGCATGTAATATGTGGACATTTACTTCATTAAAATTTATTGAAAATACTATTTGTAGTGTTAAATTGTCCAGATCTATATATAATATTGATAATTTAAAACATTCCATTAATGATTTACAAAGAACTTTTATTACTTGTGTTGATAAAGCCTCTAATAATTATGCTATTATTTGTAAAAAATTCTATATACAATTTCTGTTAGATTATTTAAAGATCAAAAGTCTATTTAAATTTGATTCACACTTCATTACCAGTATCAAACTGAAAATTATCAATATGTATAGTGATTTAAATATCAATTATAAATTTATTAAATTTTCATATATAGTGCTTATTCCGAAATTTCATAAAAATCCTATAAAATTTAGAACAGTAACTAGTGGTCATAATACTTACTTTACTACTGCGAGTAAATTACTACTAAATTATTTAAATGTAATAAATGATAGTTTACGTTTTTCTAGCAATAACTACCTTATTCTAAATAATAATAAAGAATAAGAATATATTAACATCACTAGGTAAACTAATTGGGTTTCAAACTTTTGATTTTAAAGATCTTTTTAATAATATTAAGATCTCTGATTTTTATGTCGTAATTTTAGCTCTATATAATGCTTATATTACTTATCATACTACCTATACTGTATTTACCAATTTTCCTAAATTTCTTCACTTTGTTCTTTTCAATAATTATATATTTCAAGGTAATAAATTATATTTATAAGTCTCAGGGGTTCCACAAGGTGGCTGTAGTTGCAGCATATTAGCTAATTTATACCTTTATCATTATGAAAAATCTTTTACTTCCACAGATTATAAAATTTGCAGATATGTTGATGATCTGATTCCTGTGGTCTTTACAGACAACTGTGTCATAGATATAGATTTCTATCCGGATAATTTGGAACTAATTCCTAATGAAGCCACTATTAGGAATAACATTAATTTTTTTGGATTTAAATTTTATTATTGAACCTACTAATAGGGTAGTTACTAATTTATATGATAAAAAAGACTATTTTAACTTTAACATTAAAAAAATATTTCCATTTAAGTCCTGTAACTCGATTACATTGTTTAGAATATTATACTTAATCAACTTTTTAGAATTTATAGATTATCAGATAAAAAATTGCATGTTATGCATATTAATAAGCGAAAAATTACCAACAAATTACATAAATATCCAGCATAATTAGTGCATGGTATAGTTAACAAGTTTGGAATTGTTAAATATACTTAAATTCTCTCCTTAGTATCTTATATTAGCCAGACATCCACTTTCTCTTGAATAAGAATTACCATGTATAATCCACTTATAATTTAGCATCTATGTTATCTATTATCAACTGCCCCATTATTTTGTAGCTCTTACTGTTGAATATCACCTTTTATCGTCTTTTCGCATTACTGTTATTTATTTCTCGCGATTAGCAACAGCAGTTCTCAACTTTTTATTTTTTGTGATTGGCAACATGTCTCTTTATTCAAGGTTTCAATGGATCAGACATATGCAGTGTTTTTTCAGGTGTTCTTGTTTCTTATAATTTTTCAGTGTTTCTTATAATTTTTCAGTGTTTAGTTATCAGTGTTTATAGATATAATCTATCACTGATATCAGAAATATGCATTTTGAGTTCATTTTGATAAAATACTTGGACTTCACGAAGAGTTTTATCGAAATGAACATTTCATTTGTTTAGGCCTAGGGCTTGTCCACGTGCAAAGTTTTAATGCTTGGATTTTGTTTGATTTTCTATTATCGATTCCTTTCCATTGATGTTTGTTGTTTGTCTTCTGCTTGATGACTAAAGGTTTACATTTTATTATCCACTTGATTGATGATTCTATGTTTGATACTTTCTTTTTGTTAGGGATTTTTTAATGTTGGGGATTTTTGAGTTGCAACTTCTCTCTATTCTATCATTGGATTTTCAAACAATTATTATGTGTGTATATATATATATATATATATATATATATATATATATATATTCCCAAATACGATAAGTAGCAATGTACTCATAAAATTTCTAGATAAGTGACGGAAGTAACGGCCGGGGGGAGTTGCGACCCCCAACACTCCGGTTAAAGCTTTTTTCCACCATGGCAAACGCTCCCGATAGCCGATACTTCCTACACTATTTTCTTCATGACTCTTATAAAACCGTAAAAAATTACATACTTACATATACACTTTCAATAACTTGTAAAAATCCAAATGTTTACTATAATACGCTAAAACAAACCAAAAAGGACACACTATAAAAATATAACAATTAATTTAAAATACTAATGTATGAAATCACTTCACATGTGGTTATTTAATATCCCAAATCAATATATTCAAAAAATAATGTTTGAAATCCAAGTCAGAGAGGTTATATTTAAAAATTTGGATACAAGACCAATTGGCAACACTATCGCCATATAAATACAATTGTTTGAGTTTACTTCACTCGTGGTTATTTAATACTTTAAAATCAATATATTCTAGACTAATGAAATCCAAGACCGAGAGGTTATTTTAAAATTGGATATAAGACCTATTAACGACATTATTGCCATAAAAATACCAATGAATGAAATTAATTCACTCGTGGATATTTAATTCTTTAAAAACTATATATTCAAAAACTAATGTTTGAAATACAAGTCAGAGTGGTTGTTTTTTTAAATATGGATACAAGGCCTATTGGCAGCATTTTCGCCATGTAAATACTGATGTATGAAATTACTTTGCTCATGGTAATTTAATACTTTAAAAACAATATATTCAAGACTAATGAAATCCATGTCAGAGAAGTTATTTTTAAAAATTTGATACAAGACCTATTGGCATCATTATCGCCTTATGAATCCTAACGTATGAAATTAGTGTAGGGAGTATCAGCTACCGGGAGCGTTTGCCATGGCGGAAAAAAGCTTTAACCGGAGTGTTGGGGGTCGCAACTCCCCCCGGCCGTTACTTCCGTCCGTCACTTATCTAGAAATTTTACGAGTACATTGCTACTTGTCCTATTTGGGAATTTATATAGGTATACACATGTAAAATTGCAGCATAGCGCTTTACAAGTTGCATTAAAAATTATTTTTTTGCTTTGGGCTTTTTAATCAATTCACTCAAAATTGTAGCATTTTTTCAAGTTATATATATATATATATATATATATATATAAAATCAGTTATAAATATCAAATCCCTGTAGAAGCCTTTAAACCCTGGAGAGTCTTAATAGAGCAATACTTAAATCATTATATATATAATCAGAAAATTAATAATTCATATAAACTTAATTCAATTAAAAATGATATTAAAGAAATACAAAATGATTTTGTCATTACATATGTCGATAAAGCATGTGGAAACTACTCAATTATATGTAAATATTACTATAAAAATACCCTTCAGTCACACTTACTTAATAATCAAATCTATAATTTACATAAAACTAACCTTAAAATCTTATACAATAGAATATCAGCCAAATATAAGCAAATCCATCTAAAAAATAGTTGTAATAACATTCCATATATTGTTTTAGTACCCAAGTTTCATAAATCCCCTGTTGCTTTTCGAACCATTACCAGTGGGCATAATTCTTACATTACTAATGCTGGAAAATTATTATTAAAGATATTACATGAAATATCCTTGTCAGATGAAATCTCAAATAATTGTCATATTGTAAAAAACAGTTTTGAATTAGTTAAGAAATTGAAAACTCTTACAAATATTCGTAGTATTTATACCTTTGATTTCAAAGATTTGTTTAATAATATTAATATAGATGATCTGTATAAAGTTATATTAGGAATTTTTGAAAAATATAATATCAACCTAAAATATTCAAATTTTCTATTTAAAAAATTACTTAACCTCACTCTTTATGAGAATTATATTCAACATGGTGGTACTTTTTTTAAACAACAGGTTGGTATCCCACAAGGGGGGTGTGCCTCATCATTGTTAGCTAATCTGTATTTATTCTTCTATGAAAAAAACATTAATCCAAGCTTGCATAATATGCACATGTTTAGATATTTAGATGACATTTTATGTGTATCCCCAAATAATAATATCCCTATAGTATTAAACTTTTATCCAAAAAATTTACAATTAAATGCAAGTAATAATGACACAAATGTTGCAAACTTTTTAGATTTAAATTTAAATTTACAAAATTGTAATATGGTTATAAACTTGTATGATAAAAGACAGGATTTTAAATTTAATACATCAAAAATTCAACATTTTGACTCTTGTTTGCATATATCTGTATTTAGAAATATTATAATAAACCAGGCTCTTAGAATCAATAAAATTTGTGATGAAGATTATAAATTAGCGCACTTCATGGAATTATTGAGTACAGCGACTAATAATGCATATCCCCCCAAGTTTGTTATTAAAATTATCAACTCAGTGTATCAAATTTCACTCGATAACATCCTAGAAAACATTCCCAATTATAGTGACTAACATACAGTAGGGATTTATAAAAAAAAAAAAAAAAAAAAAAAAAAAATATATATATATATATATATATATATGTGTGTGTGTATATGTGTATATATATATATATATATATATATATATATATATATATGTATGTGTATATATATGTATATATATATATATATATTATATAAAATTATATATAATTATTAATTATATAAATAAAAATGAAAAATAATAAACTAAGTCAAAAACATTAGAAAAATAAAAAAATAGGAAAATAAGATGCATTAACATTAATGTTTTGAATTTTATTTTCGCAAAAAAAATGTAACTTTTGTCAGTATTGAAACTACGTTTTGAGCGCCCTTATAATGGTGTATAGTGGCATTCTCGATTATCCATTTTTCATATGAATTACTTGTTTAGTAGGAATTTTCATCTTTGACTCATATTCATATTCATGTTTGCATATTTGGGAAGTTGTATTCTGAATTGCTTGTCCAGTCTCCAGCTTAGACTCACTGGACGGGTTTGGGAGTAACTCCGTGAACGTTCGTACTGCCTCCCTGGTAGAATTTCGACTTGTTCATTCCGGTGCTTCTAGATTAAGCTGTTGAGGTTGATCGTGTATACACGTGGTAGAAGAATGGTTCATGCCGCATGGTAATACAATTTTCTTAATGTATCCTTTTTTCATTTTTTGTTGCCTGTAGTCTGAGTTTAAGTATTTATAGTAATGTACTATTGCTTAATCTGAAACAGGCATTTGTTTGGGTTAATTGGAATTAAATACTCAGACCTGACGATGAATTTAATTCTAATTAATCATCGAATTTGGGATGGTGCTGTTCTTTTCTCTTATCGGCATTATGGCTTTGAATTTGCTTCTATGGTGATGTTAATATTACTTGAATTGTATTTTTTTATTTTTACATAATTCTTATTATTACATTTCATATATATATATATATATATATATATATATATATATATATATATATATATATATATATATATATATATATATATATGTATATATGTATATATATATATATATGTATATATATATATATATATATATATATATATATATGTATATATATATATATATGTGTGTGTGTGTGTGTGTGTGTGTGTGTGTGTGTGTATGTAAAATCAAAATGTTTTTGCTATCAACAATATTTGCTGATTATAGAAATCGGTCTAGTTATGTAAAAGGACACGCCACCAACTGAACTTTCTAGGCTGAAAAATACCTCGTATTTTCCCCCTCGATTTACTTAAATGGCGGTTTGGGCGAATTTTTCTACACATAAATAATTTTTCGCATGTTCTCAGTACAAACTGAAAAATCTGATATGGGCAGCACATGATGTTCTCTGCAGACACAAATTCAATTTCTCTTTCCTTCTTTCATAATTCATTAAATTGAATTTAAATGAACAAAATAAGACACGGATAATTATTCAAAATTACACTGAATGTGTGCTCTTACTTAAATTTTCGTTTTCATTTGGAGACTGGACGTATTTTTAAAGGTGGAGTTACAAAATATTAAAAAACGTCAATATTTCCAGAAAGGTTAATCCTAGAGTAATGTGGTTGTCTTATTCATTTAGTTGTTAAAAATTTCGCGTAAATTAAACATTTAATTGTTACATTTGAACACATGTAGTCTTTTATTTAAAATTTTGACGATTTTTTTTAGAACCATTTCTCAAAACCACGCAAGTTATGTTTTTGCAAATCGTACGAAATTCGAATCAGCACCAGAGTAAACCACACGAGATATACCTACCAAATTTTAAAAAATTCCGTTGAATAGTTTTTGAAATTGAGTGGATACATACACTGCACAAACAAACACACACACACAGGCTAAAATGGGTTTATCTTGTTCTGGAGTGCGTTAAACGTGAAGTTCTGATACTACGAGTTCTGATTTTCGACATGATTCCAATGCTTTCCTTATACATTACCATACAGTTAATGGAAAATAATAGTCATTTGAATGATCGTTTTGTGATAGATATTTTTAATGAAAAATATTTTCAAATACTGCAAAAAAAATATCTGTGAAATTAATAAATATATTTAATGGAACTACAAAACATTTATCTAGAAATAATATAAATTAAAAAAATAATAATTTAAATAAAAGGCACTTATGCCCCGCAAACCTCCACTAAAGATTGTGTCGTATCTGCATGCGGAATCTTAGAAACGCGGCCAACACATTCGACATTTTTACCCACATATAGAATTTATATTATGAACATTTATATTTAGCTTACAAGCAAAACAATGTTTAATCAACTTTTAGATTTAGCTTATGAGCAAAAAAGCAATATTTAATCAACTTTTAGATTTAGCTCACAAGCAAAACAATATTTAATGAACTTTTAGATTTAGCTTACAAGCAAAATAATATTTAATCAAATTTTAGATTTAGCTTACAAGCAAAGCAATATTTAATCAACTTTTAGATTTAGCTTACAAGCAAAATAATATTTAATCAACTTTTAGATTTAACTTACAAGTAAAACAATATTTAATCAACTCTTAGATTTAACTTACATGTAAAATAATATTTAATCAACTTTTAGATTTAGCTTACAAGCAAAATAATATTTAATCAAATTTTAGATTTAGCTTACAAGCAAAGCAATATTTAATCAACTTTTAGATTTAGCTTACAAGCAAAATAATATTTAATCAACTTTTAGATTTAACTTACAAGTAAAACAATATTTAATCAACTTTTAGATTTAAGTTACAAGTAAAATAATATTTAATCAACTTTTAGATTTTGCTTACAAGCAAAATAATATTTAATCAACTTTTAGATTTAGCTTACAAGCAAAACAATATTTAATCAACTTTTAAATTTAGCTTACAAGCAAAACAATATTTAATCAAATTTAGGAAATTAATATGAATAAGATGTAATAATGTAAAGTAATCGGGAAGTGTAGCACATCAAATTTTAAATACAGATAATTTACCACAAAATTGAAATACCAGATTTTTTTATGTTAGGTGACACTAATATGCTCTCAAAAATATAACAAATACATCGCCTGCTGATTTAATTTCTATATAATACATGGTAATATATAGAGAACGTATTGTAATCGTGTCGAAAATCTTAACTCGAGTTTTCGACGGATCTATGCGTTTCGAGCACTTTAGTACCCGAAAAATCTATTTTTAGCGTGACATCTGTGTATATGTCTGTCTGCGTGTTTGTCTGTGCAATGTATGCACTATCCACTCTATCTGAAAAGCTAATTGACCGAATTTCACAAAATTTGGTAGATAAGTAAGCTGTTGTTTTGCTGATTAGATTTCTAACCGTTTTCTAGATATTTTATTTTCCTCGCAGTTTTGCCACGTAGCCTTTGAAAATACGTTCAGTGTAAACGAAACAAATTTAAACGAAAATTGAAAAAAAATCTGCAAATTCAATGTAATTTCAAATCATTATCCGTGTTGTTATGTGCAATAAATCTCTATCTGATGAAGTATGAACGAAGGAACGAGAAAACAGATTTGAGTCTGTAGCGAAAGTCATTTGCTGCTAACATCAGATTTTTTCATTCGTCAGACTATCATTATAAACCCTCTTGCATTTTCAATCGAAGAATACGGTAATTTCCTAGAATGTTTTTTTTTATTTCAGCGCAATAATTTCCTAATCATTTTTATGAAAGTGTCATTCAAGAGTTTCATAAGAAATGCCTATTCTCTAAAACCCCTAACGATTCAACAATTATAAGGTTAGTAATTTGTTTTCAAAAAACTGGATTTGTTGCAGATCAAGGAGAACTGGCATACTTTCCATTTTTACTTAGGATACACAGTCTGATATAAAGTCTGAGTTGCTGGCACTGTCATACGAACGCCTATAGAAAAATTGCTATAAAATAAAAAATCTGAGGTGGGCAGCACGTGACTTTCCCTGCAGACTTATATTCACGTTCTCTTTATTTAAATTAAATTTAATTCAATTTTTATTCAATTTTTTTCTCATTTGGTAACTGGGCTTATTTTAAAAGGTGGCGTAGAGAAAATAAGAAAACCTAAAATATCTCGAGAACGGCTAACCCTAGTGTAATGGAGTTGGCCTTATTCTTTTGTTCGTTAAAAATTACGAACAAAACAAGCATTTAATGGATATATTTGAGCATACGTAGATTTTTATTTTAGATTTTGACAATTTTTGCGAGCCATTTTGCTAAAAAAGCAGGTTATTTTCTTCCAAATCGTACCAAAACCTAATCAGCACCAGAGTAATCCACAAGCAACCTATCTACCGAATTTTGTGAAATTCGGTGCATTAGTTTCCAGTTAGAGTGGATACAAGAAAATTTAGAGGGCCATTGCTCAAAAAAGGCGGGTTCTTTTATCCCCAATTGTACTAAATATAAATGAGCACCAGGGTTATACCCAAGTGACTTACCTAGCAAATTTTATGAAATTCGGTCCATTAGTTATTGAGTTAGAGTGGATACATACATTGCACAGACAGACACACAGACACACACACAGACACACACACAGACGTGACGCTAAAAATAGTTTTCCGTATTCTAGATATCTCGAAACGTGTAGATACGTCCAAAAAACTCGAGTTACGATTCTCGGCATGATTTCAATACTTTCCCTAAACATTACCGAGTATTGCAGGGAAAGTAAAAATCTGATTTGGGCAGCACATGACTTTCCCTGCAGACTCAAATTCATATGTTCTTTATTTCTTTAATAATTCATTAGATTGAGTTTAATTGAACAAAATAACACTAAATTTGCATTTTTAATTCACTTTTTGTTTTTATTTGGTAATTAGACATTTTTCCAAAAGTGGCATAACTAAATGCGAAAAATCTCAAATATCTTGAGAACAGTTAGTCCTAGAGTTATTCTTATTCTTTTCTTCATCAAAAATTACGTATAAAACAAACATTTAATAGATATATTTGAACATACGTAGCTTTTTTTTAGATTTTGGCGATTTTTGAGAACCATTTCGTAAGAAAAGGCAGGTTGCTCTTTTCCGAATAATACCTAAATCTAATCAGCACCAGAGTATCCCACAAGTAACTTATCTACCAAATTTTGTGAAATTTGGTCAATAAGTATTTTAGCTAGAGTGGATAAATTACATTTTTGCGGGCCATTTCGTAAAAAAAGACAGGCTGTTCTTTTCCAATTAATACCAAAATCTAATCAGTACCAAAGTATTGTACAAGTAACTTATTTACCAAATTTTGTGAAATTTGGTCAATTAGTATTTTAGCTAGAGTGGGTGCATGAAATTTTTAAGGGCCATTTCGCAAAAAAAGGCGGGTTCTGTTTTCACGAATCGTATCAAAAACTAATGAGCACCAGGGTCATACCCAAGTGACTTACCTACTAAATTTTATGAAATTCCGTCCATAAGTTTTTGAGTTAGAGTAGATACATACATTGCACAGACACACGGACACACAGACAGACACACACACAGACGTCACGCTAAAAATAATTTTTTCGTATTCTAGAGGTCTCGAAACGTGTAGATCCGTCGAAAACTTGAGTTGCGATTTTCGACATTATTCCAATACTTTCCCTATACATTACCATGTATTGTTGGGAAAGTAAAAATGATGTGGGCAGCACATGACTTTCGCTACAGACTCAGATTCATTTTCTCTTTGATACGTTTTCGACGGATCTAGACATTTTGAAACCTCTAAAATACGAAGAAACTATTTTCAACGTGACATCTATGTGTATGTCTGTCTGTGTGTCTGTCTGTGCAATGTAAGTATCCACTCTAACTCAAAAACTAATAGACCAATTTTCATAAAATTTGGTAGGTAGATCTGTTGGGTGTGACCCTGGTGCTGATTAGTTTTTGGTATAATTCCGTGAAACAGAACCCTCCTTTTTTGCGAAATGGCCCGTAAAAATTTCATGTATCTACGCTAGCTAAAATACTAATTGACCAAATTTCACAAAATTTGGCAGATAAGTTACTTGTGATAAGATACTCTGGTGCTGATTAGATTTTGATACGATTCGGAAAAGAACAATCTGCCTTTTTTTACGAGATGGCCCGCAAAAATCGACAAAATCTGAAAAAAAAAGACTACTTATATTCAAATGTATCAATTAAATGCTTGTTTTATGCGAAATTCTTAACGAGGAAACAATATAACCAACTCCAAAACTTTAGGACTAACCGTTCTAGATATTTGAGATTTTTTGCATTTTTATTACGCCGTTTTTTTGGAAAAATATCCAATTACCAAATAAAAATAAAAAATCTGATGTGGGCAGCACATGACTTTCCCTGCAGACTTATATTAACGTTCTCTTTATTTTAATTAAATTTATTTCACTTTTAATTCAATTTTCGTTCTCATTCGGTAACCGGACTTATTTTCAAAGGTGGCGTAGAGAAAATACGAAAAACTAAAATATAACGAGAATGGCTAGTCCTAGTATAATGGGGTCAGTCTTATTCTTTTCGTCGTTAAAAATTACGTATTAAACGAGCATTTAATGGATATATTTGAGTATACCTAGTTCTTTAGTTTAGATTTTGAAGATTTTTGCGGGCCATTTTGCAAAAAAAAGGCAGGTTATTTTTTTCCGAATCGTACCAAAATCTAATCAGCACCAGGGTTACCCACAAGTGACTCATCTTTCGAATTTTGTGAAATTCGGTCCAGTAGTTTTTCAGTTAGAGTGGATACAAGCTTTTGCGGGCCATTTCGCAAAAAAAAGCGGGTTCTTTTATTCCAAATCGTACCCAAAAACTAATCAGCACCAGACTCGCTCACAAGTGACTTACTTACCAAATTTTGTAAAATTCGGTCCATTAGTTTTTTAGTTAGAGTGGATACAATATCTGCACAGACAGACAGACACACTCACACAGACGTCACGCTAAAAATGGTTTTCTCGTATTCTAGAGGTCTCGAAACGTGTAGATCCGTCGAAAACTCGAGTTGCGATTTTCGACTTGATTCCAATACTTTCCCTATACATTACCATGTATTGCAGGGAAAGTAAAATTGAATTAAAAATGCAAATTTAGTGTTATTTTGTGCAATTAAACTCAATCTAATGAATTATTAAAGAAATAAAGCAAAAATGAATTTGAGTCTGCAGGGAAAGTCATGTGCTGCTCACATCAGATTCTTTTTTAATAATTCATTGAATTTAATTGCCCCCAAATAACACTGAATTTGCATTTTTAATTCAATATTTGTTTTTAATTGGTAACTGACCATATTTTCAAAGGCAGCGTAGCAAAAATGCAAAAAATTAAAATATCTCGAGAACGGTTAGTACTAGAGTGATGAGATTGGTCTTATTATTTTCATCTTCCAACATTACGTATAAAACAAGCATTTAATTAATACATTTGATCCAACATAGTCTTTGATTTTAAATTTTAACGATTTTTGCGGGCCATTTCGTAAAAAAGGCTGGTTAATTTTTTCCACATCATACCAAAATCTAATCAGCAGCAGAATAACCCACACGTGACTTCTCTACCAAATTTTGTGAAATTTGGCAAATTAGGTTTTAGCTAGAGTGGATACAGGCGATTTTTGTGAGCCATTTTGCAAAAAAAGGCAGATTTTTTTATCTCGTATCGTGCAAAATTCTAATCAGAACCAAAGTCACCTACAAATAAGTTACCTATAAATTTTTGAGAAATTTGGTCAAATAGTTCTTGCGTTAGAGTGGGTACATACATTCCACAGATAGACACACACTCACACAGACGTTACTCTAAAAATAGTTTTTTTCCTGTTCCAGAAATCCCAAAACGTGTAGATACGTCGAAAACTCGAGTTGCGGTTTTCCACATAATTTCAATACTTTCCCCCTACATTACCATGCATTGTAGGGAAAGTAAAATTTCCTTACTCTGGGAAAACGATCTGGGAAAACGAAACATATTCTTCGATTAATAAGAAAAGGTCAGAAATAATCATTACGTATTGAAACCAGCCGACGATATTTCTGATATATTACTTTCCCTGCAATACATGGTAATGTATAGGGAAAGTATTGGAATCATGCCAAAAATCGCAACTCAAGTTTTCGACGTATCTACACGTTTCGAGACCTCTAGAATACGAAAAAACTATTTTTAGCGTGTCGTCTGCGTGTGTGTCTGTGTGTCTGTCTGTCTGTGTGTCCGTGTGTCTGTGCAATATATGTATCGACTCTAACTCAAAAACTTATGGAGGGAATTTCATAAAATTTAGTAGGTAAGTCACTGGGGTATTCACTTTTAGTAGGTATATCACTTGGGTAAGTCACTTGGGTTTTCGAGAGTTCTGCACGTTTTAAGACCTCTAGAATACGAAAAAACTATTTTTAGCGTGTCGTCTGCGTGTGTGTCTGTGTGTCTGTCTGTCTGTGTGTCCGTGTGTCTGTGCAATGTGTGTATCGACTCTAACTCAAAAACTTATGGAGGGAATTTCATAAAATTTAGTAGGTAAGTCACTGGGGTATTCACTTTTAGTAGGTATATCACTTGGGTAAGTCACTAGGGTTTTCGAGAGTTCTGCACGTTTTAAGACCTCTAGAATACGAAAAAACTAATTTTAGCGTGTCGTCTGCGTGTGTGTCTGTGTGTCTGTCTGTCTGTGTGTCCGTGTGTCTGTGCAATGTGTGTATCGACTCTAACTCAAAAACTTATGGAAGGAATTTCATAAAATTTAGTAGGTAAGTCACTTGGGTATTCACTTTTAGTAGGTATATCACTTGGGTAAGTCACATGGGTTTTCGAGAGTTCTGCACGTTTTAAGACCTCTAGAATACGAAAAAACTACTTTTAGCGTGACGTCTCTATGTGTCTGTCTGTGCAATGTATGTATCCACTCTAACTCAAAAACTAATGGACCAAATTTCATAAAATTTGGTAGGTATGTCAGTTGTGTGTGACCCTGGTGCTGGTTAGATTTTGTAAATAACGATTCGGTAAATAAGGAATTCGCCTTTTTACGAAATGGCCCACAAAAATTGCCAAAATCTCAAATAAAAGACTACATATGCTCAAATGTGCCAATTAAATACTCATTTTATACGTAATAGTAGACGATAAAAAGAATAAGTCCCACCCCATTACTCTAAATTGAACCGTTCTCAAGATATTATTTAAATGTTTAATTTTGAGGAAATGGAGAAGATTTTCACTGTTGTTAAAAAACAATTTGATAAAATTTCTTAAAACTTTGTAGTTAAGTCCCCTGATGTTTATCCTGATACTGATTAAATTTTGATATGATTCAGAAAAGTAAAAACTACTCTTTTATGCGAAATGGTTCGCAAAGATAGTGACATTCTAAAATAAATGACTAAAATGATTATATAGGGTATATGTTGAAATATAGTGAAATATAGTACTTGTTCTTCGTGTAAATTTTGATAACTAAGCGAATAAGACTAACCCCATGACTATAGGATGAACCGTTTTCGAGATTTTTTTTTCTTGAGGACCTGAAGAATGTAAAGTGAGTTAAGTTGACAAATTAAAGGAAGATGCAATAAAAAGGCAAATTGGATATAATATCAGAAAAGTATCCATGCTGTTATCAGCAATTAAACTCAGTTTAGTGCACAATGAAATAAAAAGTGGCAAAATGAATTTTAATCTGCAGGGAAAGTCATGCGCTGCTCACTTCAGATTTTTTATTACTTTCCCTGCAATACATGGTAATGTATAGGGAAAGTATTGGAATCATGTTGAAAATCGTAACTCGAGTTTTCAAAGGATCTACACGTTTTGACACGTCTAGAATACGAAAAACCATTTTTAGAGTGACATCTGTGTGTGCGTCTGTGTGCATGTCTGTCTGTCGGCGTAATGTATGTATCCCTTCTATCTGAAAAATTATTTGATTAGATTTTGTAACGATTCGGGGTAAAAGAATCTGCCATTTTTGCGAAATGGTCCACAAAAATAGAGTGTATCCGCTCTAGCTAAAAAACTAATAGACCAAATTTTACAAAATTTGGAGACAAGTCACTTGTGGATTACCGTGGTGCTCATTAGATTTTGGTACGTTTCGGGGGGAAAATAACCTGGCTTTTTTTTTGCAAAATGGCCCGCAAAAATCATCAAAATATAAAATAAAAGACTACGTATGCTCAAATCTATCAATTAAATGCTTGTTTTATACGTAATTTTTGACGATGAAAGAATGACACCAACCCCATTACATTAATAGCCGTTCTCGAGATATTTTAGTTTTTTCGCATTTTCGCTATTCCAGTTTCGAAATTAAGTCCAGTTACTAAATGAGAACGAAAATTGAATTAAAATTTCAAATTCAGTATAATTTAAAATAATTGTAGGTGTTATTTTGTAAAATTAAGCTCAATTTACTGAATTATTGAAGAAATAAAGAGAACGTGAATATGAGTTCGCAAGGAAAGTCATGTGCCGTCCACATGAAACCAAATGAAAACGAAAATTGAATAAACGTGCAAATTCTGTTTACTTTTACATAATAATCCGTGCATTTTTATGCGTAATTACTTGGGCATTTGATTTTGCAATATATCAAACATATATCTGCGAATTTTAGTTCATTCCCTCCAGTAGTTTCTGATATGCATAAAATTTTTATTTTGAAGCTTAGCGGGAACCATGCTCAACTTCCGAAAATAATGCGTAAAAGAAAATTTTAAATTAAAGTAGTGTAATGCAAAATTTGCTCCATCCATAATATAGCAAATAATCAGAAATGATTCTTACTGAAATACAAAATATACTGCGTAAAATTTTCTGATTGACTAAATTTGTCTAAGGGGGTCGTGTAAAAATTTAAAAAGTAACTTTTTGAAAATTAATAGGAGGATTATTTCATTAACGTAGTTTTATTTCGTACCTTACTTTCAACATTTTTGCAATTTACGTTGCCCACTTATCCCCAACAGGTAAAGAATTAAAGCGCGTTTCAATCTTTTTGGGACACCCTGTATATATATATACTATATCAAATCATGTAAAAAATGCGAATTTGAAAAATGCGAATCTGAAGAAATTATCTCGTGACCTCCGTTCAAACATTGTTGAAAAGCATGTTCTTCCATCTTTCCTATGATGTCACGGTTTCTTAGCGACCAAAACGCTGCGATAATAGTTTCGGTCGCTAAGAAACCGATTTGTGTAAAATTGCTGAAGCATGAAATAATTGAAAACTAATTCAAAATTAACGAATAATAAAGACGAGGTGCACCTTCCTGGGTCCTGAAATACCTGTGTACCAAATTTTTTGACCGTGCAAACCTTAGATTTATCGCTGCAGACTGCACAGACACACAGACATTTTCCGTTATTATGCAAGATATACTATGTTTTCCGAGACCCAGACCAGGGAGGGCTCATCTTACCGTTTAAAGCAACTTTATCCCTGGTTGTATATAGTATGTCTTGAAAGGAAAGGAAAAAAATGCTATGCATTGTAAGAAAGTATAATCGCAATATACTATGTATTGTTAGGAAAGTAAGAAAATAGTATGTATTGTACGGAATGTTTATTCAAAATATACTATGTATTGTAAGGAAAGTAAAGAAAAATATGTGCTGTAAGGAAAGTAAAAAAATATTATGTATTGTAAGGAAAGTATATTCATAGTATACTGTGTGTTCTAAGGAAAGTAAAAATGAGTCAGGAATGTAAAATTCAGGAATGGTCAAATATTGAATATCCACCAAAACTCTAGAACCAAATTTTTGACCTCATCACAATACATATACGTATACTATGTATTCTACAGAAATAGCAGTATATACTGTGTATTGTATGGAAAATAACAATATATGCTGCTTATTTTAAGGAAATGTACTGGGAATTGTAGAGAAAATAGCAACATATACTGTGTATATACAGTGTATTGTATGGAAAATAACAACATATACTGTGAATATGCTGGGCGTTATAGGGATAATAACAAGACATGCTGTGAATTATAGTAAAATAGCAACGTATACTGAGCATATACAAAGTATTGTTGGGGAAATAACAACTTATACATACAGTGAATATGTTGTGCATTGTAGGGAAAATAACAAAACACGCTGTGTATTGTAGAGAAAATTGCAACATACTGTTTATATACTATGTATTGCAGGGAAAATAACAACACTTACTGCGTAGGGAAAATAAATATATACTATGTATTCTAGAGATAATAACAACACATTTTATGTATTGTAATAAAAATAGCAACATACATTCTTTTGCAGAAAAACGAAAAACCCCTAAAACATAACCGGATCATCTCGAAATTTCGCATACAAATTCCTTTATTTCAAGTATGCAAATAATTAAATTTGAAAGGCCAATAAGTGTTAACTTCGGTCATAGAGCGTTTTTCTACTGCGCAACTAGCATCCCATAAAACAGGTTAAAAATGTGAGCGGTCTTTTGCTCGTTATCGGCGTTGCAGTTCCGTGGAGACACAAGCAATAATGCCGTTACGACGTTGCCGAAGACCTCATAACCAATTAAGCGAATTCGAACGTGGTCATATATTCGAGATGCGTGAAGCTGGCTGGTCACACCGAGAAACAGGCCGCTACCTGCACCGAACGGACACTGCTATGCAAAAGTGCTGGCAGCAATGGTTGCTGCGAGGAACTCATCGGCGGAATGTAGGCTTTGGAAGGCCAAGGTACACGAATGCGAGTCAAGACCGGATAATTGTGCGACAGGTCCTATCTGGACCAACGACATCATTGTCCGCCATCCAACGTGCTACACGCGCTACAGTCTCTTCCATACCACCCGTGGTACCTTCCACCATCTCACCGCGCTTGGCTGAGGTGGGTTAAGCTCACGGCGACCTTTAAGACGTCTGTCCATAATACCACAACATCGACAGAGTCGTTTGGAGTGGTGTCGTAGCCGAGCATCATGGCTGCCAGCAGATTGCCATCGCATAGTGTTCAGCGGTGGATCACGCGTCAGTCTTTCAGCAGATGACTATCGGGTACGTGTGTGGAGGCGTCAGAACCAGCGGTCCCAATCAGCCTTTGTTTTACACAGGCACACAGCCATTACCCCTGGTGTGATGGTGTGGGGTGCTATCTCTTACGACAGCAGGTCGCCCCTAGTCATCCTGCGTACAACTTTAACAGTTCAAAAATATGTTGATGAAATCCTGCGACCGTTTGCGTTACCCTTCATGGCACGTCATTCTGGGGCCATTTTCTAACCCGATAATGCCACGCCACATACGGCTCGCAGATCTGTGGCTTGTCTCCGTGCTGTTGATACTGTTCCTTGACCAGCAAGGTCACCAGACCTTTCGCCAATCGAGCATGTATTGGACTTGCTAGGCCGCCAGATTCGGGCACCCCGAAATGTAGCATACATGGAGCAACAATTGAGGAGTGCCTGGCAGAATATATCGCAGGATGACATTAGGCAACTTTATCACGCCTTACCTAGATGTATACAAGCAAGCATTGTCGCCAAGGGGGTTTCACTAATTACTGATTTGAAAATTCAATGTGCAATTGCTAACCATTGATGGGTCCTGCGGCCTTGATTTTTAAAAATGTCATTACCTGTGTATGAGCTGTACGCAAATTTAATTTCAATAAAAACAGTTACTTTCTTCATGGTGTCGAAAGCTCAGGCCGACCGACTCATCCGAAGACTGAGAGCTTGCAAAAGAGTGTATATTGTATGTATCCGGTGTATTTTAAGAAAGGTAACAACACATACTATGTAAAAGAATAGTAACTTATACTTACGTATACTACATATTATAGGGGAAACAACAACACATAATATCTATTGTACAGGAAAAATAGCAACATATACTGTGTATTGTTGGAAAAATAGCGATACACACTGTGTAAAGAAAATAACAACATTTACTATGCATATTCTCTGGTTTATAAAGCAAATAACAACACATGCTCAGTAAAGAATACCTCGCGTATATACTTCGCATTGTAGAGAAAAGAACTGTGTATACTGTTTAAATACAATGCATTGCAGAAAAATAATGACACTTGCTGTGCATTATAAAAAAAATAGCGGCATATACCGTGTATATACTTCGCATTGTAGTAAAATAACAAAATATACTACGTATATATACTGTGTATTTAGGGAAAGTGGCAACAAAATTAAATCTCCTAAAGTTTCGAAGCGCAAAAAAATGGCCGGCGCTGTGTCGATCTAGATATTTCTGCCCCCGCTTTGAACGCAAATAATTTATTCCGAAATTTAATCACCGGAAATTAATTTGACGAAATTGTTAATTTCTTTCTGATTCCCATTAAATGTAGAAGCGTAAGCAAAACATTTAAGTGCACTTGGGATTAAGTTTCAGCATTTACGATAAATAAATATTTTTTATGCCACGATAAACATCTAGATGGCGCTTTAAGATTGTAAGCCCTGTTGAAAAAATGATAAACAGGCTACAAAGACGAAAGAAAGATTTTATATTTTTTTAACATTTTTGAAACATATAAAAAAATTTTAAAATATGATGCGGCCAGCTCATGACGTTCCCTACACAATAACAAATTCTTTTGTGGCAGCACACGTTTGACATTTTAAACCCTCAGAACGCTTTGAATATCAACGGCAATTTTGTTTTCACACATTAAATTAAACGTATCAAATTACATATCGTCCGCTTGGCTAATTCAAGAGACATCACGATTTTCGTGAAAAAATAAGATTTCTAATATCTCGAGAACGTATCATAAATAACTACTAAACAGTGATGCCTATTTTTTCTGTAAGATATACGAGTATACCTGCAAAAGCATTCACGCATTTGATAATAATGAAGTTACGAGTATTTCCAATCATTTAAAGATTTTTTTTGTTTCATTTTAGACTGCAAAATAATGTCCTATATCTGGAAAATAGCCATTGTCATCGTTCTGTAAATTACGTCATTTGTTTTTAAATGAAAAGTTACACTTTCAGTAATAAATTTGATTAGAATTATACTTCGCCCTATGGCAAGTACCATTTGTAATAAGCATGTTAATTATCATTATATTTCCTCAATTACTTCGACATATATAGTGCAGTATGAGAAAAAGCAAAATATCCAAAATCTATCCATATTTATTTGTAAACAATAGTGTCTAAAGATTTCTAGCTGAAACTGCTTAATAAAATTTTCTTGATTTAAATATAGTAAACATATTAATTTTTTATGTTTTCTTTCATTTAAATCAAAAGTGTTGTTGTTGTTGTTGTTGTTGATACCCAGACCGTCCGACCTACCAGAAAGGTGTAAGGTAACTGTTTGGACGGTCGGGAAGTGCCACCCAATTTAGACCGGAACCCAGTGGGGGAGGCATCCACAGGGACCGTACCCTCCTTCCCCTACCACCAACCTCTCGGAAGGACTTTCGGACCCACATGTTTAACGTGATCGTACTCCGCATGAACACGGCGGCAGTTTTGGCAGTGGCTGGAATCGAACCCGGGCCTACCGAGTGCAACTCCAGCGCGCTAACCAATGGGCTACCGCGCCCTTAAATCAAAAGTGTGAAATATCTCAAAATCGATGCACGTTAATTTCTAAAACATGATGCCGAACTTGGTTGATTTAAGTTAGGGTGCGCTTCTTGTGTGTCCTGAAGAAAAAAGCTGAAATTTTTCCCTTCAAAACTTTTCCATATTTTTTCTCACTGTTAATATTAAACAAATAAAGTTCAAAATAAGACAATAAGATTATAACAATAAAAAGTTGATAATCAATAAAGTCAGAATAATAAATAATTAGTAATAAATAAAGTTCAAAATTAATAAATGAAGTTAAATTGATAAAATGCTATTAATCAAAAAAATTTACATACTAAATAGATAATTATAAAGTTCAAAATTTATTAATAAAGTTAAAATTATAAAAAAAAATCGTCAAAAAATGTAAAATAAAAATAGTTATTAATAAATTTCAAAATGAATCATCCAAGTTAAAATAATAAAATATATTAATAAAGTAGAAATAATAAATAGTTATTAACTAATAAAGTTCAAAATAAATCAGCAAAGTTCCAAAGAAATTAATAAAGTTAAAATAATAAAAAGCTATTAAAAAATAAAGTTTAAAATTACTCAAGTTGAAATAATAAAAAGCTATTAATTAATAAAGTTAAAAATAAATCAACTAAAGTTAAAATAATGAAAAGATGTTACTAAATAAAGTAGAAATAATAAATAGTTGTTAATTAATAAAGCTCAAAGTTAATTAATAAAATTAAAAATAATTAGCTCTCAAACTAGTGCTAAAACAAATATAGCGCAAATACTGCACTAATCAATATAGTAAATTATATAAAGATATCCATTAGTTTCGGTGGAAAAAACATTCATAATAAAATATATTGAAAAATTATCGATAGATATTTCCTGTTTTTAATTGAGTGGCTGTTTTATTTATCCTGATAAAAGATATTGTCTTTGCATTAGAAACCGGTTGATACTCTTATATATTGTTATGTTTTTCTACTAATAAAGATTTTTGTCCACAGGTTTTGAACAACAGTTTGATAATTTGATTGTTTTATTAAGTTACTTTCTAACAGTTCCTGGTACAGTGTTCACATAATGACTTTATATTCATTTTAACTAAACATAGCAAAAAAAAATATATATATATATATCTGATGTGGACAACACATGATTTTCACTACATAATGCAATGACTTTAGCTGTATTTATTTCACATTGAAATGATGGTGTACAAGACCCACAGCACAATGTTTTTCGTACTGGAAATACAAAATTATTACAGAAAGTTACTTTTCTCGTGAAGGGAACGGTAATGAAACGGTTCATACAAGGGTTCTAAATTTTGTCATTCGGTTTCTACTGAGATATTGCGTAGAAAATGATTATTTTTTAAGAAAGTTAAACAAAGGTCGTTAATTTTTAATTATTTTTTCAATAATTCATTCGAAAATCGTGCAATATATTGAGAACGGTTAATATTAGTGTTCTAAAATTTATATCATTAGTTTTGTAATGAAAAATTACGTCTGAAGTCATTATTTATTTATCATTACTGTAGGTTTTGATTTTGTAATTTTTTTTTCCAAAAATTCGAAATTGGGGGAAAGCGGTCTGCCGAACATTTGATGAGTTTAAAATCAATTAGATTTGAGTATTCACTAATTGTAATAATAGTATCAAATTATGTTTAAAACGCTCCATTTGTTCGTCAAATATCGCATTCATAGACTCACGTATGCACACGGACAGACACACACACACAGGTATCACTTCAAAAACGTTAGATTCGAGTTCAGGGATGACTTAAACGTGGTCTTCCTTCGAAAACTCGAATTCGAATTTTCGGCCCCATTACAATATTTCCCTTATGCATTATATTAGGAGGGAAAGTAAAAAACAATAAGCTACGATTTCCTTTATTGGTATCACTACGGCATGATATATCCCATAAATTAAAATGGCAGATGCTATTTAAAATCCATCTTTGTCACAAGTACAGTTAGTTACCAATAATATAATGAAACGAATAACAATAAATAAATTATATTCAAAACTACAAGAAATTTGATGTATGATTAAAACAAAAAATAAATAAATCATGCATAAAGCTTTGAAAATGAAACGCTTTCCAACTGAAATGAAATTGAAATATTGTTTAAACAGTTCTAACATGCGATACATTCAGCACTGATATTTTATTAATTGTCACAGTACTACAATAATTTTTTAAACATGGAAACAAAACTTCATCAAAAAAACCAATGTTATATATCGTCTGTTTCTCTATGTAAAATCAATAACTATTTAATTTATATCACTTATATTTCAAACGCCAGTGCTAAATAATTTTAAGTGAAAAAAAAGTCAACAATTCTTATACAACTCATTTTATAATCGCTTGATTTGTTTACATTCTACATGCTATAGAAATTAGGCTTAGCTGTAAGAATAATCAAATTTAGTGATCATCTAAAATCAAAAATATTGTAATTGCTTTGGCACATAATTTAGATACACAGGTAATATGTAAAAATAAAGCGATTTTATGACGGATACAACATTAAATATAGCTTTAAACTCTCTTTAAGCATCGCGATTTTTGCACTGGGTTAAAAAATGTGGATGCCATACTTTATTTTGAAATGAGTCACGTGATCTCTTTACATAATATGGGTGTAATTATTATTTCAAAAATCGTTATATATTATATTCAAAAATCGTTAAAAAAAAAGGCGTTCTTTCATCTCTCCAAATTCGTCATAATGAAAACTCTGTGATAATATTTTTGATCGTTAAGGGACCAATTTGTATGGAAATCGATCAAAATCGTGCTTCAAAGAAAAATATCAAAACACTAATTCAAATTGAAAAAAGAAAAAAAAAAACGCGATGAGGTCTTGCAAGGAGTTCAGCTAATCCTGATGCCAATTTCGTCTCTATCTCCTTGGTTTTAAAACTTCAAAAATTATATTTCAAATACTCATCTATTGCTCAGGCTTTTATTCAATATATATTAATTGTTTGCTCAACAATGAATTAATTGGAATGTGGCTCAACTCGACTTAAGGGGACGGTGGACGTTGAAATGAGCAAAAATCGACTAAAAGAATTTTTTTTTTTCAATATATAGCATTGTTTTACATATTTAACTTTTTTCTTACGGGTGGGACAGCGTCCAGGTGCAATGTTTCTGCCGGCGATTTCCATGGACGCCAATGTCTGCAGAGGGGGGCAACTGTTTGGGATAGGGTGTGTCAAATACCTGTCTTTTTTGGAGGTACTTCGTTTGGGATGGACGCTGCCCCACCCGTAAGCAAAACGTTAAATGCATTTTTTTCGAAACGGAATTTTCAAAGGTTTTACATTTTTAAAATGCTCTATGCGTCTTAATTTTTGTTTGAGATGCATGAAATTTGGTAAGAAGGCATCTTTTGTACTTTTTAATGAAACTGGGTATGGATTTTATAATTGAACTTTATTAAGGTAATTAAAAGTGAATAATAACCCAATTAAATGGTGAAAATTAAGTTTTAATGCAGAAAAATATTTTTAAAAAATTAACTTTCTAAGGGATTTAAAAATGAATACGCAAATTTATTCATAATGTGTTTTTGAGTGACCATAATGTAAAATTAAGCAAAAATGTGAACAAATGGCACGCAAGGAGCATTTTTAAATGTTCGTTAAAAAAAATTAAATTTAAAAAAAAATACAAAATTATAACAAAATTGAAAAAATTGAATGGTATTTTATATAGCAATGTTTTAAGAAGAACATTTATGCAAATTTTCATGTTTCTAAGTCAATAAATAAATAAAAAATTTTCAACATACAAGAATTTTTTTTCCCCATATTTTACAAGAAATGTTTTTGAAAAATCGGCATCGTTGCACCAAATGATTACAACTATAGCGTGTTACCCTTCACTTTAAAGAGCTGAAAAAATATTTCGATTGATACTATACTTAACAATGCACCACCCCCACCCCCACCCTCTAGGAGTAACTTGTCCCCAAGGTGGGGAGTTAATGCCATCACAAATAAGAAAAAAAATTTCGCGGCTATTCTTCACAGCAATGATTGAAGTTATAAAGTCACGTGATCATTGAGCCATAAATAAACCCTTTTATACATGATTATGTCTAATTTTGTCCCATGCTACCATGTTAAAAAAATGCAAAATGTCGAATAAATCCAAAGTTTTCGCTCGAAATTAAAATACCTCTATCTAATTTAACATTTTTGATAAAGAAGCCGAATATAAATTTTCATGAAAATCCATTAATATTTGTGGCTGCTAATCACAAGAAATTGATCACAGACATCATACTGACAGACAGACGGACATTACTACAACTTTAGTCAAAACATGCTCAGGTCTTAAAATATGTATTGGCATCAAAATCTGTAAATCGAACATTTTCGTGGAAACAATACTTTCTCAATTCTACGTACGAGAACTAAAAATATAATGGCTTCAATATAGTCATTTAACTATGACCATTTTATGGGCAAAATTTTATCATAATTACTGTAACGTTTTTACATTTTTTGCACTCCAAATTATATATAATTCAATCTCATGTCAATCTAATGCAACTTAAATAAGTATATGTTTCATTAGAGAGTCGTATGATAATGAGTTCTCATAGGAGTTAATGGACAAGAGTTATATATTCATTCTGATAATAATTGTGAGACAAACAAAAATAAATTAAATACTATGAAATAGTAATGTTTAAAGATTCAAGTGAAAACTCACACTCCAAAGATTGGGTACTAAGTTACAAATAGATACTGAGCATTAAAAAACAATAAAGCGCAAATGCCCTGCTTGAATACAGATAGTAAACTTATAAATCCATAACTTTTCTAGCCTTTTAAATATTTTCCATATAAAATCATTATACGGAAATCTTAAAATGAAAATAAAGTGATTTTAAGAATGATAATTATTAAAAATTTCAGTTTTTCTCATAATGTGTCAACACATAAATCTTGGTATCGGTAAGTTCTTTCGCTCTTGAGTTATCGTATCTACACCTTACACACACACACACATACACACACACGCACAGAAGGGCATATTTCCAGAAGTATTTGGAATGGGTTCCACAGATCTTAAAATGTATTTATCCATCAAAATCTGGATTCTGAATATTTTTTAGTAAACAATACTTTATTTATGTTACAGTAGTATGAAACGATAAAAATGGCAGGACAATAAAAATAAATGAAAGTAAAAAGGGGGAAAAAATGGCAGGACGGTAAAAATGACAAGACAGTAAAAATGAATAAAAGTAGAAAGAGCAAGGCAGTAAAAAGGGGAGAAAATGGCGGGACAGTAAACAGGAAAAATAAAAATGGCAGGACAGTTAAAAAAAGGAAAGTAAAAATAGTAAGACGGTTGAAAGCTGGAAAATAAGAATACCTTGGCATATAAAATTCAATCCGATCGCAACAAAATAATTAATCGAAGAGTAATTTTAAGATGGCATATAAAAGTCCAGATATATAATAAAATCGACAATAGCAGAAACATCAATAAAATAAAAACTTCTGACTATATCTAATATGGAAATTGAAGAAAATATGCCGCCATGTTTTACTTCCCCATGTTGCTGCTCATAGTGGATTACTCCACCGAAATGAAAAGTTTTTTCATGGACAGTTATAATGCATTACATGTTTTATCTTATTTCCCCAGATGGAAGCTCTTTTTTTTTCCTAACAGACCGATAGATACTTATTAATTAATTATTACTTTACTTATATTTATTACTTACTACTTTATCATACTATTGTAACATTAACTGGTCCGTGGCTCAACTCAGATTCACATACCAAAATTTAGCGTGTAACCCTTCACTGTAAAGGGCTTGAAAAAAATATCTTTTGATTGATACTATACTTGACAATATACCCCCCCCCCCCCGGAAGGCGGCTAACTTGCATCCCGAGAGTGTCTAATGACGTCACGAACAAAAAAATTGCATCGCAGCTATTTTTTACAATGATTGAAACTTCCGTGATCACTTAGCCATAAATAAACTCTTTTATGCATGTTTAAGTCAAATTTTTTCATATGCTTCCATGAGGAAAAATTAAAAATTTCAAACAAATTTCGAAGTTTTCGCACGAATTTAAAAAAAAAAATCTATCTAGTTCTAGATTTTTTTATAATAAAGCCGGATATAAAATTTTGTGAAAATCCATTAATATGTATGGCCGCTATAGTGCACACAAGAAATCGACCGCAGACATACAGACAGACGGACATTACTCCAAAAATAGTCAAAACGTGTTCAGGAGGTCTTAGAAAGTATATTGGCATCAAAATCTCGAAATCGAAAATTTTTGTGAAAGCAATAGTTTCTGAATACTAAATATCAGAAAGTAAAAAGGCATTATTTCCCTAAAATTTCCAAATTCGAAAGTTTGACGGTTAAACGCATTCTAATTAAAACCTTCTAAACCGTTTCGACCACTTTTAGAAATAGTGTGTGTGTGTGTGGACACGGTGACTCAAAAACAAATACACATTTCACTATCACATTTTATGGGAAACTAGAACTCGATAGAATTTTTAGTGATTCTCGTGATTAAAATTCAAAAAATTCTAATTTTAAAATTTTCATAGCATTATTTCTTAAGAAAAACAATTATAATTTCCGAACCAATGATGGTAGTATACAAATTGTTTCGCTAAAAGTGTCCGAAAGAAATGTAAAATCAACGGTTAGAAGTGAAGTCAATCACGAATAAAGCATTGATTATGGAACTTTCCAACTGAAATGTAATTTTATTTAAACATCTCTAAAATGCGATACATTCAGTGGTGATATTTTCCATATTATCACAGTACTGCAATAATTTATTATACTTGGAAACTTAAAACTTCATCAAAAAAGTCAGTGCTATAAATCGTCTGCTTGTCTATGTAAAATCGGTGAATATTTCATTCATATCATTTATAATTCAGACTCCAGAGCTAAATAACTTAGCTAAATAACTTAGTGATAAAACTTAATAACTTAGTGATTTCACAGTACTGCAATAATTTATTATACTTGGAAACTTAAAACTTCATCAAAAAAGTCAGTGCTATAAATCGTCTGCTTGTCTATGTAAAATCGGTGAATATTTCATTCATATCATTTATAATTCAGACTCCAGAGCTAAATAACTTAGCTAAATAACTTAGTGATAAAAATTCAGCTATTCTTATACAACTTATGTTACAATCGCTGAATTTGTTCTGCATGCTATAGAAATTAGGCTTCGTTGTAGGAATAATCTAAGTTTAGTGATCATTTGAAATAAAAAATATTGTAATTGCGTTGGCACATAATTTAGATACACAGTTAATATGTAAAGATAAAACGATTTTATGACATATGCAACATTAAATATAAATTTAAAACTCTTTTCAAGCATCGCTATTTCTGCACTGGGTTAAAAAATATGGATGCTATACTTTATTTTGAAATGAGTCATGGGATCTGTTTATATAATATGGATGTAATTATTATTTCAATTTTTTTAAACTACCTAACATATTTTGTTGAACATTTTTTTATACATTTTACGTTATAAGTTGAATATTTCCTAACATTTTCGAAGAAATTTGGGAATTTCAACTTTCCTTAAAAAATGTTTGAAAAATTAGGTCTCATAGGGTTCAATGTATTTCATCTATTCAATCCGAGTTAAGTTCGAAACTAATTGGGTGATATTATTCATTTTCATTCCCATATGTCCCACAGACCGTCTCAAGAACATACTAAAATTTTATTTTGATAAAGTCATTTTTACGGCAGTTAACGTGCGAACGGACAGACAGACAAACAGAATGAATAAAGTCATAAACACTTTACAACTATGTAAGAAAGTGTTAAAAGTAATCAACAAAGATTTTATATATGATGATTGCATTCCCCCCCCCCCTCTTCAAAACTGATAATTTTATAAAAATGCGAAGTTTAGTCTTTATAACTGTCAATTAATAAAATGTCTGCTACGCTTAATTAAGACAAAAAAAAATTACCCAATACCTTTTACGGCAAAAAACTCGCTGAGATATTATTGCTGTTAGGTATTTTTCGTTCAATTGCAAGGGAGCAGCAACAAATAAATTATTCAAATTAAATAGTAAAATTTGGTGAAAGCCAATCAAATCCTTTTATTTAAGTTTTTCATGTTTCTGAAAAACAATACGTGACTAATAAAATTTGAATTATCTATACATATAAGGATCAAATCGAAAATTTTGGATTTAATGTTTTAATTGGTTATATCGATATTCCTCATATTTACTTTCAGAGGAATTAAACTATTCCCACTTTCAGTTCCTGCAGTCGTATAAAATGGAATATGTCAAGAATTTTAATTATCGACATCTCAATGAATTTTTCAACAACAGGGTATATATCTTTCGTCCACATTAAGTACAACAAAAATTTTACTAATCAAAATTTTTACTTTCTCGTGCGTAGTAATTGATAAAGTATTGTTTTCACAAAAATTTTCGATTTCGAGATTTTGATGCCAATATATGTTTTAAGACCTCCTGGACACGTTTTGGCCATCTGTCTGATGTCTGTGGTCGATTTCTTGTGTGCACGATAGCAGACACAAGTATTATTGGATTTTCATGAAACTTTATATCCGGCTTTGTTACAAAAAAAAAGTCGGACTAGATAGGTTTTTTTTTTTTAAATACAAGAGAAAACTTTGAATTTTATTCGAAATTTTATATTTTTTTAAACATGGCAGCATGGGACAAAATTTAACATAATCATGCATGAAATGGTTTATTTATGGCTCAATGATCACGGGACTTAATAGTTTCAATCACTGTTGTTGTTGTTGTTGAGACCCAGACCGTCCGACCTACCAGAAAGGTCAATCACTGTTGTGAAAAATAGCCGCGAAATACATTTCATTTCGTTCGCGACGTCATTAGCCCTTTGGGGGCCAAAGTTGCCCCCCTCCAAGTGAAATACATTGTCAAGTAAGTTATCAATCGAAAGTTTTTTTAAGCCCCTTAAAGTAAAGGGTAACACGCTATAGTCTCAAACATTTGGACCCGATATTTCAATTTTTTTTCTTGTAAAATTTTAAAAAAAAGGAATTCTGGTATAAGAAAGTCGAGTGGAGCCACACTTCAGTTAATTTTTTTTTAGTAGGGGACGTATAAAAAAAATTAAATTTTGCATTTTTATGAAATTATCTTTTTTGTAGGTACAGCTATCATATCTAAATTCTCGTCTGTTTTCTGATTATTTTTTATATTTCACTTCACTTCTACGACCAATCGTTGGGTTTGTATTCTTTTTGTTCAGTCTTCCTGAAACACCCTTTATAGTTCATAAGGGAAATTGATAATTTGAGCTCTGTGGTTGTTAATGGTATCAAAATAGTTTATGTTAACTCAAATGAGCCAATTGCATGCAACTAGTCAGCGTCACTAGGCTGTTGCCAATTTAAAAAAATAAAACTTTAAGATTTTTTTTTTACTTTCCTTATATGCAATAATGCTTAAGGAAAGTATTGTGACGGAGTCAAAAATTCGAATTCGAGTTTTCGACGGGAGAGCACGTTTTAAGCATCCCTGATCACGAATCGAACATTTTTGAGGTGATGTGTGTGTGTGTGTGTGTGTCAGTGAATCTGTGGAGTCGATATCTCAAAACGAATAGAGCGATTCAAATGAAATTTGGTACAAAACTCACAATCCGTGAATACTGGAAGCTTATTGTTTTTAAACGTAATCGAATGTTCAGAACCCCCTAAATTTTCGAATGAAATTTTGAAAAAATCATCAAAAAATCAAAACCTTTAATAAAGTTACGCAAATAGACGTTTCTTGTGTAATTTGTCTTTATAAAACGATTGACATAAACTTTAGAACGCTAGCATGAACCGTTCTCGAGATACTGCACATTTTTTAAATAAATTTACCAAAAAATTTCATAAATTACAAAAAATATATTAACTGTTGAGAAACATGTTCAGTTTTCATATGTAATATCATGCGATAAATTGGGTAACATCATTATCTCGTGGATACAGCTCGTTCCATTCGTGAGAAAAGATACTTTGAGTAATAGTTTTGCATTTGAACGCTAATAGTTATTTATCTGTTATAAGAATAACTTATTTCTCCGTCCATAACGCTTGGCAAGATTTTGGCGCCGAATTTGACGGATTGTCTCCAACTTGGTGACGTTTTAAATATTGCTAAATTAACGAAAATCTCGCTAAATGGATAAAAATGATACTAAATCAATTTAAATAACGACTAATTGACGAAAATTCAATATCTTGGAAAGAATATAAATATATACTATAAGATAAACTTATTTTTTATTGCAAAAGTAGTAAATTCATTGCATCATAAGGAAAGTCATATGTTGCCCACATCAGATTATTTTTCTAAATATTTCAGAAAATAATAATTTAAGTACGAAATTCGAAAAAAATTGTATTTTATTTAAATAATAATTATGACAAGAATGTAACTAAACGCAATAGAATATGTATGTATGAGAATATGAGTAGAATGGTGATATACACTCCAAATATTTTGTTTTTATTTTTATTAATGAAATGTTCACTTTATGGTCTATGGCTGCCTTTAGCTTTTATCTCACAACATTTTCTTGGGTTTGCAGATATTAACTTCATGAAATGCAGTTGCAGTACCTGATTTCAACATTACAAACAAAAATTAAACATAACTAAATCATATTTAAATGATCTGATATGGGTAGTACATGACTTTCCCTTCAGACTTAAATTTATTTTAATTTTCTTTCTTTCATGATGCATTAAATTGAGTTTAATTAAACAAAATAAATTCAATATACAGTTTTAATGCATCTTCTTTTTCTCTTTTGAGCAACTTTATGAATTTTGAAACCTCGTCATGTGCTCAACATTATAAAAATTGCAAATATCTCAAGAACGGTTCAACCCAGAGTAATAGGTTTGGTCACATTCATTTCGTCGTCTAAAATTAATTATAAAACTAGCGTTTAATCAATAAATGTAATTGCAGTTAATGCTTTAATTTAGATCTTGCAAATTTTCATGTTTATTTCGCAAAAACGACAGGGTTTTTTTCCCGAATTGTAGCAACATCTAATCAGCACCAGGGTAACCCACAAGTGACTTATATACTCAATTTTGTGAAATGCCGTCGAATAGCTTTTGAACTAGAGTGGATATATACGTTGCACAGACACACATACACACACACACACATAGACGTCATACTAAAAGTAATATTTCCGTGCTCTGCTAGTTCCGAAACGTGCAAATCTGTCGTGTAGAAACGTGTAGGTCGAATTTTGACACGATTATAATTTTTGACGACATGATACCTTACACATTACCATGTACTATAAAAAAAGTAATTTCCTAAAGCCTATTCCTCTTCTCTCTATTACTCTATTTTATATATATATATATATATATATATATATATGTATATATACATATATATATATATATATATGGATATATATATATATGTATATATACATATATATATATATATACATATATATATGTATGTATATATATATACATATATAATATATTTACAGAAATAGCCCCACTTAAAATTATATCCGTGTTTTGAGTTTCTACGACCAGTGGTTCTCGAGATATTAGTAAAAAACGAAATTTTCGTTTGTCTCATCATCACGGAAAAACGGCTGAACCGAATTTAATGAAATTTGGTGAATAGCCTTGAAATATCCCCCCATAAATTTTGTCCAAGTTTCGAGTTTCTAAGACCTGGGGTTGTCGAGATATTAATGAAAAACGGAACTTTTTCCTAGGAGTTCTACTCCCTAACTCCGTGGTTTATCCAAACGAAAAGCTTGAAAATCGTTTGAAAGTGAATTAAAATTTAATCTCTGAGTTTGATGGGAGATTTTTTGCGTTAATTAGTCACTTTCTGAAAACATGAATTGTTTGAAACATGATTTAAAGGGGAAATCTATCTCCATGGTTCATGGTTTATTTAAAACAAGCTTTTACGGAACAATGAGAAGTGCAGAGAAATCAAAATCGTTATTTAATTTCGCAGTTTATGTTATAAGACATGACATATTTAACATGTTATAAGATTCTATCTTATATCATGTTACTCAGAAACGCAATTAAATTAAATCTGTCTGTTAATTTTAATAATTATTTTTTCGATTTGAATAATAAATAAATGGATATAAAAATATATTTTAGAAAAGAACGATTTGATTTTTCTTATAGCATTTTTGACTGGATAATATCAATTACGGTTTTCAGGTTTAAAAATTATTATTATTTATATTTTCGGGGATTATTGATTCAAGGATTATTTATATTTTCAAGTTATTATGCAATTATTTTATTATGACAAAAATTGTTTAAACTCATATATTGTATGTTGTACGAATCTTCTACAAATACACGTGTATATCTTTTAATCTACGAGAATATAAGTAGTACAGGTATATTGACATATGTTTTGATATATATTGGCATATATTGGAATCAATTACGACCTTCTGGTATAAAGAGTACGGATATTATTGATGTTTTGAATTTATTACGTCATCTCTTTTATTTTGGCAAATATTTTTGAGACGCATATTGTAATACGGGTAATCTTCTACTAACACATTGGCATATTTTCTGATCTGCGACAATATAATTAGTACGGGGTTGCATATATTCATTCAATTCCTATTTTTTCTTCTGTAAATTTGCTTACAAAAGGGGGCAGGATGTTTTATTCTTCAGATCTGATCGTGAAGATAATTTTGCATAGTGAGAACATATATTCTTAAACTTCTCTTTAGGAGCAATAAATTTAATATTTTAACAGAATTTGCACATGATTGCGAACTTTAAGTTTCTTTAAATTATACACTCCGTACGAATAACGGGTGTGCTGTTAGTGGTTAATAAATTTTAACATTTTAGGAGGATATATCATGTTGCTCGGCATCGCAATTAAATTAAATGTGTTTGTTAATGTTTTTATTATTTTTTTTCGATTTAAATAATAAATAAATGGATAAATGGATATAAAAGTATATCTTATGAATGGACGGTTTGATTTTTCTTTTAATTATATTAATTGCTGACTGCGTACATCAATTGCATTTATTTTGGCAAAGAGTTTTCAAGCTTATATCGTATTTAGCTACTAAACTCATATATTGTGTTTAGCCAATAAATTCATATAGCCGATTGTTGAAACAGAAAAAGAGTAGAGCGGGTATATCTTCTAATACAATTGTAGTGTTTTCATTTAGTATATTGAAACGGGATAAGAAAGTTTCATTCAGATCTGCAAATTCAAAGCTACGAATTTGGAGGGATATCGCTAATTTGACAACTTTTCTTAAACTTTGCCAAATTGACGGAAATGTCGCCAAATTGATATAAACGACACACAAACAGCTGCCATAAACCTTCGGGTTGGTCGTGTGGCTTGGGTCTTCTACATATCAATGAAATTTTTTTTGTTTTGTTAGAAGAGAGTACTGAAATGATGTTTGGTTAGCATTTATCTGTCAGACCAACCATCCTACTTAGTAATACATTTAGCGAATTTTTAAAATGTCACCAAATTGATAAAAATGTTTTCAAATCTATAAAAATATCTTGAAATTGATAAAATTGCGCTACATAAATGATATTAATTGTTTTTTGTTAGGGGATAGTATTGTGATGATATTTCGTCAATTTGTCGCAAAGTGGAACTGTCAGTTCTACAGTCCCACTTGGCGATAAATTTGGCAATTTTTTAAAATGTCGCTAATTTGACGAAACTGTCGCCAAATGTTCCATAGAAATATAACTATTTAGACGATATTTTTTCTACCAATTTATTTGAAGCAAATGATATCATGTCGCTTAGCAACGGATTTAAATCCAATGTGTTTAGGCGGCAGACGATTTTTATTAAATCCTTTCCGATTTGAATAATGAAGATATGTATATAAAATAAATTTCATTGCCATTTCATTTTGGACTGGATAATTTCAATTATACTCTTCAGGTTTAAACATTGTTATTATTGATATTTTCCGGAATTATTGATTCAGGGATTATTGATATTTTTAAGTTATTACGCCATTGTTTTATTGCGGCAAAAATTGCTGACACACGCATATTGTACGTTGTACGAGTAATCTTCTAGGAATGCACGGGTATATCTTCTAACTTACGAGAATATAAGTAGTACAGGTATATTGGCATATATTTTGACATATATTGGCATATATATTGGAATCAAGTACAGTCTTCTGGTATGAAGATTAAGGGGATTAATTATATATTCAATTTATTACGTCGTCTGTTGTATTTTACCAAAAAACATTTGTGATTCATATTGCAAAACGGGTAATCTTCTACTAATAACCGGACATTATAAGTAGTACGTGTATATCTTCCCATATAATTTTAGCACTTTAATTTTGACATATATTGGAATAAATGACTGTCTTCAGATTTAAAGATTACGGGTTTATTGGTATTTTCAATTTATACATGTAATCTACTAATACAGGTTATATTTTCTAATATTCGCGTATATAATTAGTACGGGTCCCATACAATTTTAACGCTTTTATTTTGCATATATTGATTCAATTCCATATTTTTTTTTATATTTGCTTACATAAGGGGTCCAAGATGTTTTATTCTTCAGATATGTCCATGAAGATAATTTTATATAGCGAGAACAGAGATTCTTAAACTTCTTTTTAGGAGCATTATATTAAATATTTTAACAGAATATTTTGATTAAACATGTCATTTAGTATACTATAAGAATTTGGGCATGATTATGAATTTCAAGTTTCTTTATATTATATACTCCGTACGAAGAACGGGTATGCTGCTAGTTATATATATATATATATATAATAATATATATTATTAATATATATTATATATATATATATATATATATATATATATATATATATATATATATATATATATATATATATATATATATATATATATATATATATATATATATATATATATATATATATATATATTTATATATATACATATATATATACACATATATATATATATATATATATATATATATATATATATCAATTTGAAATTCTTTACATATTATTGTATTATTGAACTGGCTTATGTATTTTGATATTTATTCTTTATTAATTATTTTTAATTCTAATCACAAAAATCTCCATTATTCTACGTCAGGCCATGTGAATAATTTCTGTAATAAAATTTACAGTTATGCACACCGAAACGTTTTTTTTTTTTTGGGGGGGGGGCAGTAAAAGCCTAGCTCCATTTGTTGTTTTATCAGTTTGAATCTATTGAGCTCATTTACTATTCAAGCACTTACACCATATATATTAATGAAGGGAACAAAGGGTTTAGCACCTATATCACATATGACTCTTTTTAATTTAAATAATAAATTCTTTATTGGGTGCAGTTACAGGCTTATATGAAGGCTTTCTCAACTTACTTCTTTACTTATATGAAGGCTTTCTCAACATGATATCCTAATTTCAAATGCCTACCTTATATGTGGAACAGAGAAGGAGGGGTATGTAGTACCTGTTAGTTCCTGTTTTATTTATAAAGGAATTATCTCAAATTAAAACAGCATACATAGAATATCGACTTTTTCATAATTTTACATTTTAGATTTTTTTAGTCAACGTGCATCATAATATGCATCATAATATAATTTTTTTACATTTTATGAGCTTTCTTTTGCACGTTTTTCATATTTTACGTAAAATAAATTTTATAAAAAAATTATTTTTATGCGCTCATCTGATTTGTGTTTATATAGGCTCTTTTGAAACCATTTACATCCATGCTTAGTTCAAGCTGCCATTTTCCAAACATATACTATAACACCATTGTTCCGGGAATTATCATTGTTTCCTGTAGATAATAATTAATTCTGCGAAAATCTCAAATTTGGAATAATAATCATGTAAATTACGAGAAATCTATCAACTTCTAGTTTTATAAATATATCTCGACAAAAAGTTTATGGTAGAACAAACACTCGTTTTCATTTTCATGTTCACGGCTCACAAATATGCACCGCATATACACAAAACGACGGACATAGAATCAAAAAGAGCTAAAAATTTTTCAAGATGACTTAGAAAATAATTTTCTCACAAAATCTCAATTTCGAACATTTCCTGGAAATAAAAAATACTTTTTTTTTTTAATAATAGCATGAGAAAAGAAGCAGTTTCTAAAATCCCTTTTCCGTATTTCTTTATATATCAAAACACAAATTACAAAACAGTTTAAAATGCGTTGCAAAAACAAAAAAACCGTACGTCCTGCCCGATACTTTTCAACAATGCCATATGGGGGAAGAGAACACCAGCAAAACTTTGCGAACACGTAGAACGCCCTGGTCAATTTGAGCGGCCGGACAAGCCACACGTCCCGGATCAGGACGGGCACCCCCCTAAAGACTTCGCCACAAGAAAGTGTACACTTTAAGGTGTTGACAAGAATGAAAAATGCAATACTTACGACTGTCAGTTCTGGGGTTGGTCTTCTTTTTACCGTGTTTCGGTGGCATTTTTCAGGAGAGAATCCGGGAGAAAACTGGATCGGGAGTCAGTGAGGATCACCTTGACGCACGGGGGGTTGCCGCAGCCGGAGTGACGGCAGCGCCCTCTGGCGGCACCCCTCTTCATCCCGCTGTTCTCAACTGGAGAAACCAGATTGCAAAGGAAAATGAAGAAAATATGCCGTTAGGTACGGTGGGTATGCTTATTAAATTAGAGTTTTTCCCCCTTTTCGGCATGATAAGACATATTACAGCCCTAACTTTTTGAGTAGCCGGGATTGGAGCAGATATCTGGAATTTTTCCTAAATATATTAAGCATGGAAAGGAATGTGAGAGATGAATGTTTATGAGGCGAGGATTATAAGGATGTCTCGTGCTTTTAAAAATATTCTACGCCGTCTGAAGTGCGGATGTTTATACTTTTAACGAGGATATTTACTTGTTTTAAAAGTTTTATAATTATTCGTTTTAAAACGCAGAGACATAATTAATTTAAAATATGAAATATTCGGAGTGAATGCGAAAAAATTACGTTTTTACTTTTTCATGCTATGTAATATAGAGAAAGTATTGTTTTCATAAAATTTTTCGAATTCGAAATTTTGATGCCAATATATGTTTTATGACCTCTTGAACATGTTTTGTCTCATTTTTGGAGTGATATCCGCCTGTCTGTCCTATGTCTGTGGCTGATTTCTTGTATCCATGATAGCAGTCACATAAAATCTGATGTGGGCAGCACATGACTTTCCCTGCATACTTATATTCACGTTCTCTTTATTTTAATTAAATTTAATTCACTGTTAATTCAATTTTTGTTCTCATTTAATAACTGGATTTATTTTCAATACGAAATAGAAAAAACTAAAATATCACGAGAAAATACGAAAAAACTAAAATATCTCAAGAACGGCTAGTCTTGGTGTAATGGGGTTGGTCTTATTCTTTTCATCGTTAAAAATTACGTATAAAACAAGCATTTAATGGACATATTTAAGCATACGTAGTTTTTTATTTTAGATTTTGGGAAGTTTTGAGGACCATTTTGCAGAAAAAGGCAAGTTATTTTTTTCCGAATCATACCAAATCTAATCAGCACCAGGGTGTCCCACAAGTGATTTATCTACCGAATTTTGTGAAATTCGGTCCATTAGTTTTTCAGCTAGGAGACAGCAGTGCGGACCTGGCCCACCTCTCCGTTTACAGGTTTAGTTCCGCACCCTTGAGATTGATTCTTACAGACCCATATGTTTAACGTGATCGTAATCCGCGTGAACACGGCGACAGTATTCTTTTTTTTTTTTTTGGCAGCGGAGGGAATCGAACCCGGGTCTACCGAGTGCAATTCCCGCTCGCTGACCAGTAGGCTACCGCGCCCTCTTAATTTTTCAGCTAGAATGGATACAAGCTTTTGCGCGCCAAAGGCAGATTCTTTTATCCCGAATCGTACCCAAAACTAATCAGCACCAGATCCGCCCACAAGTGACTTACCTACCAAATTTTATGAAATTCGGTCCATTAGTTTTTCAGTTAGAGTGGATACAACATCTGCACAAGCAGACTGACACACAGACACACACACAGACGTCACGCTAAAAATAGTTTTCTCGTATTCTAGAGGTCTCGAAACGTGTAGATCCGTCGAAAACTCGAGTCGCGATCTTTGGCATGATTCCAATACTTTCCCTATACATTACCACGTGTTGCAGGGAAAGTGATATTAATGGATTTTCGTGAAACTTTATATCCGGCTTCATTATCAAAAGATCTAGAACTTGACAGAATAGTTTTAAATTCGAGCTAAAACTTCAAAATCTGCCAGAAATTTTATATACTTTGTCATAGAATAGGACAAAATTTGACATAATCATACGTAAAAGGGTTTATTTATGGTCCAATGATCACGAGACTTTGTAATTTTAATCACTGTTGTGAAAATAGCCGCGATACAAATTTTTTTTTCGTGACGTCATTAGCTCCCTTAAGGCGCAAGTTACCTCCCCAAGGGATACATTGTCAAGTATGGTATCAGTCGAAAGTTTTTTTTTTAACCCTATAAAGTGAAGGGTAACACGCTATAGGTATAATCATTTGAAAGTTCAGTAATTAATGACCCCGGAAGAAACGACTCCCAAGCACTTAGAAGGGACACCAGACTTCACATTCGAGAGCAGAGACTGAAGAACTAACTTTTGACGTCTCGGCCACTTCCAGATGGCGAGCGGAGCTTCTGCTATATTTGCTTCCCTTTCGTTTCTCTGTTCGATGTAAAGGAATAATAATTCATCAGTATACCAATAATATTCATTAAATTCTGGAGTTTAAAATTTTGTACAAATCGTAGAACACGCAAAATGAAACGTAAGGAAATGCTGTATTTATGCTTGTTCATAAATAATTCGATAATTTACATTAAAATGGGATATTTAAAATATTAATATTGCTGTAAATTTCCTTAAAGTAAAATATTTGTAATGACCCAAATTCACACCGTGAGCAAAGATGAATAGATACCATTCAGTTCGTCAGTGATGTTTTGATAAAAGTTTGAAAAAGAACCCTGTGTATTTATTGCTTAATCACGCATTTTATTTAAATAATTTTTTAGTATATTTAACTAAAGTATGAGTACTTACAGCTAAAGTATGCTGAAACTAAAATGATTGCTGAATATTACATTTTTCTTTGAATATCATAAAAAATAAACTTAGAATTTAACTTTCAATATCCTTATTTATTTATTTTTTATTTTATTTATATTTTTTATTGTTGTTGTAAATTTTAAAATGATTTAAAATTAATATAAAATACTAGTTGAATTTCATTCATTAACCTATGCACTATAATTTGTAGAAGTTCGGGTTTTTTAAAATGGCACATCTTATAATCCTTTTTCTACTACCACACATTAACAAATTGTAAACAATTTTGTTTAATTATAGAGTTTGAAATACATCAGGGGCTTTGCAAATTTAATAAAGCTGTATAATATAAATTTTTGGCATTAATATATATATATATATATATATATATATATTTCATTTACAATTCCATTGAATTGAAAATGTAAAAATCTGATGTGGGCAGCACATGACTTTCCCTGCAGACTTATATTCACGTTCTATTTATTTAAATTAAATTTAATTCATTTTACTTTCCCTGCAATACATGGTAATGTATAGGGAAAGTATTGGAATCATGCCGAAAATCACAACTCGAGTTTTCGACGGATCTACACGTTTCGAGACCTCTAGAATACAAAAAAACTATTTTTAGCGTGGCGTCTGTGTGTGTGTCTGTCTGTCTGTGTGTCTGTCTGTCTGTGTGTCTGTCTGTCTGTCTGTGCAGATTTTGTATCCACTCTAACTAAAAAACTAATGGACCGAATTTCACAAAATTTGATAGGTAAGTTACTTGTGAGCGAGTGCTGATTAGTTTTGGGTACGATTCGGGATAAAAGAACCCGCCTTTTTTTGCGAAATGGCCCGCAAAAGCTTGTATCCACTCTAACTGAAAAACTACTGGACCGAATTGCACAAAATTCGGTAGATGAGTCACTTGTGGGTTAGCCTGATGCTGATTAGATTTTGGTACGATTCGGAAAAAAATGACCTGCCTTTTTTGCAAAATGGCCCGCAAAAATCGTCCAAATCTAAACTAAAGAACTGGGTATACTCAAATATATCCATTAAATGCTGATTTAATACGTAATGTTTAACGACGAAAAGGATAAGACCAACCCCATTACACTAGGACTAGCCGTTCTCGAGATATTTTAGTTTTCCGTACTTTCCCTACGCCACCTTTGAAAATAAGTCCGGTTACCGAATGAGAACGAAAATTGAATTAAAAGTGAAATAAATTTAATTAAAATAAAGAGAACGTTAATATAAGTTTGCAGGGAAAGTCATGTGCTGCTCACATCAGATTTTTTAATTCAATTTTCGTTCTCATTTGAAAACTGGACTTATTTTCAAAAATGGTGTAGGAAAAATACGAAAAACTAAAATATCTCGAGAACGGCTAGTCCTAGTGTAATGGGGTTGGTCTTATTCTTTTCTTCGCTAAAAATTACGTATTAAACAAGCATTTAATGGCTATATTTGAGCATACGTAGTTCTTAAGTTTAGATTTTGATGATTTTTGCGGGCCATTTTGCAAAAAAAGGCAGGTTATTTTTTTTCGAATTATACCAAAATCTAATCAGCACCAGGGTGACCTACAAACGACTTATCTACCAAATTTTGTGAAATTCGGTCCATTAGTTTTTCAGTTAGTGTGGATACAAGCTTTTGCGGGCCATTTCGCAAAAAAAAGGCGGGTTCTGTTAACCCGAGTTATACCCAAAACTAATCAGCACCAGATTCGTGCACAAGTGACTTACCTACCAAATTTTATGAAATTCGGTCAATTAGTTTTTTAGTTAGAGTGGATACAAAATCTGCACAGACAGACAGACACACAGACAGACACACAGACACACACACAGACGTCACGCTAAAAATAGTTTTTTCGTATTCTAGAGGTCTCGAAACGTGTAGATCCGTCGAAAACTCGAGTTGCGATTTTCGACATGATTCCAATACTTTCCCTATACATTACCATGTATTGCAGGGAAAGTAAAAAAGATTAAATTAGCTTTGTATTATTAAAATAACATTAACTAATATAATGAAATATCCAATGTTAACTTGAAATTGTAAGTTGGTTACTTTAGTCTTTTCCTAATAATTTTAACAATTTTCAATAACATAATAACTCGCTTCATTAAAAATATGTGCACAACCTGAACACAAATCCATTCTTTTAAAATTTTAGCATGCCATAGCAAATAATAAAAAATATATATGCAATATATTAAGATACTAAATCTTTTACATGCAATTACTTACTTGTCAAATGGTTAAACATATGTTATTTGATGTATGAAATATTACATTTTACATTATTATTTTACTTTCATAACTTTAGTGTAGCATTTTTATTGCTATAATTTCTTACTATTGACAATATCTTAAAAAGAAAATGAAATTATTTTATCTATATAAATAAAATTGAAAATACACCTACTGTCTGTGTGTTTGTATATCTCATCATTACGGTAGAACAGCTGCATCAAATTTCATGAAAATTTTATGGATAGCCTTGAAATAGCCCCACTTAAAATTTAATCCATGTTTCGAGTTTCTAGGACCAGGGATTGTCGAAATATGAATAAAAATCTCGCAATTAAACCTTTCATAGAAACAGCATTATGCAGATGATATATTTTCCGCAAATTTATTATAAAAAAATATATCATGATGCTTTACAACGCAATTAAATCAAATATGTTTATTAGACAGACAATGTTTATTAAATTTTTTTTCCGATTTAAATAATAAAGAAATTGATATAAAAGAAAATTTTATAAATAATCGGAATTTCATCTTTAGCTTGATTACATCAATTGCAGCTTTCGGGTTTAAATTTTGCGAGAATTAATAACATTTTCAATTTAATACCTCATATGTTTTATTTTGGCAAAAACGCCTAATGTGTTTAGTCAATTAATTCATATATTGTGCATAGTCAATGAACTCATATATTGTGCTTAGACAAATGTTGAAATAGAATAAAAGTGATTATACCTTTTTAGCGCTTTCATTTTAGTATATATTGATCCAAATTCATATATATTTTATAATTTGTTTTCAAACGGGATCAGGATGTTTTATTCTTCAGATCTGCTTGTAAAAATAATTTTGTATTGAAAACACAGAAAAGAGAATTAAATTTAGAACAATTAAGTGAAAGGAGAATTAAATGAAATATTTTAATAGAATGTTTTGAGTAACAATGTCATTTAGAATACTGCAGGAATTTGCACATATTTTAAAGCAATGTCGGATATATCTGCTATTAACAGTATACATAACATTGTAAGTTGTACATCTATCTATCTGTTTATTATCTCAGCACAGAACTCACCTATTTTCTTTTCGTTAGAATTATTATAAAATTTCAAAAATAAAGACTGCAAATATTAAAACTTCACTGCAAATTCAGAATTTTAAATTTCTTGTATTATATAATCAGTACGAAGAACGGGCATACTGCTATTCTATTACAAAATATCACAACACTAACACCATTATTAAAATAATTTTAAAATATTTGCAGGAAACTGAATAATTTATGACAACAAATTAAGTACACTAGGCAAATGCAATGAATGACACAAACTAACATGAAAAAATATACATTTTAAACATTGACTGATTTTAAATACTTCACAATTATTTAACAAAGCTTAATTTTACAAGTGCCTAGACAGTTTTCTTAATTAATGTGACAACAATAAAATTTTAAAACAAGCTTAGAAAACTCTAAAAGATTTGTTGACATTATAATTAGCAACAAAACAATTTAGAATCCAATTAGCTTTAATTGAAAAGAAATTTAGACAAGAAGGAATAATATAATTTAAATAATTTGAATGCCATATATTTAAAATTATAAGTAATTTTAAATGACAAGATAAGAAGCAAAAAATAATAAGCACTTACTTCTAAAGAGCATTTGCAATAATGTATCCAATGTATTAATACACTATCCTTGTAGTAGTGTATCAAATGTATTACTTAATGTATCCAATGTAATAACGTATCTAATCAAAGGTATGCAGGTCAAAATCCTTATTAAATCATAGAAATAACAAATTAGAGAGTCACAAAACACAATAAAGGAATATTGTCTACAAAGAAAAATCCGTTGACCGTTAGCGTTACATCCACGAGCGCACGTACTTCTTTGTGTAGGCTGTTGGGGGAGAATTTTTCAGAAAAGTTCAGGCGAAATTCGAAGGCCAGATTTTGGCCTACAGCCGACGACGCGGTCCATTTTTTTTTGGGGGGGGGATTGTGCTCCGTCTTCTACTCTCGGAAGTAACGCATCAGGGCACCCCGCCCCACCAAACACGAAAAGAACCCGCCATTCAACGCATCCCCCAGAGGCACCAAGAAAACACCAGAAACGCGCTTCGTCGAGCGGAACCAGACGTCCCCAGCCCCAAGAAGAACGACGGCGGAGACGATCAAAACTCCAACCTAGCAAACCAGGGACTCGCCCACACTGGTACCAAGTAGGTAACCCCCATCACCACAAGGATGGCGGAGTTACCGCCGCCCACAGATCTTTTATTTAAAAAACTCAATTCAATATTTTACAAAATTGACCATTTGTCGGAAAGTCTAGACAATTGCGGAGACAAAATATAAAGATGTGTAGTGCGAAATATAAGATAATATAACTATTAAAACATAATCGCTTAAAAATCAAAAATACAAGGCAACAACCCCTTAAGGACAATCATAAATCATAACTAACAAAATACAAAATACAAAAGAATACACCTATTGGCAATCATAAAACAACTCAGAATTACTGAGTTACAGTTAACTCAATTGTCAAACCTTATCATAATTCAATTCGTCTTACATAAAAATTAAATTTAAAAACATAATACCACTTAATAATTTATCTCAAAATCCCTAAAAACAATACCAAGTACAACAACAAACCTAAACTTTAGAAATTAATAAATAGAGTTCCCAAATACCATAATTACCCGAGACCCAAATATTAAAATACATCATAAAACACAAAACATAATCAATCAGTTCCACAGTCCCCAAATATTAAAATACATCGTAAAACATAAGACATAATCATAAAATTACTATCTATATAAATAAAATTGAAAATCTGTCTGTCTGTTTGTCCCGTCATCACGGGAGAATGGCTGAACTGAATTTGATGAAATTTTGTGGGTGGCCTGGAAATAGTCCCACTTAAAATTTAGTCTATGGAGTTTCTACGATCAATTGTTCTCGAGATATTAGTAAGAAACGAAATTTTCGTTTGTCTCATCATCACGAAAGAACGGCTAAACCGAATTTGATGAAATTTTGTGGATAATCTTAAAATAGCCCTCCATAATTTTAGCCCAAGTTTCGAGTATCTAAGACCAGGGGTTGTCGAGATATTAATGAAAAACGAAACTTTTTCCTAGAAGTTCTACTCTCTAACTCCGTGGTTTATCCAAACGAAAAGCTTGAAAATCGTTTGAAAGTGAATTAAAACTTTATCTCTGAGTCTGATGGGAGATTTTTTGCTGTAATTGTCACTTTCTGAAAACATGAATTGTTTGAAACATGATTTAAATGGGAAATCTATATCAATGGTTTATTTTTCACAAGCTTTTACTGAACAATGAAAACTATAAAGAAATCAAAATGTCTATTTAGTTTCGCAGTTTATGAGGAAGATTCTATCTTATATCATGTTGCTCAGAAGCGCAATTAAATTAAATCTGTCTGTTAATTTTAATTATTATTTTTTCGATTTGAATAATAAATAAATGGATATAAAAATATATTTTAGAAAAGAACGATTTGATTTTTCTTATAGCATTTTTGACTGGATAATATCAATTACGGTCTTCAGGTTTAAATATTATTATTGATATTTTCTTGGATTATTGATTCAGGGATTATTGATATTTTCAAGTTGTTATGTAATTGTTTTATTATGGCAAATATTGTTTAAACTCATATATTGTACGTTGTACGATTAATGTTCTACAAATACACGGGTATATCTTCTAATCTACGAGAATATAAGTAGTATAGGTATATTGGCATGTGTTTTGATATATATTGGCATATATTGGAATCAATTACGACCTTCTAGTATAAATAGCACGGGGATTATTGATATTTTCAATTTATTACGTCATCTCTTTTATTTTGGCAAAGATTTTTGAGACTCATAGAGTAATACGGGTAATCTTCTACTTACACACTGGCATATTTTCTAATTTGCGACAATATAAGTAGTACGGGGTTGCATATATTGATTCAATTCCTTTTTTTGTTTTTTTTTGTAAATTTGCTTACAAAAGGGACCAGGATGTTTTATTCTTCAGATCTGCCCTTGAAGATAATTTTACTTAGAACAGATATTCTTAAACTTCTCTTTAGTAGCAATAAATTTAATATTTTAACAGAATTGCACATGATTGCGTATTATAAGTTTATATTATATACTCCGTACGAAGAACGGGTATGCTGCTAGTTTAAAAGAAAATAAAACCATTCCTATATACAAGACAACATCATATTATTTTAAACTTTATAATAAACGAAATTCTCAGTTGTACATAAATAAACACCTTACTTATAATAATATCTCGTGCCTCTTAAATCACCAGATTGGTAAACCACCTCACGAGCAACCTTGACACATTGGCATATTCTCTAAGCGAGCCAAGGATTAGCCACAACCTTACTAAACCAATTAACTCTCTGCCCATCCGAAGAATTTCCCAGCATAAGGGTTCGATGAAAGGAGCCTGATATGGATTCATTATTAAATTCTGGAGGGGGAGTGCGGGTTTACTAAGGATTTCCAATTCCGGTCAAGAAAAATTCTTGAATAGTCTATTTCTGAAAATTGTCCACAGATGGAAATTAGAATATGACTGATATAAATTCAACTATAAATTCCAGAGAAAGTAGCGGGATACACTAAAAATTCTCGCTTTCGGATTTTTTTCAGTTCTGAATCTAAAATTTTCCTCGAAACATATCTTTCTCGGAAATTGCTGCAATTTGAGCTTAAGTGATGTCTGATATGGATTCAGCATCGAATTCCAGGGGTTTAGGGGTTCACTAACAACTTTTATTTACAGTTTTGAAGATGAATTAGTATAACTGTATGAAATGAGTATGGAAAAGAGCATATAAATGCTTAATATATGTGCCAAAAATGAAGTGTAAGCGCGATTTGCCACCATATGAAGGATCCTTTAAGAAATTGTTTTTTTAAATTTCTCATTATAAGTAGAAGCAATAAGTAAATTTTTCAAATTTTAGCACATGATACAGAATATATGAAGACGAGACGGGACAGTCCAGTGGTTAAGACACGAGGATTGCACCCGGAGGACCCGAGTTCAATTTCCCTCTCTTTCCAAACTGTCCCAGTGTTCACGTAAAATACGGACACGTTAAATATGTGGGTCTGAAAGTCCTGAGAGGTTGGTGGTAGGGGAAGGAGGGTCTCTATGGATGCCGCCATTGCAGAGTTCCGGTCCTAAACAGGGTGGAACTGTCCCAACCATCCAAACAGATACCTTACACCTTCGGGTAGGTCGGACGGTCTGGGTCGAAATAAAGAAAAGTTGCTAGGATGCTCTAAGCATGATATGGGTTCAGCTTTAAATTCTGGGGGCGTAGGTGAGTTTATTAAGGATTTCCATTTCCCGTCTAAAAAATTTGTTGAAATGTCTATTTCCAAAAACTGTTTACAGATAGAACTTAGATGATGACTGATATAAATTCAGCATTAAATTCCAGAGGAGATAGAGTGGCATACTAAAATTTCTCGCTTTCAGATTTTTTTTTTCAGTTGCGGTTCTCAAATTTTCTTTGAACCATATTTTTCTCAGAAATTGCCACAGATAGAGATTAAGTGATGACTGATATGGATTCAGCATCAAATTCCAGGGGATTAGGGGTTCACTAACAACTTTCATTTCCAGTTCTGAAGATGATATCTGCAGCTTTTCCAAAAATTAATATGAGTGTATGAAATAAGTATACAAAATAGAATATAAATGCTTAATAGATGCGCTAAAAATTAAGTGCACGCGCTATCTGCCACCATATATATTTCCTCCATATATATGCTCCTTTATAAATTTCTCTTTTAAATTCGTCATGATTTTTTCTTCAAACTTACATATAGTTTCTCTTCTAACTTTCAAATTCTGTTGCATGTGTATTTGCAGGTAGATATTGCAGCCGATTTTAATTACTGTACAATCATATTATCATCCCAATTTTCTCGCCCTAAATTTTCTTGAAATTATACGTTTATGACCATAAATACGCATTGGATAGATGAACAACTCAACTAAAAATTAATTATTTTAATAACTAGAATCTATTTTAACTATGTAATGAAGCATTCGTGGAGCAGCTATCCACAACCATTACTTAAGTTAAACTATTACTGGAAGGATCATCCTTAACGTATTGATTACATCCTTACTTTTAATTATAACTCTTCGAATCTAGTTTTAATTTCTTCCCTTCTCAAAGTTCATCATTTCTTAGAGTTTGTTAGTGAAGTACATGGTCTTCATCTAGCTCAATTTTTCGTCATAAAATAGATCATGACCCTTATTTAAAAATGTGAAGCCCTCTTTTTTAGTTGCATAATTGAAAGTTAATGCTGGAGTGAGCAATTATAATGCATTCTTTTTCCATGAGTTTGGCGTTATAATGCAATGTATTGTTATCTCTGTTTTATAAAGTTTGTGCCATGGAGTTGGAAAGAAGGAGATAAAACTCGCATGAAACGCTTAAGAATGTCATAATGCTTTGAGAATTATATCTAGGTGGCGCTAGTCTTAGTAAAGTAGCTGCTATTGTTAGTTGACACAACAGGAAGGCGTAGTATTTAGTATATGTTATATTTTATTACTTTCCTTATATACATAATGTATAAGAAAAGTATTGTGACGGGGTCGAAAATTCGTATTCGAGTTTTCGAAGGGAGAGCATGTTTCAAGCATCACTGATCACGAATCTAACATTTTTGAGGTGATGTCTGTGTGTGTGTGTGTGTGTGTCAGTGAGTCTGTGGAGACGATATCTCACGAACGAATGGAGCGATTCGAATGAAATTTGGTACAAAAATCACAATCCGTGAATACTGGAAGTCTATTGTTTTTAAACGCAATCGAATATTCAGAACCCCTCTTAATTTTCGAGTGAAATTTTGAAAAAATCATCAAAAAATCAAAACCTTTAATAAAGTTACGCAAATAGACATTTTTTATGTAATTTTTCCTTAGAAAGCGATTGACATAAACTTTAAGAACGCTAGCATGAACCGTTCTCGAGATATTGCGCATTTTTCAAATAAATTTATAAAAAAAATTCCATAAATTAAAAAAAATATTAACTGTCGAGAAACATGTTCACTTTTCATATAAAATATCATGCGATAAATTTGATGACATCATTCTCGTGGATCTAGCTCGTTCCATTCATGAGAAAAGATATTTTGAGTAATACTTTTGTATTTGAATGCCAATAGTCATTTATCTGCTATAAGAAGAACTTATTTCTCCGTCCACAAAGCTTGGCAATATTTTGGCGACAAATTCGATGAAATGTCGCCAACTTGGCGACTTTTTGAAATCTTACCAAATTAACGAAAATCTCGCCAAATGGATAAAAATGACGGTAAATCAATGAAAATGATGACTAATTGATGAAAATTAAATATCTTGGAAAGAATATAAGTATCTACTATAAGCAAACCCTTTTTTTTTACTGTAAAAGTAGTAAATTAATTGCATTATATAAAGAAAGTCATATGTTGCCCACATCAGATTTTTAATTTTAAATTAAGAGTTCTCTAATTATGAGTATTATTAACCAGTATTTTTTTTATAGTTGTAGAATAGAGTACAGAATATAGGGAGATAAAAATAAATTGAAAGGTAAAATTATTTTGAATAAGTAGGAGTATTATTTATGGTTTCAGTTCTACTTACATTGCTGTAATAATTTATTTTTGCAAAATTGGCGGTTTAAATAACAGTTTTTGTTAGGCATTTCGCCATATAAATGCATAGAGTGCAGGGCTACTTCTCTTATCCCAGCGCCACCTGAATTATTGTCTCAAACGATATTGGCGCTTTCTTAATATGAAGTTTTAGCTCCTTACTTTTACGTCCATCATTTGTGCCAAGGAGATAAAACTAATATGGATTAAAACTTGAGAATGCTATAATGCTTTGAAATTTTTTGTAGGTGTTGCTAGTATTAGCAAAATCACATCAGTGTAATTAAATAAAAGGAGACTCAACTAATATAGATAAAAATTTTAGAATGCTATAATGCTTTTAGAATTATATCTAGGTATCGTTAGTGTTAGTTAAGGCACGTCTGTTGCCATTTCATACAATAGAAATGCGTATATGTATTTTCAATTATTTTTAAAGTTCTCTAATTATGAGTAGAAGTAATAAATTTATTTTCTAGTTTTAGAACAGGATACAGAATATATGGAGATAGGACGGGACAGCCGAGTGATTAAAGCACGAGGATTGCACCGGGGCCGGCGGGATTAGTTCTGCTCTTTATCGGGCCTATGCCTGCGGCGCTGCTGTAGCTCGTGACGTCATAAAGTACATCCCACAACTTGCAACTTACATCATGTGTTTGAAAGTATGATCGTGTAAATATTGACGAAGGTACAGATATCACCGAAAGGGGTTTTCTTTTAAGTGTATTTTTAAAATCTAGAACATGATTAGAAGTGATTTAGAACTAGATTCATGGATGTCAAGATTTTAGGTAGCGTATTTTTTTTCAAATCCAACGTCAAATTCGTCCGTTGAACGAGTATTTTTGCTACGTAAGAAGCTGCTGGAAATCGGGTATAAATAAACATACCTTAATGGAATAAGTAGAATGCAAATACATGTTTTTTTATTTATGCATTAGCATAATGAAATTTTTCTTAGTAAGGTTTGTTGTTGTCAATATAAACAATTGTTCGATTTATATATGTAAAGTATAGAGTTAGAAATTTGTGCGGATTGTTGTTGCACCTCCCTAAAATTTTTGGTACCCCCCCCCCCCACGAAAAAAAAAATTCATGGATTATACACCCTCAAATTTTTTGGTGTAAGTAATTAAAAAAGTAAATGTGCAGAAAATTTCATGTAAATAAAATTTTTACGTTATCTTGCTCTTTTTGTGTACGCGTTTTGATTTTTTATTAGTGAGTCAAAAAGGAATCATTGATCTGCAATTTGTAAATGGTCTATGGGCAATTGTCATATTGTCGTAGCAAAAGGCAAGATTAAAATTGAGAACTTGCTACAGTACTATCAATTAATGAATAATGTAACTTTATTCTTTCAATAATCTGACCTCCAAAGAGACTGGAAACCAATGGTTTTATTTATTTTCTGCACATGTGTATTAAATATAAAAATGTGAAATACACAAATCATTGGTGTTTTTTGGGGGTTTTTTTACATGCATTTTTGTAATTACAAAAAAAAAATCTGAATTTCATAATTTTTCTTTGGAAAAACTGAAATTCATATTGGCTACGAAAACTTTTCGTGGATTATTTAGCTTATTATTGTTTCATTAAAATGCAGATGACAACACTCAGCAACCTTAAAGTGTTAAAAGTAGAATTTTCAGAACTTCACATCACAGGTGAAAATTGTCTGTCAATAAGTAACGTCTAAAATTATTTTCGTTGAAAAAAAAACAGGTAAGATTTAAGCTATTAAAATAAGTTTGGTAAAATAGTTTGTCATTGTAATACATTATATTTGATATTTAACCGATTTATTCAATTTATTCAATTATTTCTGTTGTAAAAAAGCGTATCACCCGAAAGCGATTTTTTAGTTTTTTAAAAATTATTACTATTTGAGACTACTGCCTTTTCCTGTCATTCACGCTAATCTCTACATTTCATTTTACCAAACCAGGGATTTCCATTTAAACTGAAAGTGCACAATAAGAAAAAATAAATATGTTTATATCACAGCCCTGCTATCAATTACAAATGTAACTTCCGAAATAGTCGCTCATAATGTGCGTGATCACTTATTGACGCTTAAAATATAAATCTAATGTCTGTATTATTATGTATGTATATTATTATTAAGTATGTATGCATATTATTATTATGTATGCATATTATTAAGTATATATATATTATTAAGTATGTATTATTATTAAGTATATATATATATTATTAAGTATGTATGTATATTACTATTAAATAAGTATTCATATTATATTAATTAATAGTATTCAATAATTATTAATAGTATATTAATTATTAAATATTATTATTAAGTATGTATGTATATTAAGATATATGTTACATAAATCTGGCAGTTAAAACTTTTGAAAGACCTTATTACAAAAATGCTTTAGAACTATGTAATTAGAAATTTAATTAACTCTGCCCAAAAGCATTATTATATATATATATATATATATATATATAAGAGGTCATAATGTGCTTCTGTGCATTAGGTTATTTAAGAACAAAATCCAGATTTCTCAAGTAAATGAATTTTATGAAAAAATAAAATTCAAAAGGTTGAAACCTGGCATTGAATCTTTTAGAAGAAAAGAAAAAAAAAAACCTCGTAACTACGAAAATATTCAGTATTTTTTTACTTTACAATCTTATTTATATTCCTTCTTTATATATATAATTTGTTTTCGTTATATTTATTCAATTAAAATATTTTTACTTCAACCAACTTCTATCACTCTAAAATATCGACTCCATAATCGACGCTGATTAAGAACTAGAGCAAAGTGTAAACGCCGTGGATGGGATGTAAGTTGTGACGTCACGAAACCTGCATCTAGGCCCGATAAGAAGAAGAAATCCCGCCGGCCCCGATTGCACTCGATGGACCCGAGTTCGAGTTCCGGCTCAGCCTAAACTGCCATGTTCACGCGGAATGCGGGCACGTTAAATATGTGGGTTTGAAAGTCCTTTCGAAAGGTTGGTGGTAGGAGAAGAAGGATACCGGCCCTGTGGATGTCTCCCTCACTGTATTCCAGTCTAAACTGGGTAGCACTGTCCCAGTCGTCCAAACAGATACCTCACATCTTCGGGTAGGTCGAATAGTCTGGTTAGAAAGAAAGAAAGAATATATATAGAAAAAAATTAATTGAAAGATAAAAATAAGTTTGAATACGTAGTAATATAACTATTTTGTTTGTGGGAACCTGCATTATTATCTCAAACAAGTTTAGCGTTTTCGACCATTGAGTTTTAACTCCTTGACTTTAGCTCCATAGTCCCATCATCTGGCACTACAATAAAGCAAAGTGTTTAGTATATATATTTTTAATTATTTTACACTTAAAGTTTCGTAATTATGAGTAAAAATAGTAATCGTTTCATTTCTGGTTGTGGAACAGAGTACAGAATATATGGAAACAAAAATAAATTGAAAGGTAAAATAGCTTTGCATACATAGGAATACATTTTATTGCTTGAGTTCTAATTTGCATTGTACTGATAATTTATACCCACAAAATTCTTAGTTTAAATAAATATTGTTTTATTCAGTACAATGTTTTCACATACAAAGCAGTGAGCTCATTTGACGACAGCGCCATCTGAATTATTTTCTCAAACGATTTTGGCGTTTTCCTAACATTAAGTTTTTATTTCTTATCTTTACTTCCATGATTATAATGCTTATCATTCTTGTGTAATATCGTTTTATTTATGCATGTAATTAAATACACTTTGTGGGGCTTCAGGGAAATCATAATTCGTGTTAAAGCTAAGGGGACACAACGGTGACCAAAAAAGTACATTAAAGTGACAATTTAATGAATTGTATACACAGAAGCAGATGTGTGGGAGATGGGCTCCCACGAAAACACGAAAGGAAACTCCAATGAAATGGTCCGACCTCTTTCACAATTATACATTCGGAGACAAAACTTGGAGGCGAACAAATGATGGTGTTGAGCAAGGTGAGTAGAATATCTTATATATAAGGCTGTCAATTTTGGATGAAAACTTGTCTCTGGACGAAAAGACAAGTGAGTCACTGCCAGCCCAGCTCTCTGTCAGAGGAGAGATAAGTTGTTGAGAGACGCTGATCGGAATCTCTAAGAAAACTATTTAAACATATGTGTAATAGTAAGAACTTGCATGCAATATAGAACAAAATAAAATAGTATTTGCATAGTTATGTGATGTTTTCGGATACTCAATATATTCCGTAGACATGAAAAGAAATGGCAATTTTTTTATGAGAGGGAAAGCTATGAGAATTTTAGCATCATGAGAAGTAAATAGAGAGATTACTGAATCCCGTGTTCAAAGATTATTGAATGATTAAAAGTTATATATAAAAAGATTATTGAATGATCAAGGAAGAGACATTAACTTTTAAGTGCGTTATCGGAATAACACCCAAGGAAAATATTCTATTAACCTTAGCTGTTGAGTGGGCTGAAACAAAAATCACAGCCCGAAGGCTCCGACAACTGAATTTTATTTTATGTGCGAAGAAAAGTTTTACACTTTGAATTTTCAAACTCTTTTGCAACAGAAGTGCACAACTCTCTGGTCTTTGCAGCCCAAGTTCCCTCGTCCATGATTCCAATGAAGCGTCCGAAGAGATATCCCATCTTCTACCAATCCATGCTCAGATACAACCTGAATAAAAAGACTATGGAGATTAAGTGACCTTCTGCATTTTAGGCTCATGTTAACATACCAACGAAAACTATTATTTCCCCCCACCCCCCTGGGCAGCATAATTATCACTAATTAGTAACTGTAGTGCGGTCAACATTGGCCGTTAACAGAAAGCGTCAAAAAGTTCCAAAACTTCAAAAAAAATCCGTAAATGCTCCAAATAATGTATGAAATTGTACAAGTGTGTTATATGTACAACATAGCACACTTGTAAGTTTCCATAAATTATTTGGAACATTTACGGATTAATGATTTTAACTCAAAATTAATCAAGGAATAAAATAATTTGATCGGCATCTTATATGTATTTTCTGTTAGCTTTTGATCCTGTGTTCTCACATTCTTTTTCAGCTATCTTGGTGTGTAGCCTAACCGGAAAACTGATGGTGATTTAAATGGAAATACTCTTGATCAACTTGCCTTTAATGATCAAAGCCGCACCATAATGGCAGTTATCTATAGTAATTTTAATCCGCCAAATCCCAGGCCAGACATTTTTTCCAAAAGTGTTCAGAATGAGTTCTTAAGGTTCTCTTCAGGGGTGAAATTTTTTCCACATAATCAAGAAATTCGATATTTTGGATAAGCATGTATGAAGATTACCCGAAGCCATTTAAAACACTTTTGGAAATATACCCGTTTGTATATGCGTATGCATGGACCTGACCCAGTGTCCATCTTAATGCATGTATATATGTGTGTGTGACACTGTCACTCAATGAAAGCTTCTACCGCTATAAACTTTTAAGTGTAGACATGTGTGGTTTTTAGTAATTATCATAATTAAAACTTGAACAATATTAATTTTAAGATTTTTATAGCATAAGTACTTTTTAAAAAAATCTAATGTGGGCAGCACATGACTTTCCTTATATAATGCAATAAATTTACTACTTTTACAGTCAAAACATAATGTTTAAAATCCACAGTACTGTGTTTTTATCGTTGAATTATACATTTGGCGATTTTTCGGATGACAATATGTAAAATTATTTCAAAGTACCCAATTAACTTATATTTCGGGCAAATATAAATAATCAGTTATCAATATTGATAGCATCCTCAATAAGCGATATAGTCCATATATTAAAATATTTTAATAATTAATCCATCATTTAGGCATCATTTTCATTAATTTAGCATCATTTTTGCAATTTTGACGATATTTTTGTCAACGTGGGGCTAAATATAGACAAATTGGCGATATTTAGAAGAGCATTTCTTATATAATAAAAAGTATTCCCATCAAATGACGAAATTAAAAATGTGCATAACATTGTATCCCATTTCGCGCCATTTTTACCAATTTGGCGACATATTTATCAATTTGATAACATTTTTATCAATTTGGCAACAGTTTCGCCAATTTGTGGCATTTTTATCTGTTTAGTAAAGTAGGCGATACTTTGCTAAATTATTCGCCACGTTTTCCAAATGCATCACTAAGTGTTACAGACAAACGGAGAGAAGAGCATTTCTTATAAACTAGAAGGTATGCTCGTCATATGAAGGAAAATATGAAGGTCATATGAGAATTTGCGAACCATTACTTCCCATATGACGTAATTTCTATCAATTTGGCGACATTTTTGTCAGTTTGGCAACATTTAAAATAGTCGCCAAGTTGGCGACGTCCTGATAAATTTCTCGCCAAGCGTAACGAACGGAGAAATGGGTTATTCTTATAGTCTACCATGCTCTTTCCAAGAGATTGAACTTTCATCAATTAGTCGTCATTTTCATTTATTAAACGGCATTTTTATCAATTTGTTCAACAATTTCGTTATTTTGACAACATTTAAAAAGTCGCAAAAATCTCGCCAAGCGTTATGGCAAAAGAAATAAGTTATTCTTGCAGCAGATAAATGACTATTGGCGTCCAAAAGCAAAAGTATTACCCAAAGTACCTTTTCTCATGAATGGAACGATCTAGATCCAGGAGAATGATGTCACCAAATTCATCGCTTGATATTACATATGAAAAGTGAACATGTTTCACAATAGTTAATAAGGAATGTTGCAGTCCAAACACGCCCTCTGGTCACGATAGTAGTTAACTGAAACGTTCTAACTGCGCAGGGGTAAGTGCCCCATACTAGTAATCTAACCCACATGGTACTCCTGCGACTCTATGGGACCAGACTTATTCCATAGCCAGGAACGTCAGAAAGTTTTCTTATCCCTTCCTCTATATTAGAAAAAATCCTGCTATTTTTTAACACTGTACTTTGAGCAGACAGCGAAATGTACAGTTCTGAAATTTTACATGAAGAACAATATGAAGCCGTAGATGTGCAAGACGGATTTAGAATTTTATTTTAGACTTTCGTAAATTTAAATACTAATTAAAAGTTTTGCGTTGCCAGTATGGGCAAAGATTTAATTGATAGAGCCGATATGCAACTTCTAAATAATGGGTTGCTAGAAAAATTGTCACAAAGATGGTCGAAGTTAACATTGTGTCTCATTGTTAATTCTTATAAACAGAGCATTTTGAAATTATTGTTATCATGAACAATTACAATTAAAATGTACTTATTATTCCAGTTAACAATTATATGCCTTAGTGCTGATTCTTTACAATTAAATAAAGTAATTACAAATATCAATTGTTCACGATTATTGGAACTTTTAGTATCTATATATACTAATTGCCAAGTTTCCGTCTGTCTGCCTGTCTGTCTGTCTGTCTATCTGTCTGTCATGCTTTTTTCAGGCACTTCCCGAATAGATAGAGACTTGCAATTTGGTACACGGCTCGGTCGTTCGATGAAACCGCCTGGAAAAATCGAATTTTCCGAAAACGTTCTATAGAGGGGGTGCCCCACACCAAAACGTTCGAAAAGTGAAAAGATGGGAAAGCATACTTTGCGATGAGATAGAGACTTCAAATTTGGTGTATAGGTAAATTATTTGAAAGGAAGAAAGTGTGCAATTTCAGATTTTCAATATTTTCTACTTAAGGGGGTGTCGCGCACTAAAACGTTCGAAAAGTGAAATAATAGGAAAACATGCTTTGCGATGAGATAGAGACTTCAAATTCGGTGTATGGGTAAATCGTTCGAAAGGAAGAAAGTGTGCAATTTCAGATTTCCAATATTTTCTACTTAAGGGGTGTCGCACACTAAAACATTCGATTTACCGAATAAATGGGAAAAGGCGCCTTTAAAATTTGATAGGGGCTTAAAATTTGGTATATGGGCTAATAATTTGACGAAAACACCCAAGACGAATACAGTTTCTCAAAAATGTTCGTTTAAGGGGGTGCTCCGGAGTAAAACGTTCGAAAAATCAATTAATAAAAAAACCATGCTTTGGAGTGAGATAGAGATATCAAATTTGATGTAAGGGTAGATAGTTTGAAAGGAAGTAAGTGTACAATTTCAGTTTACCAATATTTTCTACTTTACGGGGCGCCGCACACCAAAATGTTGGATTTTCGGAATAAAGGAGAAACGCTCCTTTGAAAACGTGATAGAGGCTTTATATTTGGTATATGGGCGAATCATCTCATAGAAATCACAAAAAGAATAGAGTTTTTATAAAATGTTTAGTTAAGGGGATAGGTTCTCCACACAAAAGCATTCAGGGCCAACGGCCGTACCGTGCTGAAAACACCGGTTCTCGTTAGATCACCGAAGTGAAGCAGCATCGGGCGCGGTTAGTACTTGCTGGGTGACCACCTCGGAACGCCGCGTGCTGTTGGCCATCTCGGGTGCGGTATCCCCGTGGTTTGCGCGCTAGATTTGCACGCTGCCACAAATGCCGCCGTGTTCATGCGGAGTACGATCACGTTAAACATGTGGGTCCGTAAGTCCTTCCGAGAGGTTGGTGGTAGGGGAAGGAGGGTACGGTCCCTGTGGATGCCTCCCCCACTGGGTTCCGGTCTAAATTGGGTGGCACTTCCCGGCCGTCCATACAGTTACCTTACACCTTTCTGGTAGGTCGGACGGTCTGGGTCTCAACAACAACACAAAAGCATTCGAAAGATGAAATGCTAGAAAAGCATTCTTTACGATGAAATAGAGGCTTCAAATTTGGTGTAAGGGTAAAAAGTTGGAAAGGAAGAAAGTGTGCAATTTCAGTCTTCCAACATTTGCTATTGTAGGGGGTGCCGATCACTAAAATGTTCGATTTGCCGAACAAATGAAAAACGCCTCCTTTACAATGTGATAGAAGTTTGAAATTTAGTATACGGGCTAACCATTTGACAAAAAAACCAAACATGAATACAGTTTGACAAATATGTTCATTAACGAGGTACTACACAGAAAAACGTTCGAAAGGTGACGTGATAGAAAAAACATGCTTCTCGATAGGATAGAGACTTCAAATTTGGTGTACGGGTGGATAGTTTGAAAGGAAGAAAGCGTGAAATTTCAGATTTCCAATATTTGCTACATTAAGGGATGCCGCACACTAATATGTTCTATTTTTCGAATAAATGAGGGAAGCTTCTTTTTAAATCTGATAGAGGCTTGATATTCGGTATATGGGCCAATCATCTGATAAAAAACCCAAGACAAAGAGAGTTTTTCAAAAATGTTCATTTATGGATGTGCTTCACAGAAAAAAGTTCCAAAGTTCCAAAGGTGAAATACTAATATAGGGGTGCCTCGGGATGAGATAGACTTTAATGTGGAATACGGGTAAATAATTCGAAAGGAAGAAATGCGGAAATTTAGTTTCCCAATATTTTTTTAGGGGGTTCTGCACACCAAAATATTCGATTTGTCGAATAAATGTGAAACGCGAATTATTAAAAAATTTACATTATTCAGGGGTTGCTTATTGCGAGACCGTTGATTTTCAACGGGTATTTGACTAGTTCTAACTGTTTATTTAAGTTAAATCGCTTAATTTGTTGACATTTTAAACCTCGAACATTGCACAATCAATTGAATCTCCAATTAAACATTTGCTTAGTTATTGTTATAGCTCAGATCCAGTTCCTTGCATTATTTTAAAATTATACCAAAGCGAAAAAGATTTTATTGCGCTAGAAATAAAAATTGAAAACATTCTACACCTACTGATAGGCCGTTAAATACAGAGGGGTTAAGCACGGGGGGGAGGAATGCGCTCGCAATGCAATGAACAAAATGGTGAGCAGGAACTCTACGCAAACAAAATACAAAGGGGTGGGGACCTCCCAGTGGTTAGCCCGCTGGGATTGGACATAGACGACCCGAGTTCGATTTTCGCCTCTGCACAAACTGTCCCCGTGTTCACGCGGAGAACGGGCACGTTAAACACATGGGCCCGAAGTATTTCCGAGAAGTTGGTGGTAAAGAAAGGAGAGTATGATGCCTGTGGATACAGGTCAGGCATCTACTGAGTTCTGGTCTAAATTGGATGACACTTCGCTGCCGTACAAACAGATACCTTACACATTCGAGTAGGTCGGACTGTATAGGTCGAAGAAGAAAAGGCGAAATGAAAAAACTTGCAAAACGAGCTGCTGGAATTTGCAATCGTCAACGAGCAAGAGCGGAACCTCAGTTGCATTAATAATCCAACAAGAAACACTTTCTATAGTCAATGGTTATCGCTCTCGGATTAGTTTGAATTAATTTTTCGCTGTTTTCTTTTTAACACTTCAGAGCAACTTTCTACCGAGAGCTACAGTTTAAAATAAATTTAAGCACTATGAGTATGCATATACACATGAGAATGTGATCTTTTCCGAAGAAAACCATATTTTATCTATACAATAGTGTGTAAAAAAATAAACATTTAAAAAAAGTATATGCAATTCTCAATTATTATAAATTTCGCCTCTGAAGTGTTGAGAACCCCTTTAATTACACCCTTTCCATCTTCGTCAATTTCAATTCCCGTCAAATTCACTGAGCGTTTGTTAATAATAAAAAAAACACCTCCCGCCCAATCCCAGTTTTCTTTTATTCCTAGCAGAATGGTCTACGACTTTTAGAATCCCAAATCATCTTTTTCAGGGACATAATTAAAATTGCATGCACCGCTGAACAGCTGTAATTGCTTGGCTTTGCATAATGTTTAACGTTATTTTGCTACACCTCGTTATCTGTGTTGCATAAAGTTTATCGTAAAATGTTTGTTTATCATATTTACCCGTTTGATTAGTGCAAGGAATTTAAAAACCGTTGTTTTAGAATAAAATTTTTCTCGGTTAATTTTTTTTAAAATGTCTATTTTTTCATCACATCAAAACATTCGAATCGTCTGTTTCGAGAATGGAATTGTTAAAGAGATAGAGACATGTAATTCAGTACGAAGATTGGTCATTTGATAGAAAGGTAAATAGTAACTCAGTTACACGTTACAGATTGATATGAAACATAACTCTTTTTGCATGTTTCGAATAATTAAAGGTGGATGTGTATGCTATGTGAAATGATAGTGTTAGGTACATAGTAAAAAGTTTCGATATGTTTTTTGTCTTAATTTTTACTTTCTCATACTATGATATATAGTATAGAGAAAGTACTGTTATCAAGAAATTTTCCGAATTAGAGATTTTGAGGCAAATATATGTTTTACAACCTCCTGAACACGTTTTGACCATTTTTGGAGGATGACCGTTTGTCTATCTGTGATCGATTTCTAGTGTACATGATAGCGATCACAAATATTAAGGTATTCTCAACAAACTTTATATCCGGACTTGTTATCAATATATGCATATATATATATATATATATATATATATATATAATAAAAGTTTAAAAATCCAATTAAAGAATAGAGAGAATTTTCTACTCAAGAAACCCCAACATTACAAAATGCTTCGCAAATAAAAGTATCAAGCAGAGAATCGTCAATCAAGTGGAAAATATAAATGCAAATCTCTTGTCATCCATCATATATATATATATATATATATAATAGTTTGAAAGTCCAATGAAAGAAAAGTGAGAAGCTGCAACTCGAAAAACCTAACTTTCTAAAAAAACCACAAATTAAAAGTATAAAATAGCAAATCTTCAATCAAATGGAAAAAAATACAAATTACGAGTCATCAAGATAAAGAAAATCAGCAAATTTCAATGGTAAAGAAAAGATAACAGAAAAACATAAAAAATCAAGCAATATTGCTATACAAGTGGACAAGGACTAAGCCTTAAAATAAATAAATATGTATATATAAATATATATATATATATATATATATATATATATATATATATATATATAAAGAAAAATATAATAATAATAACCAATTCCAAGTAATCATGAACCAAGTCCACTATGCCTTATAAAAGAAATGAACAACACCGACCCAAAATCGGGGATTTACCAGAATTAAGTTCATCTTCCGGTCTTATATATATATATATATATATATATATATATATATATACATATATAACGCCACCTGGAACAGAAGTCTGTCACCTAGTGACCGTGAAAGGGACTGTATCATTTTCTCAACAATAGTCATAGGTGTTACATGTCTCTATCATACTCTCTGAGACACGCTGCAATGTCAGACCTGACAGAGTTCCAAAGAGGCATGATTGTTGGAGCGCGTTTAGCTGGAGCCTCGATGCTGAAACAGCAAACCTCTTAGGGCGTGCAAGAAGCACGGTATCAGCCGTTATAACAGCGTACACGAAAGACTCTAAGGTGGCATCTTCAAAGTACAATAATGGGCGAAAGTCAAAGCTTAATAATAAGGATAGCCGGGTGTTGAAGCGCATAGTGGACCGAAAGCACAAGTAATCATTATCGGAGATAACATCCGAAATGAACAATCATCTGAAGGACCCCATTTCAACCAAAACTGTCAAAAAGGAACTCCCTACTGCGAACATTTATGGCATAGTGTCAATTCGTAAACCGTTGGTGATAGAGCTCCTCTACTACAGGCTGACTTATCAAGCATATTGAAGCCCATACTATAGTTACAGAAATCATAAAATAAGTGTTTAAAATAAATACTTTATATTGAAAATGAAGTTTCAATGTGAATATTGTAGAACTTAGCTCGCAACAAGTGTGCTCCAGTACCGGGTATCCAGTTATTTATTAGCCATTGTTTTCTTCTTTCTTCGTTTCTAGGAAAGAGAAATAGCCTAAACCCCTTTCTAAAATGATTAGAGCAGGTCGGTGCAGAACAACCACCCATAATTATTTCAATAATATTTCCTAAAGTGAAAATATTTGTTTGGTAATGCGATATATTTGTTTGGTAATGTTGAACGTTTTAACAAAAGGATTTAGAGATTTACCAAAAACTTTGAAGAAAATTAAATGCCATGATAGATGCTACCTGAAAATTGTCTCACAGCTGAAAAATTATCTTAATTGATAATTTTTAAGTAGAAAAAAAATTAGTAGATGAAATGTGTAAATATCCCGCTATAAGCCATAAAAATATTTGACTCCTAGCTTTCATAGTTTCTGAGAAGAGGGTACCAACAAAAGGGGTTTTTATATAGAGGAGACAGGGATTTCCCAATGCCCTTGAAATCTAAATCGTTTCAAAGACTAAAGTTTTGAAACGCACGTTACCATAAAGTCAAAGGCTTATTTATAAAAAAAATCTAATGTGGGGAGCACATGACTTTCCTTATATAATGCAATGAATTTACTACTTTTACAATTAAAAAATAGATTATTCTTAGAGAGTATACTTATATTCTTTCCAACATATTGAATTTTCGTCAATTAGTCGTCATTTTCAATGATTTAGCGTCATTTTTATCCATTTGGCGAGATATTCGTTAATTTGGCAACATTTAAAAAGTCGCCAACTTGGTGACATTCCACCAAATTCGTCGCCAAAATCTCGCCAAGCGTTATCGACGGAAAAATAAATTATTCTTACAGCCAGCAGATAAATGACTATTGGCGTTCAAATACAAAAATATTACTCAAAGTATCTTTTCTCATGAATGGAACGAGCTATATCCACGAGAATGATGTCACCAAATTTATCGCATGATATTACATATGAAAAGTGAAAATGTTTCTGAAAAATTAATATTTTTTTTTAATTTATGGGATTTTTTGAAAAATTTATTTGACGAATGTGCAATGTCTCGAGAACGGTTCATGCTAGCGTTCTAAAGTTTATGTCAATCGTTTTCTAAGGAAATATTACATAAGAAATGTCTATTTGTCTAACTTTATTAAAGCTTTTGAATTTTTGATGATTTTTTTCAAAATTTTACTCGAAAATTTAAGGGGGTTCTGAACATTCGATTATGTTTAAAATCAATAGGCTTCCAGTATTCGCGAATTGTAATTTTTGTGCCAAATTTCATTTGAATCACTCCATTCGTTCGTGAGATGTCGTCTCCACAGACTCACTGACATACACACCTACTTTCACACACACACACACACACACACACACATACACACACACACAGACATCGCCTCAAAAATGCTCGATTCGTGATCAGGGATGCTTGAAACGTCTCTCGAGTCGAAAACTCGAATTCGAATTTTCGACCCAGTCACAATGCTTTTCTAATATATTATACTACTCTGTTATATAAAAAAAATCTGATGTGGGCAACACATAACTTTCCTTATATAATGCAATGAATTTATTACTTTTAAAGTTAAACAAATGGTATTCTTATAGTAGATACTTATATTCTTTCCAAGATATTGAATTTTCTTCAATTAGACATCATTTTCATTGATGCAGCATCATTTTTATCCATTTGGCGAGATTTTCGGTTATTTGGCAACAATTAAAAAAATCGCCAAGTTGGTGACATTCCGCCAAATTTGTCGCCAAAATCCCGCCAAGCTTTATGGACGGAGAGATAAGTTATTCTTGCAGCAGATAAATAACTATTGACGTTCAAATACAAAAATATTACTTAAAGTATCTTTTTTCATGAATGGAACGACCTAGATCCACGAGAATGATGTCACAAAATTTATCGCATGGTGTTACATATGAAAAGTGAACATGTTTCTCAATAGGAAATATTTTTTTTTATTTTATATGACTTTTTGATAATTTTTTTGAAAAATGTGCAATATCTCGAGAACGGTTCAGGTTAGTGTTCTAAAATTTATGTAAATCGTTTTCTAATGAAAAATTACATCAGAAATGTCTATTTGCGTAACTTTATTAGAGGTTTTTATTTTTTGACGATTTTTTCAAAATTTCATTCGAAAATTTGGGGTTCTGAACATTCGATTCCGTATAAAAACAATAGGCTTCCAGTGTTTACGGATTGTACTTTTTGTACCAAATTTCGTTCGAATCGGTCCATTCGTTCGTTAGTTATCGTCTCCACAGGCTCACTGACACACACACACACACACACACACATACTTTCACACACACACACACACATACTTTCACACACACACACAGACATCACTTCAAAAATGTTCGATTTGTGATCAGGGATACTTGCAACGTGCTCTCCCGTCGAAAACTCGAATTCAAATTTTCGACCCAGTCACAATACTTTCCTGATACATTATTGTATATAAGGCAAGTAATATGTTAATTATAATTTCATCAATTTGGCGTCATTTTTGTAGAATCAAATAAGTTTTTTAGAATCAATTTTGACAATTTGACGACATTTTTGTCAAATTGGTACATAGTATATAGCATGAAGAGAGATTTAAAAGCATAGAAGCATTATCTTGGAGAAAGAAGAGATAAATCCATTTCGTAATTTCCCGGAACAACCCATAACGCAGTCCTACGATGGGAAATTGCTTGAAAAATGTTTATATTTTGTCGTATATTTTGGGTGCTGATTTCAGAAAAGGAAGTAACTAAAACAAGATACATACCATACCATTTTCCCACGAAATAAAATGTAATTTGTATATCACCTTAAAGAAATGAAGTAAGCTAAGTATAGTCAATAATACTGATATCAGTATACATTCTTATACTCATATGTCAGAATATCCTAGTGATATCATTATGAGTCAACGTTAGTTATACAGTAAAATCCGTAATAGTTGTGTTTTTGCTTTCCTTACATATATAGTATAATGCACTCTTTTGCGAAGAAAAATGAAGCAGTATGAAGAAAGTGACTATTTTTATTGATATTAAGTATGCGTGCAGCTCATACACAGGTAACGAAATGATTACAAAACCTAGGCCGCAGGACCTATCCATGGTTAGCAATTATACATTGAATTTTCAAATCAGTAATTGGTGAAATCCCCCTTGGCGGCAATGCATGTTTGTATACGTCTAGGTAAGGAGTGATAAAGTTTCCGAAAGCCATCCCGCGATACATTCTGCCAGATATCCCTCAATTGTTGCTCCAGATCTGCTACATTCCGGGATGCCCGAATCTGGCGGCCTAGCATGTCCTATACATGCTCGATTGGCAAAAGGTCTAGTGACCTTGCTATCCAAGAAACAGTATCAACAGCAAGGACGAGACAGTCCACAGTTATACGAGCCGCATGTGGTGAGGCATTATCTTGTTGGGAAATGGCCCCAGAATTACGCACCAAGAAGAGTAACGTAAACAGCCGCAGGATTTCATCAACATATCGTTGAGCTGTTCTTCTTCAATTCGTCCGACCAGAAAGGTCGGACGAATTGAAATGGTCGGACGAATACCAGAAAGGTATAAAGTATCTGTTTGGACAATAACCTTGTTATTTTATCTGCTGACAAGACCAAGCAACTTGTTCTTTGCAGTAAAACTTATTGTGTTAATTCAATGCAGAAGGTTATTGACGAGATGGACTGCAACCAGGTCAAAAAACTCCCGATTGCGTTGATTAATACTAGGATCGCAAAACTTAAGAAATTCACAGATCTTCCTCCTAATATTAAATCTGCCGTTTTTCGCACTTCGCATCAACTTCCTAAAAATTTTGGTCAAATAAAACTTCATAAATTAAATCATCCCATGCGTCGTATTGTTTCTAAATGTACAGGACCTACTTATTTTTTAGAAAAATCCCTTGCCCATTTCTCAAAACCGTATTTTAGTAATCATAGTTCTTCCATCAGCTCTACTGAAAATTTCATCAATTTACTTTTTTAAACTAAATTTAATCCTAATAGTACTCGCCATAGTTTTGATATCGTTTCCCATTTCCCTAATATCCCCTTTAACATAGCTATTGATATTATTGCCAAAAAACTTCATAGTCACCAATGTAAAACCCCCACTATTGACGCAATCACTTCTGTTTCGAATATTATTGCGGAAACAAATTACTTTGCTTTCCGTGACGCTGTTTTCTTGCAAACTTCTGGCGCCCCTATGGGTAGCCCCTTATCTGGTATTTAGGCTGAGGCCGTTTTGCAGGAGCTCGAGAATGAAATTTTGCCTTTTTAACAATTAAACCTATTCTTTGGTGCCGTTACGTGGATGATGTTTTTATTATCTGGGATTGTGATTTAAATGATCCTCTTCACCTTTTGGATAAAGTTAATGATTTTTACCCTTCGATTAATTTTACTGTTGAGCATGAATCTAACTGTTCCTTGACTTTCCTTGATGTTCTGGTCACCCGTTCTGATTTTGGTTTTCACACTTCCGTCTTCCTGAAATCCACTTTTACTAACTCCTGTATCCCCGCTAATTCTATCCATCCTGTATCCTCTAAAAAACTTTTTTTAACGCATATTTTAATCGCGTATTTAATGTTTGCTCTTCTATGCCCGCTTTAACTGATGAAATTAATTTTATTTTTAAACTTGGCCATGAGGCTGCTTATACTTTTGAATTTATTTATAAGATCTTCGCCCACGTTCGCCTTAAATTTACTCAATTTGATACTAAACTTGTTGCTATTAAAGATTGTTTAGTCCATAAATCTAGTGTCCCTTACCATCCTAGGATTTTCCGTCCTTTTATTAATTTCTGTCATGAATTTGGTTTCAAACCGCTCACTCTAATATTACCACTTTATTGAATCGTATTCGATCCGATAAATTTGGGAATTTTGGTTACTTTAAAAGCTTTGCTGGGGTGTAAGTCGTTCCCCTGCTGGTGACTATAAATTTTACATTGGTAGTACAAAACGTACTATTGGCATCCGTTTAGCAGAACATGCTAGCGATGTCAAATCTGGTAAACTTTCTACGGCTCTTGCTCAATATATGGTTAATGATAAATTTCTTCCCGTTTTTGAAAAAAACGTTCCTTTTGGTTCGTTGTAACAATCCACGTAGAATTCTTCTTTATGAATTCCTGTTTATTTATATTTACAGTGAATCAATTTGTAATTTTGGTCCTGTTCAAATTTTAAGTTATGCTTGGTGACTCATTCTAGACTCTATGCAATTCAAACCTCTTAAAAGTTATTTGGACGTCATTGTCAGGAATATCATGCTTGACGTTTTTCTAAAATTTGTATTAGTTCTTTTCTTGTAATATTTCAAAATTCGTAAGCGTTTAAATTTTTTTTTAATTTCCGTGTGTATTTCTTGTATTATTTTTAGTAAGTTCATTTACCATTTTATATTTTATGCAAATTTGCTTTAAACTGGTATCTCTATATATAAACATTCTATGGTTTTATTATTCATGATTACTGATGAAGAGCGTATATACGTCCGAGAGCGCTCTGGCAGTTTTTAACATATTTTGTAGGTCTTTTAGGATGTGTTAAATAAAAGACCTTTCATTTTTACTTTCCTTATATACATAATGTATAAAGAAAGTATTGTGACGGGGTCGAAAATTCAAAATCGAGTTTTCGACGGAAGAGCACGTTTCAAGCATCCCTGATCACGAATCAAACATTTTTGAAGTGATGTCTGTGTGTGTGTGCGTGCGTGTGTGTGTGTGTGTGTGTGTGTGTGTGTGTGTGTGTGTGTGAAAGTATGTGTGTGTGTGTGAAAGTACGTGTGTGTGTGTGTGTGTGTGTGTGTGTTTCAGTGAGACTGTGGAGACGATAACTGACGAACGAATGGACCGATTCGAACCAAATTAGGTATAAAAATCACAATCTGTAAACACTGGAAATCTATTGTTTTTATACGTGATCGAATGTTCAGAACCCCCCTAAATTTTCGAAAAAAATTTTGAAAAAATCGTCAAAAAATCAAAACCACTAATAAAGTTACGCAAATAGACATTTCTTATGTAATTTTTCATTAGAAAACGATTGACATAAATTTTAGAACGCTAACATGAACCGTTCTCGAGATATTTCATATTTTTCAAAAAAATTATTCAAAAGTCATATAAAATGAAAAAAAAATATTTCCTATTGAGAAACATGATCACTTTTCATATGTAATACCATGCGATAAATTGGGTGACATCATTCTCGTGGATCTAGCTCGTTCCATTCATGAAAAAAGATACTTTGAGTAATACTTTTGTATTTGAACGCCAATAGTCATTTATCTACTGCAAGAACAACTTATTTGTTCGTCCATAACGCTTGGCGAGATTTTGGCGACGAATTTGGCGGAATGTCGCCAACTTGGCAACTTTTAAAATGTTGCCAAATTAACGAAAATCTCACTAAATGGATAAAAATGACGCTAAATCAATGAAAATGACGACTAATTGTCGAAAATTCAATATCTTGGAAGGAATATTAGTATCTACTATAAGAAAAGCCTATTTTTTTACTGTAAAAGTAGTAAATTCATTACATTATATAAGGAAAGTCATGTGTTGCCCACATCAGATTTTTTTAAAAGCGCTTTGTCCCTGAATTTATCTATTGAATGCAGACGTGACACCAATCTTGATTATCAAGACATTGATTTAAGGCAAGAGTGCAGATACTCAAATAAATCGATACTAGGCAATCTTAATAATTTGCTTATTTCAAAGGAATACAAGATATATTTTCTACAAATGTTGAATCCTATTATCATTAAATTAGCATTACTTGAGAGTGTATTTGTTTTTAGAAATCGTAGTCAAGCAGAGATACAATATTTTCAGAAATCCGCAACAGGCTTTAAGTGAACAGTTTACCCTTTTTTACTTTCCTTATATACAATAATGTATAAGGAAAGTATTGTGACGGGATCGAAAATTCGAATTCGAGTTTTCGACGGGAGAGCACGTTTCAAGCATCCCTGATCGCGAATCACATTTTTGAAGTGATGTCTGTGTGTGTGTGTGTGTCAGTGAGTCTGTGAAAACGAGATAACTGAGGAACGAATGAACCGATTCGAACAAAATTTGGTACAAAAATTACAATCCGTAAGCACTAGAAGTCTATTGTTTCTATACGCAATCGAATGTACAGAAATACCCTAAATTTTCAAGTGAAATTTTGAAAAAAATCGTCAAAAAATCAAAACCTCTAATAAAGTTACACAAATAGACAGTTCTTACGTAATTTTTCATTAGAAAACGATTGACATAAATTTTAGAATGCTAACATGAACCGTTCTCGAGATATTGCACATTATTCAAAAAAATTATCAAAAAATCATATAAAACAAAACAAAATATTCCCTATTGAGAAACATGTACACTTTAATTTGTAATACCATGCGATAAATTGGGTGACATCGTTCTCGTGGTTTTAGATCGTTCCATTCATAAAAAAAGATACTTTGAGTAATACTTTTGTATTTGAACGCCAATAATCATTTATCTGCTCTAAGAATAAATTATTTTTCCGTCGATAACGCTTATCGAGATTTTGTGGAATGTCGCCAACTTGGCAACTTTTTAAATGTTGCTGTATTAACGAAAAACTCGCCAAATGGATAAAAATGACGCTAAATGAATGAAAATGCCGACTCATTGACGAGAATTCAATATCTTGGGAAGAATATAAATATCTACTATAAAAATTAATATACTTTTTTTACTGTAAAAGTAGTAAATTCATTGCATTATATAAGGAAAGCCATGTGCTGCCCACATCAGATTTTTTTCTTACACAGTACTTTAAGAATCCTAGTAGCATTTAATATTGGTCCAATATTGTATATCCTGGCTTTACCATGGAAATATTTCCAGTGTAATCCCGATATTGGGGTTACATTGGTGTCCAATATTGGCTAATATTTACATTACAATATTAAGTCAGTTTTGGCGTTACACTGGAAAAAATCTGATGTGGGCAGCACATGACTTTCCTTATATAATGCAATGAATTTACTACTTTTACAGTAAAAAAAATAGATTATTTTTATAGTAGTTATTTATATTCTTTCCAAGATATTGAATTTTCTTCAATGAGTCGTCATATTCCATGTCGTCATCATCAATGAGTCGTCATTGATTTAGCGTCTTTTTATCAATTTTGTGAGTTTTTCGTTAATTTAGCAACATTTGAAAAGTCGCCAAGTTGCCGACATTCCGCCAAATTCCTCGCCAAAATCTCGCCAAGCGTTATGGAGGAAGAAATAAGTTATTCTTATAGCAGATAAATGACTATTGGCGTTCAAATACAAAAGTATTACTCGAAGTATCTTTTTTCATAAATGGAACGAGCTAAATCCACGAGAATGATGTCATCAAATTTATCGCATGGTATTACATATGAAAAGTGAACATGTTTCTCAATGAGAAATATATTTTTTTTATTTTATATGACTTTTTGATAATTTGTTTGAAAAATGCGCAAAATCTCGAATACGGTTCCTGTTAGCGTTCTAAAATTTATGTCAATCGTTTTCTAATGAAAAATTATATAAGAAAAGGCAATTTGCGTAGCTTTATTAGCGGTTTTGATTTTTTGACGATTTTTTCAAAATTTCACTCGAAAATTTAGGGGATTCTGAACATTCGATTATGTATAAAAGCAATAGGCTTCCAGTGTTTACGAATTGTGATTTTTGTACCAAATTTCGTTCGAATCGGTCCATTCGTTCGTCTGTTATCGTCTCCACAGACTCACTGACACACACACACACACACACATACTTTCACGCACACACATCCACACAGACATCACTTCACAGTATGTAATATAAGGAAAGTAATATAGGAAATTCAATTTTTGTACTGAATAAAGGTTTGCCAAATATATTCAAGTTTAATATGAAGATTTATATGAAATATTATAAGCATAAAAGATTAAGCTAAATACTTGTTATTATATTATAAATATTCAAAAAACAGATTGACTTATCAAAAAAGAACGCGAGCTTTGCATGAATATTGAATGATTTGAAAAAGAAATGTGATGCATTTCCACTACATATTTACATATTCCACAGTGAAGAAAATCTTATGTCTCTCAGAAATTAGATGTATATTTCTCTCAGTCTTCTATTCAAAATGTAGTATTTTTGTATGAAATAAAAATTTTCGTGGGACTGATATTCAAGCTACGGAATATATCAATTTGAAATTAAACTTTCTTATTAATTTCCTTATATACAATAATGTATAAGGAAAGTATTGTGAAGGGGTCGAAAATTCGAATTCGAGTTTTCGACGGGAGAGCACGTTTCAAGCATCCCTGAACAAAAATCGAACATTTTTGAGTTGATGTATGTGTGGTGTGTGTGTGAAAGTGTGTGTGTGTGTGTGTGTGTCAGTGAGACTGTGGAAACGATAACTGACGAACAAATGGACAGATTCAAACGAAGTTTGGTTCAAAAATTACAATCGGTGAATACTGGAAGCCTATTGTTTTTATGCGCAATCGAATGTTCAGAACCCCCCTAAATTTTCGCGTGAAATTTTGAAAAAATCATCTAAACATCAAAACCTCTAATAAAGTCATGCAAATGGACATTTCTTATGTAATTTTTCATTAGAAAACGATTAACGTACAGTTTAAAATACTAGCATGAACCATTCTCGAAATATTGCACATTTTTCAAAAAATTATCAAAAAATTATATAAAATAAAATAAAAATATTTCCTATTGAGAAACATGTTCACTTTTCATATGTAATATCATGCGATAAATTGGGTGACATCATTCTCGTGGATCTAACTCCCTCCATTCATGAAAATAGATACTTTGTGTAATACTTTTGTATTTGAACGCCAATAGTCATTTATCTGCTGTAAGAATAACTTATTTCTTCGTCCATAACGCTTGGTGATATTTTGGCGACAAATTTGGAGGAATGTCGCCAACTTGGCGACTTTTTTAAATGTTTAAACTCAAAGAAAATCTCGCCAAATGAATAAAAATGACGCTAAATCAATGAAAATGAAGACTATTTAACGAAAATTCAATATCTACTATAAGAATTACCTATTTTGTTTTTACTGTAAAAGTAGTAAATGCTTTGCATTATATAAGGAAAGTCATGTGCTGCCCACATCAGATTTTTTTTAGTCACATTGCACTGAATATTTTTGGGACTGAAAATTATATTAGGTACATCCGGACAACAATTTTATGGAATATTTAAGCAATATGGTATCAGTTGTTTGCTGCTCTTCAAAAATTACACGTGCACTAAAATTCTTTATAAACGAGTCAATCTCCATCTGTAAAGTCTGTTTGATAAGATCAGCGACATCGAATGCTGCATGTACAGCATTCAAATGATTAAAAACGTCTTGCTTTAAATAGAACGTTCACTTTCTCTTGATTAGTCCTAAATGGATACAAAAAATTATCAATCTATCGAAAAAAGTGATTGCGCTCCATGATAACACTCGACACCATATCGCTGATATAACATTCGTATGCAATCAAAAAAATAATTTTGTGCTACTGGGAAAATACAATGTTACCCATGATTGCACATAAAAATTGTTTAAGCTTTTTGGTGAGTTAACCTTTGTGGTGAAGTGAAATCTACATAAATACACTAATATTACTTACTCATGGTGTCCCCCAGTTGAACCTATAGACGTATAGTAGGATCCGAAAGGATCAAAGTACAATGCGTTACACTAAAATAATCAGTCAATTCTGTGGCCACTACACATTTATTAAACACCTAAAATATTCAACATTGACCATAATAATACAATAAACACAGTTACATTACACTCAAATCCACCAAGCCTGACCTCAGGGTGTACGGGCTAATTAATATATTGCTAGAAATTTCTCATTAATTTGAAATGCAAGTGGTGCAGTGCGGAAAATTTCAACGGCTGAAATTAGTACTAGCACTTAGATTATATTAACCACACAAATAACACATGACAATACAATTGAACTTAAATATTACGATACCTCCTCTCAGATGAGATGCCTTGTAATGCCAACATTTGATCTGTCACAGATCCTGATGAAGAGGTCTCGGTTATTCAATTAAAACACAGTTCGTAAGGATGCACGGTTTGTTGGAGTTGTCGCTGAATTCTGAATACCATCGCGGATTATCACGGAATCAGTCATTAGAGTTCGCTACACTCTCTTCCTCCCAACTGTCGATTTGGCCTAGCGATTCCTGGAGAACCGGGAACTACGTACAGGCGGATGCCGCTTGGGTCGCATTCCGCTTGAACTTTACGGTGGCACTCCTCACACATGTCGTACCGGTGACGGTTGTAGCACTTAGCAGACGGGTGGCGTGTGCTGCATAGAGGCCCAAAGTTGAAACCTTGCAAGCGCTCCGCACATGTCGACCCGGTCGTGAGGTGACATCAATACTGCTGTCGAGTATCGTTCTTGCAGTACACACAGTTATCACGACTTAAATGTAGTATAAGGGTCTAAAAGGTAGCCCACACTACGCCATCTATTTTCAGAACTGTGTGGTACTGCGTATCAAAAGTGGCGAAGTCCTCGCTGTTTCTATGATCACCACGGCTGGATAAATGCAACTCTCTATCTGGCTCTGCCCTAGGTCGAATTGGCTTAGAGCGGCCATGAACTTGGTTGGTTGAAAGGTTGCGTTGGACTACGAGCTACACCTGAGTGCACGTGGTCGCAACGGTTAAAAAGACGTTGGTTCTGTGCTGTATGCATCTGGCTGCCGCTAGAGGGGGTAGCGAACACCGTGTCTAAAGCTGCATCAAAATGCATATCGGATCGGGCTTCGAAAACAAGTGCGCTTGGAAACCTACTCTCACGAAATCAGAATTAAGTCTAATTTTTACTTTCCTTATATACATAATGTATAAGGAAAGTATTGTGACGGGGTCGAAAATTCGAATTCGAGTTTTCGACGGGAGAGCACGTTTCAAGCATCCCTGATCACGAATCAAATATTTTTGAAGTGATATCTGTGTGTGGGGCGGGCGACATTTTTAAGGGCGACATTTTTAATTGTTGTCAAATGAACAAAAATCTCGCCAAATTGATAAAAATGGCGCTAAATCAATGAAAATGACGACTAATTGAAGCAAATTCAATATCTACTATAAAAATAACATTTTTTTTAACTGTAAAAGTAGTAAATTCATTGCATTATATAAGGAAAGTCATGTGCTGCCCACATCAGATTTTTTCATTTTAAAATCGAGTCCCTTCAGATTTTTTGAAACGGCGAACACAAATGGAGTGAAAGTCACCTCGTCTTCTCATTAGATATCTCATTTCTGCGCGAGAAAAGGACGGTTCAATTTCAACTAATTTTACTGGCCTGCGAAGTGACGCTCATTTCTTATGCCTCCCAATGGAAAACAAAGACCGGAGGGGTTCCCACAGCCGGGAGGTCCTGGACCGGGACCACGATGTGAGCCACATCTGACAGTGGGTATAAATTTCTAGAGATTTGTAGTTTTACACTTTGACACTTGTTACAAGTTCTCTTTTATGAACATTTACAACCACTGGCATGTGGGGCGCGGTAGCCCATTGGTTAGAGCGCTGGAGTTGCACTCGGTAGGCCCGGGTTCGATTCCAGCCACTGCCAAAAACTGCCGCCGTGTTCAGGCGGAGTACGATCACGTTAAACAAGTGGGTCCGTAAGTCCTTCCGAGAGGTTGGTGATAGGAGAAGGAGGGTACGGTCCCTGTGGATGCCTCCCCAACTCGGTTCCGGTCCAAATTGGGTGGCACTTCCCGACCGTCCAAACAGTTACCTTACACCTTTCTGGTAGGTCGGACGGCCTGGGTTTCAACAACAACCACTGGCATGTGCATACAAACCATGGCTCCACATCAGTCCCATCCTATCTGTGAGGAGGCATCGCTATAGAACATATACCATACACATTATATACATTGAGTAATTGCTACTCCCCTCCCCCTTTCACTCCTGAGAATATCCCATGGCATGCAACATACTTGCATGTAAGTGCCAAATATGTTTATGCATCAGAACAATATTTTGCTTACGGGCGTCCATGTAAGCCAAAGCCTGCAAAGGAGGATCGAACTGTTTGGGACAGGGTACATCAAATACCTGTCTTTTTGAGAGGTTCTTCGTTTGAGATTGACGTTGTACCCCCCCGTAAGCAAAAGGTTAAGCGAATTACAATGTGGCACTAACGCAGTGATAGCAAGGTGCATAACCATAGTCACCTGCCTCAAATCATTTTTGCAGAACACAATTTTAAAACTCTTCAATAAAGAAGACTAATATCTTTCTCAATTCAGTGAGTCATATCAAGAAAAGAAAAAATCTATGAAAAAAGAAAGAAAGAATAACTATGCTACGTCTAGTTGATCCCAGTTACTTATTTTATTTTCTCAGCAAAACAATGAAATTCAATCAATACTCCATTGTCTAAAAATCAGTTCTAAGAAATCGTATGTTGGAAAGAATATAAAATACCATACAGGAAAATGTACGAGAATGTCAACTGGTTATTTAGATCAAGTGCAATATTTGAAATACCTAAATTTTATAAATCTAACATTTGGAAGTAAAATGTTTCTGTTCATTTATTTTATTTTAAATATTTCAATTTACGCTTTTCATATCTTACAGTATCTCTCTCCTTGAAGAATCCGCAGTAAGTGCTGTCCCCTTTGCACGAACAATGGCAACAGCTGGAATCCACCGAATTCGACTTAATTCTCGAATGGAAAACATCATAAGTTATCTTATAGAATAAACCACATGTATGTGAAAATTAAGCGCAACACATAGAATACCAAGAATTTTTTGATGAGCGTATGGATCATTTTAAGCACAGCAGTAAACATAATTTTAATAATTTATGTTCTGTGTGTAGTAAATGGAATCTATATTACCCTCTTTACAGCGTATACTATAGTCAGTGACATTATACGGAATTTTACTTTCCTTATATACATAATATATAAGGAAAGTATTGTGACGGGGTCGAAAATTCGAATTCGAGTTTTCGAAGGGCAGCACGTTTCAAATATCCCTGATCACGAATCAAACCATTTTGAGGTGATGTCTGTGTGTGTGTGTGTGTGTGTGAAAGTATATGTGTATGTGTGAAAATATGTATGTGTGTGTGTGTGTGTGTGTGTGCGTGTGTGTGGAGACGATAACTGACGAACGAAATTTGGTATAAAAATCGCAATCCGTAAACACTGGAAGCCTATTGTTTTCATACGCAATCGAATGTTCAGAATACCCCTAAATTCTCGAGCAAAATTTTGAAAAAATCGTCAAAAAATCAAAACCACTAGTAAAGTTCAATGGTTGGAAGCACATTTCTCTTTTTAACTGCAGATCGAATTTAAATACGGTATATTTCATGTCGCTGTGCACTTCGGACGTCTGTACCCACCGAAAAACAGAATTGAAAAAAACCCGGAGCGACCTTATGATAACCCCCACGTCACACATTAATCCGGTCCTCATTAGCCAACTGGTACCTGCATCCGCGACGTAACGTAATTAAACTCTGCAGCCTACGTCACCTCCAGACAGCATTGCTGCCAGCCGAAATAACAGCAAAGCAAAGCTCCGAACAAATTCACAGATTTGCATGTAATCCTACAAAAACAACAATTATTTCCGCAAAATGGCTCTTGCGCAAAATGGCCGCCAGCGTCTTGTCATCACCGATTGTTTTTATTTCTCATAATTTGCGTCGGCTGCCAGTGCGTAGCATAGCTAATTCTGTTTTCAAATTCGTTTCTGCCTGTTAGCGTGCGAATTTGTGTCTTTTTTTTTAAAGCAGATAAATTTAGCTCCTAGTATGCAAGCAAGCACCGAATTGGTGAGTAAAATGAAGAAAATATTCTTCGCAAACCTCTTTAGATCTTATTTCCGCAAAATGGCTCGGAAACAGAATAGCTTGAGTAGGTGTTCTAAAGTCGATACGACACTGCCATGTTAAAAAAAATGTAATATTTCGAATAAGTTGCAAAGTTTTCACTCGAATTTAAAAAGGTTCTATCTAGTTCTAGATTTCTTAAATAGTTTCAATTATTGTAGCCAGAAAAAGCGACAATACAACTTTTGTGTTCGTGGGGCAATTGACCACATTGTCAACCTTGGTTTCAATCAAACTATTCTTTCAGGCCCTTTACTATGAAAGATAACACTCTTTAAATATGTGATTGTTACGACTAATGATACAGATTTTTCAAACTTTCTTCTGTAAAATTTGTAAAAAAAAATCATGGATTATAGTATTTTAAAATTTAGAGGAGCCACATTCCTGTTCATTTACTGGATATTCAGGTCATGTGCATTGCATAAAATTCTTCTACTTAAATTCAAAGTATATTTTGTTAAGTTTGATCTAAAAGGATCAAAATGATTTTTATTATTTCAGAAAAATCCCTAGAAAGGTTACTACTTTTCTTGCTACGGTTTGATAGGCTATGTAGTCACCAGTCCTACTTGAATATATTTTATTTAACTGACTCAAACAAGTGCCTTCTTTACTCTGGGATAGGAGGCGCTGAGACACAATTTGTTCTTCTGCAATGGAGAGAATATTTTAGATTCTCTCCAAAAGGTTGTATTCTTTTGTCTATTTTTACTGACTTGTCTGATGTACATTTTATGTGTATTGCTTTTTTAGTCCGTCTATAGAAGACATTGTGAAATCGGTCGGAAATGCGCTGGACACATGTATTAAGTTGCTTTATATATCCACATTAAATAAAACTGATACATCTTAATTGCAATAAAATCAAACTTTTGTTTTTTCTGAGTTTTACATAAGGTTTAACGCCGTTTGTTGGACTATTAATTTTTTCAATTCTTTTTTATTATTGGTATTAAAAAAGCAGTTCCTGATGTGAAAGTTATCAGACATTCTGTGGTTCAAGAATAATGTTTTGTGTTTGCAAATTGAAATTAAGAAGGAAGTAAGTTATAAACGTTCCAAAAATTCCGAGTACAAAAGTTTTTTTCACTGGCACAAGGCCTCACATAGCCCTTTATTTCTTTAGCGATACTTTAAAGGAAACGTAGCTGGTGTATTATAATCTTGCAATTTGCCTCTTCTACTATCACATCTTTTTTCTCAGCTGTCTTGGCTGATGTTTCGTTGATATCTGAAGCATATATCATCATTAATAGGAAACCAATAATGCAGTTAATGGTCATGGTGTAAAGTGTAAGTCTTGAGTTAAAATTGAATTCAGATGGTTTGGAAATTAAAAAGTACCAGAGTAAATAATAGATTATGGCAGCAATGTAGAAATAGTTGCGCAGACAATAAAAGATAGCAATTGGATCGTAGACTGAGCAATTGATCGGAATCTGATATATGAGTTGAGCTGTTGATTGTTATCCATACTTTTAGATGATATTATTTTATTATTAATCGTAAGTAATATGATTCGCAGTTGCTAGCATATTAATGTATAATAAATTGAGAAAGTATTTAAGGGCATAATAAAAATTCCATGTAATGTCACTGACTATAGCATATGTTGAAAAGAGGGCAAAATAGATTCTCGGTTAGTTATAACGTTGTTATTTACTACATATAACAGATAAGTCATTAAAATTTAGTTTGCCGCCGTGCATAAAACGATCCATAATCTCATCCAAAAATTCTTGGTGTTGTGTGTGTAATACGTGTACGTGTAATTTCCAAATACATGTGGTTTACTCTATAAGGAAACTTTTTATTCACGAATTTTTTATTCACGTTCATTATTTACGAAGTTTTTTATAAGAAATAAGTTCAATTCGGTGGATTCGAGCTGTTGCCATTGTTAGTGCAAGGGGAACAGCACTTACTGCAAATTCGTTAAGCAGATATTGCAGAAAATATGATAAACATATATTGAAATATTTAAAATATAATAAAAGAGCAGAAATATTTTCTTCCAAATGTTAGATTCATAACATGTCGGTATTTTAAATATTGCACTTGATATAAATAACTAGTTGACATTCTCGTACATTTTCCTGTATGGCATTTTGTATTCTTTCCAGCATACGATTTCTTAAAACTGATTTTTCGACTGTGGAGTTTTGATTGAATTCTACTGTTTACTGAGAGAACCAGGAAAGTAAATGGGGACATATGATGGTTGATATGAATTATGTGAATTTTTTCTTGTTTTGGTGTGACTTCCAGATATAAAATTCGTCATACCAAGATTGACAACGCAGTTAATGACATCAGTAACACTAAAATTTTATCGCCGCTATTTCTCAATAAAAGGATTGTAACTATTTAGTTTTGTGTTTGTAAATTGAATATAAGAAGGCAGTACGTTATTAACGTACCAAAAGATCCGAGTATGAAACTCCTTTTAATTGGAGCAATGCCCCACACAGTCATCGCTATTTCTTTATCGATACTACGAAGGAATCGCAGCTCGTTTATTATGATCTTGCAGTTTGCTTTTTTTATTCCCATATCTGCTTTGTCGGCAATCTCGGCTGACGCTGCGTTGACACCTACAGCTGATATCAGCATCATCAGGAAACAGAACAGACAGTAAATAGTTATGGTGTAAAATATACATTTTGAGTTAAAATCCAATTCAGATGGGTTGAAGTCTAAAAAGTACCAGAGTGAATAATAGATTACGCCAGAGTTGTGTAAAACAGTTGTACAGACAAAGAAGGACAGCACATGGTCCGCAGACGTAGCTATTGATCGGAATCTGATGTACCAGTTCAGTTTCAGTTTGTAACTCATACTTTCGGATGAGATTATTTTATTATTAACATTAAGCAATATGATTCGGAGTTGCTGGCAGATTAAGGAATAATAAATTGAGAAAGTATTTATGGGCATCATTAAACATCCATTAAATGTCACTGAATATAGAATAACCTGAAATAAGTTCGATGCAGATTTTTGGTTAGCTGCAAAGTTACTATTTATTAGGTAATAATGATTAATCGTTGCCGTTGGGTATACCACCATGCTTGTAACGATCCATAATCGCATACAAATAATCTTGGTGTTGTATGTGTTGTGATTAATTTTCTCATAAATGTTGTTTATTCTATGCGATAACTCACGAAGGTCTTTCATTCGATAAATTATCCCAAATCGATGTATTCCAGTTACAGCCATTATAACTGTGACGGAAACAGTAAGTACTGTGTTTTTGATTTTGATAAGGAAGGAGACATTACGAAAAATAAGAAAAGAGTAAATTGAAATATTTAAAATGTAATAAAAGAGCAGAAAAATTTTCTTCCAAAGGTTAGATTTGTAAAAATTTGGCATTTCAAATATTGCACTTGATCTAAATAACCAGTTGACATTCTCGTACATTTTCCTGTATGACATTTTGTGTTCTTGCTGTCAGACAAATTCTTGAAAATCACTTTTAGACAATGATTATTTTAAATTATATAGATTTTTTTTCTTTTCCTGATATGACTTACGCACTTCAGAAAGAAATATTTTCTTTATTGAAGAATTTTAAAACTGTGTTCTCCAAAAATGATTTAAGGAAGGTGATTGAGAAGCTTTTGCACAATACAATCACTTCGATCTAGGCATATGTATCGTACAGTGCTTCTTTTAATTCTACAAAAGACTAAAACGATTTTGATGCGAAATCTTGGGTTATATTGCATTTTACCAGTAGCACAAATTTATGTTTTTTGACTGCACACGAATGCTATGTCAGCTGTATGGGGTCGAGTGTTATCAAGGAACACAGTCACGTTTCTTGATAGTTTGACATGTATCTGTATTCACTTAGAATTGATCAAGTGAAAGATGACGTTCAAGTTAGAACAGGAAATTTTCAATCATTGGAATACTGAATGCCGTATTCGATGTCGTTGATCTTATATAGACTTTATAGATGAAACTTGAAACATTTGTAAAGCCGTTGGTGCACGTGCAAGTTTTGACATGCGGTAAACAACTGACACCATATTGTTTAAGTATTCGATAAAATCGAGGTCAGGACATATTTTATAATATTTTCGGTCTTTAAAAATATTATAAACAGTTCATTTCGATTCAAATATGAAAGTTTGATTTCATAATTGTATCATTATCCATATTTTTAAAATTAAAGTGCACGAAAAGTCTATTTTGCACAAAAAATTCACATTTTGAATAGAAGACAGAGAAAAATAGTTCTTATTTCTGAGTGACACAAGATTATCTCTTCTGTAGAATATATATTAATAGTAAAAGTTTAAGACAGTTCTTGTTTGTGTCATTTAATATATATAGATAAAACTCATCTTCTCTTTAGATAAATCATTCCGTTAAAAAATTTTACGTATTAATTTTAAATACTCCGTTAAATTTTTTATATATATGATATGTTATCCAATTCCGCACATTATACTTAAAATTGAAGTATTTGTTAAGACAATATTCAGTACAAAAATTGAATTTATTATTTCCTTGAAGAACTGCATTAGAATAACTGCGTCAAATGACCTATCTCGCTTAATAGCCTGTTGTGAATTTTTCAAAACATTTCGTTTCTGTTGACTACGCTTTATAAAATGCTCTATCAAAAGTAAACAAGTACTAATTTAATAATAATAATGGGCTGTCCTGTATAATTTTCAATAGACAAATATCGAGATTGTCTAGTGTCAATTTACTTGATTATCTGTATACCAAAGCCTCATATCAATGTTCTAACTTTGTAAAGTCAATTGCGTTGATGGACATATATTCCAGAATTTTGAACAGTATATTTTTAATTTATGAAAATGGCAATAATTGGAGTGGGTTTGATATATTATAAACAAATCGCGTTTATGCTTTAATCGATCAGTTTATCGATTTTAAGAGCTTGCAAAATTTGAGTCAGTGAACATTGTGTGCAAATTGTTTTAACGATTTTAAATTCTATTTGATGTAGTACTTTAAAACACATTTTAGTTAATGATTTTTATAGGTATATATGTTGCTATAATTTTATCTTAACAGATCCCTTATCTTAGATACATTAAACACTTCCGCACGATATATTAATATAATTATTACTAAATGTCTTATATATAATAAATATTATTTTCAGAACACTAGCAATTTTCTTAGGTGCCTCACCTTATGGGGCACCTGTGGAAAGTCCTTTCAATAGATAAAACATCATTAACTGTCAACTTTTCGGCTAACATTTTGTGATAATATTGTTTAATTTGAATAATTAACAAAATATACTTTGAATTTAAGTAGAAGAATTTTATGCAATGCACATGACCTGAATATCCAGTAAATGAACAGGAATGTGGCTCCTCTAAATTTTAAAATACTATAATCCTTGTTTTTTTTTACAAATTTTACAGGAGAAAGTTTGAAAAATCTGTATCATTAGTCTTAACAATCATATTTAACGAGTGTTATCTTACATAGTAAAGGGCCTGAAAGAATCGTTTGATTGAAACCAAGGTTGACAATGTGGTCAATTGCCCCACGAACACAAAAGTTGTATTGTCGCTTTTTCTGGCTACAATAATTGAAACTATTTAAGAAATCTAGAACTAGATAGAACCTTTTTAAATTCGAGGGAAAACTTTGCAACTTATTCGAAATATTACATTTTTTTTAACATGGCAGTGTCGTATCGACTTTAGAACACCTACTCAAGCTATTCTTTTCCGAGCCATTTTGCGGAAATAAGATCTAAAGAGGTTTGCGAAGAATATTTTCTTCATTTTACTCACCAATTCGGTGCTTGCTTGCATACTAGGAGCTAAATTTATCTGCTTTAAAAAAAAGACACAAATTCGCACGCTAACAGGCAGAAACGAATTTGAAAACAGAATTAGCTATGCTACGCACTGGCAGCCGACGCAAATTATGAGAAATAAAAACAATCGGTGATGACAAGACGCTGGCGAAACCAAACTAAAAGTGGTTGCAGAGGGGGGAGGTGTAGGGAAAGGAAATGAGAGAAACAAACTTTTGAACTTTAACGATACGGAAGCCGTTAATGTGCACATTACCTAGGTAAAATGCGGAAAACACCTGATTCCGCACGTTAACGGGGCAAATCAGTTAATCTGTAGATTAGATAGGTAATGTGCACATTAACGGCTCGAGCTTTAGCGGTAAAAGATACACCAAGGAGAAGGAGTGCGTTAAATCTGCTTTCATTGTTAAAAGCTTTGCATCAAGAGTTGAACATGAGGCTGCTAGAACAAGAAAAACTCCATTTAATGTTTCGATAAAAAAAGTTGCTTCAGCAATGGATTTGTCAAGGTCAACAGACCTATTGGTAAAAATCTTAAAATGAGCATTATAATCAAAAGTTAAAAAACTCGGGGTCAATTGCTTCAAAAGAAGAGAATCTTCCCTCTTGGTACCACAGTCAGGAATGCTAAACCTTATTTAGCAACCCAGCGAGATTCAAAGAGGTTCAGCAAACACAGCAGGAAAATCCATTGGCGCATCGAAAGAGAACTGGGCGACAAGAGGGCACATCCTATAACTTAAAGATTGTCAGGAATGATCGTTTCTGTGCAACATACCTATCACTGGGTTCTTTTTCTTTAACCTTTTGTTTACGGGTGGGACAGCGTTTATCCCAAACGAAGAACTTCTCAAAAAGACAGGTATTTGACATACCCTATCCCAAACAGTTCGATTCCCTTTGCAGGCATTGGCGTCCATGGAATTCGCCGACAGAAACATTGCACCCGCTGCAGGACGCCAATGCCTGCAAAGGGGATCGAACTGTTTGGTATAGGGTATGTCAAATACCTGTCTTTTTGAGTTCTTCGTTTGGGATAAACGCTGTCCCACCCGTAAGCAAAAGGTTAAAGAAAAATGTACGCTGGATTATATTTAGGTAAAGAATAATGTACCGTATCCAAAACCTTTGAGTGATAAATAGATAAATATATCCAATGGCTCTACCGCCAGACAATTTCCGTTGAATGGTTTGGAGTAGTTTTAGGACAACTAATGCAAAGTCTTAGGGCTGAGTTTTGGATTATTTTAATCTTCTTAATATGGGTATCAGCAGCTGAGTCCAAATTTGACTAGCATAAGGCATTTTGGATATGATGTAAGTTAGAAAGAACAGACTGAGAGAGATTGTTTCTGCTCCCCAAAATCTGCTAGAGGTCTGTTTCAAGATTTACTCTTTTGATACAGGCATGTATTAGATACTGAGCATGGGAGTTCCACAATAACTTGGGATCAAGAATAATCCACTGCAGCATCTGCTGTGGATTGCCTCTCAATAAACCATTACAAACGAAAAGCTCGGGAACAAAATTTCTCAATAAGTACCTTTTTGAGAATACTGAACATTCAGTCATTGTTTGAGAGATCTTAAAACCACATACCAGAGCCCAGTCGGACATATAGTCCTGAGCAACCTGAACCTTAGTACTGGCCGAGGACGAATTAGCATCTGAAGACCAAATTTTGATATCATCTGCAAATGTTACACCCTGAACACCAGCCGGAAGTGCACCCAAAATATCATGAAGAGCAATGTTAAAAAGGAAAGGACTGAGAACAAACAGATTCCTGAGGCATTCCTGTAAAAATGCGTATGCAGTCTGACAAAGAATTATTTGCTTTAGTTTAAATAAAACGATTGCTTAAAAAGTTAACAAGGTAACACAGCATTTTCCCCTTTATCCCAAGCTTTAAGCATTGCTCCAGAACAGATAATCTTGGAATTCTATCAAAGGCAGCTTCAAAGTCAATAAAATCTGCTACAGTTAAAATTTTCATTGTAATACTTTCATAAATGCAATTTGTAAAATACAGAAGGGCAAAAGAAATAATTCTTCTCAATCGAAAACCAAACAGTCTGTCATTAAGCAGATTGAAGTATTCCAGCCTCCATAACTAGTCGAGTACACACCATTATTTTTATAAGTTTCCCCGAACAGAAGATTGGTGTGGACATAAATAAGATTATTTCCGATTTCATTTGTCATACGAATAAATTTTGGCGATTTTTTCCGAGCATTATGCAGAAAAACAAGTTTTTTTTACCGAATAATACCAAAATCCAATCAGCAACAAGAAAACCCAAACGTCACTTATCTACTACATTTTGGGAAATTTGGTCAATTAGTTTTTCAGCTAAAGCGGATACAGACAAATTTTGCGGGTCATTTCCTAAATAAAGTGAGATTCTTTTCGCGCGAATCACACAAAAATCAAATCAAGAAAGGGGTAACACTCAAGTGAATATAAAATTTTAGGAAATTTAGTCAATTAGGTTTTGAGCTAGAATGGATACATACACACACACACACACACACACACACAAACACACACACGCGCGCGCGCGCAAACACAGAAGCACACACACAGACGCCATGCTAAAAATAGTTTTATCGTGTTCTAGATGCTCCAATGATTCCAATACTTCCCTATACCTTACCATGTATTGCAGGGAAAATATTATGATAGTCTATCAATTCGCTTCCGATAAATTCCATTTATATATTATTATTCATCTATTATTATTGTTCATACTTGTTTCAGAAGAAACATAGTACATTCAGAAATTAGCATCAAAATCCAAGAATTTAATTAACCTAGGTGGAAAATTTCTTTTGTAAATTGTAAATTTAATGAACGAGAATCAATGGGGAATAACGTGGTGGAATATTTCTTACTGAAATCTTCATGCTCGGACTTCTATTAGTTGCTTACTATGTACTTATTTTGACATGGAAAATGTCTATGATCAAAATATACCGCTAAAATTGAAGTTTTGCAAAAAATGTAAACACTTTGGACCCGAAAATGTTGTAAACACTTTGATTATATTCTAAAATATAAAAAAATTGCATTTGTTTCATAAGAAGTACGATATCATTTATGAATACACAAAAACTGTTTCAATATTTTAATTTTTTGAATTACTTTTTCTTAGAAAAATAATAGAAAAGGTTTTGTCCGAGCGAGTGTTCGCTTCATTTTTCTTACTTTCATTCGAAATATCATCTAAACAATAAAAGATAGGCTTAAACTCAAAAATATTTAATAGGAAACAGTTTCAGGGAATATAAATAACAAAAATATTTATTAGGAAACAGTATTTACAGTTTCTAAATCAATAATTTATTTTTTAAAAGCTCTTGTAATTTTTAAGCAATCGTCTTGTCCATTTGAAAAGAAATAGAATATTGAATATTTTTCATTTTTAAAATTTGGAATGCGATACCTCAACAACTAAAAGCTCTAGATATAAATAGTAAGGGTGGAATTATTAGAGCTTTAAATTTCTTACAAGAACATATAATTGAAGTTTGAATAGAGTTCTCAGTTTTTGAAGTATAGTACGTATAAGCTATGTGAATAAAATTGAAAATCTGTCTGTTTATTTGTGTATTTATTTGTGTGTTTGTCTCATTATCACGAGAGAACGGCCGTACCGAATTGGATTAAATTTTTGTAGTGGACTTGGAATAACCCCATTTAAAATTGAGTCCATGTTTTGAGTTTCTAGGACCAGGGGTTGTCTAGATATTAATTAACAAGAAAGATCAATCATGCTTGAAGCATTGATTATGAAACACTTTCCAACTTCAATGCAATTTTATTTAAACATCTCTAAAATGTAATACATTCCTCGGTAATATTTTAAAACTAATCACAATACTACATTAATTTATTATATTTGATAACTTAAATCTTCATCGAAAAATATGAACTTCATTCAAATAACGGCATTGAAATATAAATTGCCTGGTTTAAACATCTCTAAAATGCGATACAATCCTCGGTAATACTTTTAAAATTATCATAATACTACGATAGTTTATATATTTGAAAACTTCATCGAAAACAACTGAAATTCATTCAAATGACGTCACATAAAAAATAACACGCCTGGCTCTCTCTATAAAAGCAGCATTTCATTCATAACATTTTCCCATTCATTTCATTAATAATATTTTCCCTTTCATTTCATTCATCACAATACTATAATAATTTATTTTATTTAAAAATTAAGACCATGGAGCTACAAGTAATTAACCTCTATGCGTAAAACTTCATCGAAAAAAATCGTCCTTCTCTCTGTAAAATCAATGAATATTTCATTCATATCAGCTATGCAGAGTCCATGAGCTAAATTATTTTGTGCTAAAGAATTCCAGCAATTATAATACAACTCATTCTACATATTTTGCTGTTTAGATTTTTCATAAATAAAAATAGGCTTCGTTGTAGAAATAATCAAATTTGGATGATGATTTAAACTCAAATATATTGTAATTGCGTTGTTTCAGTATGTAGATGCGCAGAATGTAAGCAGAAATAAAGCGGTTTTAGGACGGATACAACACTCAATATGCATTAAAAAGAACTTTAAAAATCACGATTTTGAGACAAGATGGATGCCATATTCCATTTTGAAGCGGGTCAAGTGATCTTTCCATATCATGGTCACGTGATCGCTTCAAATAAGAGGTGTAATTATTATTTTAATTTTTATTTAAAAAACTACCGAATATATTTTGCTGAATTTCGTTTTATATATTTTATGGAACAATTTGAATGTTACCTAAAATTTTCGAAACAATTTGTGAATTTTAAATCCGCTTAAAAATTTTTTGAAAAATTAGGTCCCACAGGGTGCAATGTATTTCATTTTTTCAACCCGGGTTCAATCCAAAACTAATTGGGTGATATTATCCATTTATATTTCCATTCCATAGGTCCTACAGACCGTCTGAACAACATACTAAAATTTCATTTTGATTAAGTCATTTTTACGGCAGTTATCGTGCTAACTGGATAGACAGACAAAATGGACAAAGTCATAAACACTTTTAAACTTTGTTGTAAAGTGTTAAAAACGCACAATTAAAACTCCTATAGAGATATCATTATGCAGAAGATATTTTTTCCACCAATATATTTGAAAAAAATCTGATGTGGGCAATACATGACTTTCCTTATATAATGTAATGAATTTACTACTTTTACAGTGAAAACATAGGTTTTTCTTATAGTAGATACTAATATTCTTTCCAAGATATTGAATTTTCGACAATTAGTCGTCATTTTCATTGATTTAGCGTCATTTTTATCCATTTGGCGAGATTTTCGTTAATTTAGCAACATTTAAAAATTCGCCAAGTTGGCGACATTCCGCCAAATTCGTCGCCAAAATCTCGCCAAGCGTTATGGACGAAGCAAGTTGTTCTTACAGCAGATAAATGACTATTGGCGTTTAAATACAAAAGTATTACTCAAAGTATCTTTTTTCATGAATGCAACGAGCTAGATCCACGAGAATGATGTCACCCAATTTTTCGCATGGTATTACATATGAAAAGTGAACATGTTTCTCAATAGGAAATATTTTTTTTTTCATTTTATATGACTTTTTAATAATTTTTTTGAAAAATGTGCAATATCTCAAGAACGGTTCATGTTAGCGTTCTAAAATTTATGTCAATCGTTTTTTAATGAAAAATTACATAAGAAATGTCTATTTGCGTAACCTTATTAGTGGTTTTGATTTTTCGATGATTTTGTCAAAATTTTATTCGAAAATTTAGGGGGGTTCTGTCCATTCGATTACGTATAAAAACAATAGGCTTCCAGTGTTCACGGATTGTGATTTTTGTACCAAATTTGCTTCGAATCGGTCCATTCGTTCGTCAGTTATCGTCTCCAAAGACTCACTGACACACACACACACACACACACACAGACATCAATTCAAAAGTGTTTGATTCGTGATCAGGGATGCTTGAAACGTGCTCTCCCGTCGAAAACTCGAATTCGAATTTTCGACCCCGTCACAATACTTTCCTTATACATTATGTATATAAGGATAGTAAAAATTATATCATATCGCATAGCAACAGATTTAAATCCAGCGGTAGACGATTTTTATTAATTTTTTTCCGATTTAAATAATAAATATATGTATATAAAATAAATTTCATCGATATAGCATTTTTGACTAGTTAATATCAATTACGGTCGTCAGGTTTAAACATCATTATTATTATTGATTTTTCCGGGAATTATTGTTATTTTGGCGAAGATTTTAGAGACTCGTGTGTTATAGTATGGGTAATCTTTACGGAGGTTATGGATATTTTCAATTTATTACTTCAACTGTTTTATTTTGGCAAAAAAGTTTTAAACTCATATTGTAATACGGGTAATCTTCTAACACATGGTCGTATCTATATTCCAATCTACAGCAATATAAGTGGTACGGTTATATCTTTCCTCAAAATTTTGGTGTTTTCATTTTGGCATATATTGGAATCAATTACGGATTTCAGGTACGAGATTACGAGATTATTGATATTTTCAATTTATTACGTCAACTGTTTTATTTTGGCAAAGATTTCAGAAACTCATATGTTGTAGTGCGTGTAATCTTCTACTAATACACGAGTATATCTTCTAATATTCGCGAGTAAGTAGTACGGCGTCCATGTAATTTTAAAGCTTTTATTTTGCACATATTGATTCAATTGATTTTGTAAATGTGTTTACAAACAGGACCAGGGTGTTTTATTCTTTAGATCTGCCAGTGAAGATAATTACTTTCCTTATATACATATTGTATAAGGAAAGTATTGTTGTTGTTGAAACCCAGACCGTCCGACCTACCAGAAAGGTGTAAGGTAACTGTTTGGACGGTCGGGAAGTGCCACCCAATTTTAGCAGTGGCTGGAATCGAACCCGGGCCTACCGAGTGCAACTCCAGCGCGCTAACCAATGGGCTACCGCGCCCAAGGAAAGTATTGTGACGGAGTCGAAAATTCGAATTTGAGTTTTCGACGGGAGAGCACGTTTCAAGCATCATTGATTACGAATCAAACATTTTTGAAGTGATGTCTGTGTGTGTGTGTCAGTGAGTCTGAGGAGACGTTAACTGACGAACGAAAGGACCGATTCGAACGAAATTTGGTACAAAAATTACAATTCATAAACGCTGGAAGCCTATTGTTTTTATACGCAATCGAATGTTCAGAACCCCCCTAAATTTTCGAGTGAAATTTTGAAAAATTCGTCAAAAAATCAAAACTGCTAATAAAGTTAAGCAAATAGACATTTACCTGCTGTAAGAATAACTTCGTCCATAACACTTGGCGAGATTTTGGCGATGAATTTGGTGGAATGTCGCCAACTTTGCGACTTTTTTAAATGTTGCTAAATTAACGAAAAACTCGCCAAAGGGATAAAAATGACTCTAAATCAATGACGACTCATTGATGATGACGACATGGAAATGACGACTCAATGACGAAAATTCAATATCTTGGAAAGAATATAAGTAACTACTATAAAAATAATCTATTTTTTTACTTTCCTTATATACATAATGTATAAGGAAAGTATTGTGACGGGGTCGAAAATTCGAATTCGAGTTTTCGACGGGAGAGCACGTTTCAAGCATCCCTGATCACAAAACAAACCATTTTGAAGTGATGTCTGTGTGTGTGTGTGTGTGTGTCTGTGTGTGTGTGTGTGTGTGCGTGCGTGTGTGTGTGTGTGTGTGTGTGTGTGTGGGTGGGTGGGTGGGTGAGTGGGCCTGTGGAGACGATAACTGACGAACGAATGGACCGATTTGAACCAAATTTGGTACAAAAATCTCAATCCGTAAACACTGGAAGCCTATTGTTTTTATACGCAACCGAATGTTCAGAACCCCCCTAAATATTCAAATAAAATTTTGAAAAAATCGTCAAAAAATCAAAACCACTAATAAAGTTACGCAAATAGACTTTTCTTATGTAATTTTTCATTAGAAAACGATTGACATATATTTTAGAACGCTAACACGAACCGTTCTCGAGATATTGTACATTTTTCAAAAAAATATCAAAAAGTCATATAAAATAAAAAAAAAATTATTTCCTATTGATAAACATGTTCACTTTCGATATGTAATACCATGCGATAAATCGGGTGACATCATTCTAGTGGATCTAGCTCGTTCCATTCATGAAAAAGATACTCTGAGTAATACTTTTGTATTTGAACGCCAATAGTCATTATCTGCTGTAAGAATAACTTATTTCTTAGTGCATAACGCTTGGCGAGATTTTGGCGACGAATTTGGCGGAATGTCGCCAACTTGGAGACTTTTTGAAATGTTGCCAAATTAATGAAAATCTCGCCAAATGGATAAAAATGACGCAAAATCAATGAAAATGACGACTAATTGTCGAAAATTCAATGTCTTGGAAAGAGTATTAGTATCTACTATAAGAAAAACCTATTTTTTTACTGTAAAAGTAGTAAATTCATTACATTATATAAGGAAAGTCGTGAGCTGCCCACATCAGATTTTTTTTTTAAATATAAAAGTAGTAAATTCATTGCATTATATAAGGAAAGTCATGTGTTGCCCACATCAGATTTTTTTGTATAGTGAGAACAGAGATTCTTAAACTTCTTTTTAGGAGCATTGTATTAAATATTTTAACAGAATATTTTGATTAAAAATGTCATTTAGTATACTATAGGAATTTGCATATGATTGTGATTTTTAAGTTTCTTTATATGATATAATCCGTACGAAGAACAAGTATACTGCTAATACCGTATAAAATCTTCTATATACGATCAAACTTGTATAAACCTAACATTCGCTTATAAATTAGACAGATTTATTTGTTCAAAATTGTGTATCTTCCTTTAGTTAATATAGTCCCATATTATCTGTTGTAAACCAATCAAATGAAACTGAAAACAGAGATATATATAATTTTATTGGAAATTTATTTTACAAAAAACATTGTCCAAGCAGAAATTAGCTCTATCAGACGACTGAAGTCATCGCCCAAATTTTTTTTATCATAGAGTTTTAATTATATAAACATTATTACTTTCTTATTTACATAATGTATAAGGAAAGTATTCTGACGGGGTCGAAAATTCGAATTCGAGTTTTCGATGGGAGAGCACGTTACAAACATCCCTGTTCACGAATCAAACATTTTTGAAGTGATGTCTGTGCGAGTGTGCGTGTGTGAATGTCAGTGAGACTGTGGAGACAATAACTGACGAACAAATGAACCGATTCGAACGAAATTTAGTACAAAAATTAGCAATCCGTAAACACTGGAAGCCTATTGTTTTTATAGGCAATCGAATGTTCAGAACCCCCCTAAATTTTCGAGTGAAATTTTGAAAAAATCGTCATAAAATCCAAACCGCTAATAAAGTTACGCAAATAGACATTCCTTATGTAATTTTTCATTAGAAAACGATTGACATACATTTTAGAACGCTAACATGAACTGTTCTCGAGATATTGCACATTTTTCAAAAAAATTATGAAAAAGTCATATAAAATAAAAATAAAAATATTTCCTATTGAGAAACATGTACACTTTTCATATGTAATACCATGCGATAAATTTGGTGACATTCTCGTGGATCTAGCTCGGTCCATTCATGAAAAAGATACTTTGAGTAATACTTTTGTATTTGACCGCCAATAGTCATTTATCTGCTGTAAGAATAACTTATTTCTCCGTCCATAACGCTTGGCGAGATTTTGGCGACTAATTTGGCGGAATTTCGCCAACTTGGCGACATTTTTAATTGTTGCCAAATGAACAAAAATCTCGCCAAATCGATAAAAATGGCGCTAAATCAATGAAAATGACGACTAATTGAAGAAAATTCAATATCTACTATAAGAATAACATTTTTTTTAACTGTGAAAGTAGTAAATTAATTGCATTATATAAGGAAAGTCATGTGTTGCCCACATCAGATTTTTTCATTTTAAAATCGAGTCCCTTCAGATTTTTTGAAACGGCGAACACAAATGGAGTGAAAGTCACTTCGACTTCTCATTAGATATCTCATTTCTGCGCGAGAAAAGGGCGGTTCAATTTCAAATAATTTTACTGGCCTGCGAAGTGACGCTCATTTCTTATGCGTCCCAATGGAAAACAAAGACCGGAGGCGTTCCCACAGCCGGGGGGTCCTGGACCGGTGCTACGATGTGAGCCACACCTGACAGGGGGTATAAATTTCTAGAGATTTGTAGTTTTACACTTTGACACTTGTTACAAGTTCTCTTTTATGAACATTGACAACCACTGGCATGTGCATGGAAACCATGGCTTCACATCAGTCCCATCCTATCTGTGAGGAGGCATTGCTATAGAACATATACCATACACATTATATACATTGAGTAATTGCTACTCCCCCCCCTTTCACTCCTGAGACTCTCCCGAGGCATGCAACATACTTGCATGTAAGTGCCAAATATGTTTATGCATCAGAACAATATTTTGCTTACGGGCGTCCATGTAAGCCAAAGCCTGAAAAGGAGGATCGAACTGTTTGGGACAGGGTACATCAGATACCTGTCTTTTTGAGAGGTTCTTCGTTTGGGATTGACGTTGTACCCCCCCCCCCCCGGAAGCAAAAGGTTAAGCGAATTACAATGTGAAACTAACGCAGTGATAGCAAGGTGCATAATCATAGTCACCTGCCTCAAATCATTTTTGCAGAACACAATTTTAAAACTCTTCAATAAAGAAGACTAATATCTTTCTCAGTTCAGTGAGTCATATCAAGAAAAGAAAAAATCTATGAAAAAAAAAAGAAAGAATATCTACGCTACGTCTAGTTTATCCCATTTACTTATCTTATTTTCTCAACAGAACAATGAAATTCAATCAATACGCCATTGTCTAAAAACCAGTTTTAAGAAACCGTATACTGGAAAGAATATAAAATACCATTCAGGAAAATATACGAGAATGTTAACTGGTTATTTAGATCAAGTGCAATATTTGAAATACCTAAATTTTATGAATCTAACATTTGGAAGTAAAATGTTTCTGTTCATTTATTATATTTTAAATATTTCAATTTACGCTTTTCATATCTTACAATATCTCTCTCCTTGAAGAGTCCGCAGTAAGTGCTGTCCCCTTTGCACGAACAATGGCAACAGCTGGAATCCACCGAATTCGACTTAATTCTCGAATGGAAAACATCATAAGTTATCTTATAGAATAAACCACATGTATGTGAAAATTAAGCGCAACACATAGAATACCAAGAATTTTTTGATGAGATTATGGATCATTTTAAGCACAGCAGTAAACATAATTTTAATAATTTATGTTCTGTGTGTAGTAAATGATTACGATACAACTAACCAAGAATCTATATTGCCCTCTTTACAGCGTATACTATAGTCAGTGACATTATACGGAATTTTACTTTCCTTATATACATAATATATAAGGAAAGTATTGTGACGGGGTCGAAAATTCGCATTCGAGTTTTCGACGGGACAGCACGTTTCAAGCATCCCTGATCACGAATCGAACTTTTTTGAGGTGATGTCTGTGTGTGTGTGTGTGTGTGTGTGTGTGTGTGTGTGTGTGTGTGTGTGTGTGTTGGCGTATGGTGGGAAGTGGGGACATTCATATGTTTACACACCTTCCAAGTGGGGACGCACCGGCAAGTGGGGACGTCCTCGCTTTGGATTTTTGCAGAAATGTGCTATTTAATGACAGATAATATTCTGAAAAAAGTTTGGTTGACTTTTGGCATAGGTCCCCAGTTAGGTGGTATATGTATATAGTCTGTGTATAACTGTGTATAGCTCGCGAATATCTGTGTGTGTCTTGCAAAAAAACACGTCCGCGGTTTATCAGAATTGCAACATATTGTGTGTATGCGGAACTGGTTTTCAGAGGGAAGGCGTTAACTGCCCTCTAGCTAAATCTGCGAAACACCCGTGTTGGTCTTTGAGGGAAACCGAGGACAACTCATAGAACTATCAAATTGAGGTATTAGCTTCTTGAGATCCCCTAGAACCACTAGAGCCCCCCCAAAGAGATATGCATACATTTTTTTAGTAGACACAATCCCCTCCGCAAATTGTTGTAATTTTGATTTTGAAATATATTTCTAACTCGCTAGAAGAGAAAAATATTGCACTTCTGAAACTAATGTATTTTTTTTTCTTTTGAGGTTCCATTTATGGTTTAGGAGCCAATGTTATAAGAAACAGATTCTAGCCAGACTGTCTTTTATTATTTCCCATATGTCAAGAAATATTCCCGTCCAGGAAGCTAAAAGTGTTTAGAAATTAAGTATATACAACCATCTTCACAGCATATTTTTGCATAGAATTTATAGAAATACAGTGTGATTCAGTTTTTGAAGAGTGGTGTGTAATTGTAAAATACAGTCTTTCTCTCTGTATGTATATTCTGTATCTGTGTAAGCATTTGCCTGGTAATAAATGGAGCACAGTTTCGGAATTCAAAACACGGATAAACTCAAACCGCGAAGCGCAATTTTTTTTAATTAAATTAAAACTTATATTTCAAATACTTTTTTTTTATTTTCTTTTAATCCTTAGACTCTTGACACTGCATTTTCCCTTCAGTGAGTTAGAAAAACATCTCTCCTGAGATGGTTCAACAGTTTATTTGTTGCTACTAATGCGAGTTTTAAAAAGACTTCAAAACATCGGGAAAATGGATGTACTTTATTTTAAATGTAAGCAGTCTGAGAGCAAAAATTTTGTTCTGACTTTAATATATACACCTTTAAACTTGCTTATACACTTTTAAACCACGGACCATGCATATACACCTTTAAAACGCGGACCATGCGAATACACCTTTAAAACGTGGACGATGCATATACACCATTAAAACGTGGGCCATGCGTATACACTTTTAAAACGCGGACAATGCATATACACCATTAAAACGCGGACTATGCGTATACACCTTTAAAACGCGGACGATGCATATACACCGTTAAAACGCGAACGATGCATATACACCTTTAAAACGCGGACGATGCATATACACCGTTAAAACGCGGACCATGCATATACACTTTTAAAACGCGGACCATACGTTTACACCTTTTAAATGTGAATTAGTTTTCAAAAAATGATAAAAAAAAAATATCTTAAGTGGGGCGCATATTATCATCTTGTGTTTTTATATTATTTAGTTAATTTTCTAAAATAAATATTCAGAACCTGAATGCTTTCTACTTGGTTCGTTTCCTCCGAAAATTAATAGGTCTCTGAGTGATGTTCTTTGATTGAAAAATGCTCACCAAACTTTATTCGATTTATCCAATTTGTTCGAAAGATATGGCACTACATTAAAAAATATATAGATGAATATATGTTTCAATATCTCGAGAGCAGATCGGGATAATTTCTAAATAAAGATGTCCATTCATTTCGGATTTAAGCTGTTTGTTTATAAAGCATTCTCTCATTTGATAATAGGGAATTTATATTTTTTTTCCGAATTGTTCCATTTTTGACCAAAGACATGAACTATCTCAAGAACAGTGCGTATAAACCTCATGTAAATGATGACATTCGTGTTAAAAAGCTGACATTATAAATACATAAATATTTCTCTAACATTTTTAAGTTTACTTATGTTTCCGAATTTGAAAAGCATGATAAAGAAATAAGAGCTATTCCTTGATCCGTTTATCTCAACAGGTAATAGGCTTCTAACATTTACCGATTTAAATAATCGTACCAAATTTTTTTCTGTATTATCAACTTATTCGATACTATTGTACCCACAAAGATATAGACAGATGGTTAAAATTGGTTAATTCGTATTCAGGGATGCTCCAAAACGCGTATAACCTATAACCATCAAAATAAATAAAAGAATTTCATTTTTGTCTCATCAAAATTGTTTTTACATATAGTCGTATACTATGTGCTGAAAGGAAAAAAAAATAGTCATCTGGGATTAATTGATTTTAATGAAAGAAAGGGTAGATATGGACATATTAATAAGGGAAAAATTACTTAATAAGAGAATATTCACCACGTTCATGCTCCATACTAATAAAACCACAGAAACCCTATGGGCACAGTCTTTTAATGCCATCTGAGTTGAGCCCCTTTCCACAATTTTGCATATCCGTTTAATTCGAAAAGTATCTATGTTTTAACAATGGAAGCCAAAATATAGAACATTAAACGTGGACGATGCATATACAAAAACGCGGACTATGCGTATACATCTTTAAAACGCGGACGATGCATATACACCGTTAAAATGCGGACTATGCATATACACTTTTAATACGTGGACCATACGTTTACACCTTTTAAATGTGAATTATTTTTCAAAAAAAGATAAAAAAAAAATATCTTAAGTGGGACACATATTATCATCTTGTGTTTTTATATTATTTAGTTGATTTTCTAAAATAAATATTCAGAACTTGATTGCTTTCTATTTGGTTCCTTTCCTCCGAAAATTAATAGGTCTCTGAGTGATGTTCATTGATTGAAAAATGCTCACCAAACTTTATTCAATTTATCCAATTTGTTCGAAAGATATGGCACTACATTAAAAAATATATAGATGAATATATGTTTCAATATCTCGAGAGCAGTTCGGGATAATTTCTAAATAATGATGTCCATTCATTTCGGATTTAAGCTGTTTGTTTATAAAGCATTCACTCATTTGATAATAGGGAATTTATATTTTTTTCCCGAATTGTTCCATTTTTGACCAAAAACATAAACTATCTCAAGAACAGTGCGTATAAACCTCATGTAAATGATGACATTCGTGTTAAAAAGTTGACATTATAAATACATAAATATTTCTCTAGCATTTTCATATGTTTAAGTTTACTTATTTTCCCGAATTTGAAAAGCATGATAAAAAAATAAGATCTATTCTTTGATCCGTTTATCCCAACAGGTAATAGGCTTCTAACATTTACCGATTTAAATAATCGTACCAAATTTTTTTCTATATTATCAACTTATTCGATACTATTGTACCCACAAAGAAATGGACAAATGGTTAAAATTGGTTAATTCGTATTCAGGGATGCTCCAAAACGCGTATAACCTATAACCATCAAAATAAATAAAAGAATTTGATTTTTGACTCATCAAAATTGTTTTTACATATAGTCGTATACTATGTGCTGAAAGGAAAAAAAATAGTCATACGGGATTAATTGATTTTAGTGAAGTAAAGGGTAGATATGGACATACTAATAAGGGAAAAATTACTTAATAAGAGAATATTCACCACGTTCATGCTCCATACTAATAAAACCACGGAAACCCAATGGGCACAGTCTTTTAATGCCATCTGAGTTGAGCCCCTTTCCACAATTTTGCATATCCGCTTAATTCGAAAAGTATCTATGTTTTAACAATGGAAGCCAAAATATAGAACACTAAAAGCGGACGATGCATATACAAAAACGCGGACTATGCGTATACACCTTTAAAACGCGGACGATGCATATACACCGTTAAAACGCGGACCATGCATATACACTTTTAAAACGCGGACCATACGTTTACACCTCTTAAATGTGAATTATTTTTCAAAAAAAGATAAAAAAAAATATCTTAAGTGGGGCGCATATTATCATCTTGTGTTTTTATATTATTTAGATGATTTTCTAAAATAAATATTCAGAACTTGATTGCTTTCTACTTGGTCCCTTTCCTCCGAAAATTAATAGGTCTCTGAGTGATGTTCATTGATTGAAAAATGCTCACCAAACTTTATTCGATTTTTCCAATTTGATCGAAAGATATGGCACTACATTAAAAAATATATAGATGAATATATGTTTCAATATCTCGAGAGCAGATCGGGATAATTTCTAAATAATGATGTCCATTCATTTCGGATTTAGGCTGTTTGTTTATAAAGCATTCACTCATTTGATAATAGGGAATTTATATATTTTTTTCCGAATTGTTCCATTTTTGACCAAAACATAAACTATCTCAAGAACAGTGTATATAAACCTCATGTAAATGTTGACATTTGTGTTAAAAAGCTGACATTATAAATACATAAGTATTTCTCTAACATTTTCATATGTTTAAGTTTACTTATTTTCCCGAATTTGAAAAGCATGATAAAAAAATAAGATCTATTCTTTGATCCGTTTATCCCAACAGGTAATAGGCTTCTAACATTTACCGATTGAAATAATCGTACCAAATTTTTTTCTGTATTATCAACTTATTCGATACTATTGTACCCACAAAGAAGTAGACAGATGGTTGAAATTGGTTAATTCGTATTCAGGGATGCTCCAAAACGCGTATAACCTATAACCATCAAAATAAATAAAAGAATTTGATTTTTGACTCATCAAATTTTTTTTTTTACATATAGTCGTATACTATGTGCTGAAAGGAAAAAAAAATAGTCATATGGAATTAATTGATTTTAATGAAGTAAAGGGTAGATATGGACATACTAATAAGGGAAAAATTACTTAATAAGAGAATATTCACCACGTTTATGCTCCATACTAATAAAACCACAGAAACCCAATGGGCACAGTCTTTTAATGCCATCTGAGTTGAGCCCCTTTCCACAATTATGCATATCCATTTAATTCGAAAAGTATCTATGTTTTAACAATGGAAGCCAAAATATGGAACACTAAACGCAAAATACATATGTTTTAATATGCGGAAAAAGTACAAATATTGCTAAATTTCCCTGTATAGATTTTTAAAAACACCATATGTACAAATTTGCTATGGCAATTCTGTCCACAATAGAACAGAATATAGAAATACGTATATAGAGCAAATAGCTGAGTTTTGAGAAGTTAGTCGGTATCAGAACTGCCTATTGCACGATAATTTATATGAGTATTCTACCAACTAACCATAAAACTACTTTCTGACAAGTGAATAAGATAAAACTGCATACATTTGACACAAGCACATTCTCCTGACGGTTTAGAGTGCTTGTCTTGAGATCAACAGGCTAGGGTTCTAAATCTTTATAGTCGGTACAGGACTTCATACAGACTCATGTTCGGTATTGTCGACTCTGGTATATTAAATGAATATAAGTGCAAGTATGTGATAATTTTTAAAAAATTAATTCATTTGTTAAGGCCAAGAAGTATTTTCATCGAATTAGTAGGAATATACGTATTCTGAAGTGTTCGTTATGCGGTCAGGATAGCATAGGCAGAGGCATATATGAAAAATATTTTTAAAAAGACTGAGTCACATGTACGTGACCTCAATTTTTGCATAATATATCCAAATAAAACATGATTTTCTGGAAAAGTTTGTTTCCTACTGTAAACATATAGCATATATATATATGATCATTGTATAGGAGTGGAGAAAATTTTAGTCTCAAGTTCCAAACAAATATATCGATTGACTGGAGTAGCACAATGTACCCCAAGTTAATTTCCAGTTAAATTGAGACAGGGATGTTCTAATCTTAATTCATTTTTGGTTCGAAGTACTTAAAAAGCATCGACTTATTTTATAATACCGAAAGTATTTAAAAAACATTCATTTATTTTGTAATACTGAGCATTTAATTATATGATCTTCTCATTTTAGAACAAAAAACGTGCAATCTTTTAAAAACGGAACATCTTTACATCCTAAATGATATTCACTTATAAATGAATAATTTTATATAAAATGACTAATTGCAAAAAGCTTTCAATACAATTATTTTGATAATGTTATTTTAATTATCGAAAAAAAACATGTTTGAAAGATTGAGTATACCCCTTGTCTAATCTCTCTGAATGTCAACAGTCTAAATGTATCCATATCTGTTATAGATTATATTTTTATTCAATTTATGAAAATTATATTTAAATAGAAATATTTGATCTTGTTTACCTGATACTGGAACAAAAGATTACACGAAAATTTTGTGAAACTAGGGTAAAATAACTTTTTCTTCCTATTTTTTTATATAAAAAGAAAAAGAAAAGTGCAAAATCATAAAAGATACAAATTATTGTGTAAAATTAGTTGATCAGTAAAATAAATAGGCCACTAAGTTTACTGATTAAAATAACAGTGCGAAACTTCGTTTGGAGCACATAATTTGTTCGAGAGATATCGTGTCTACAGGGAGACATCGTTTAAAAATGATTGATTTGTATTCAGGAAGACTCAGAATGTTTAAATTCACCCAAATCGAAGAGTCGAATTATTTACCAGTACGTTATGTATAGTAGGATAAGTGAAAACAAAGAAAATCTTGATAGATTCTGTGGAGAATCACTACCTTGAATTTTCATACATAGGCGAGAATTACTTTTCTATACATGAAATGCTGTGTAGCCTCGATTGTACAAGTAAAACTATTTGATTCATAAAAATGCTAAATATCATTTTCATTTAAGTGTCCAAATTCAGTTTACTTATTTGACTCTAAAAATGCGCTCAATATTAATGATCAGAATTTTTTCAAAGAAGCTTTAATAGTTAGAAATGTAAAAATTTTGGGAGTTTGTTTCTTGCTAAGCCAGCGAGGTGTTTTAGCTACAAAGGGAGATAGAGTGTTCAAATTTTTGTATTGTGAACAATGAACTTAGTTTGAGGGTGATGGCCCTTTCTTCTATCCCGATTCATATGGTTCTTTAAATGTGTGAAAGTTTAATTATTTTTTTCGAGCAATGTTAATTTTTATTTCTATCCTTCATTGCGCCTTAAATTGAAAGGAAAACGATATCATTTAAATGAATCTGTTTCCTGAAATCTGGTATTAATTCTCGGTGCTTTAATTTAGGTATTGTCTTGAATCGAAGAAAAAAGCAATTTACAAAAGTTATAATTTCCTGAAGGATTACCTTTTTTATAATTATTTAATTACCTGATTCAAGTTGAATCTTAGTTGTTAGAGGAAATACTATTAAAATTATGTTTATATTTTCTTATTACTAAAGCACTGTATTTTTGTTGACGTTCCGGTTTTAGAACTAGAGAAAGTACAGTGCTTTGTTTAAAAACAATTTTTAGTTTTTTAAACTAATAATAAAAATTTCAATTTCGGCGCCCCTGTGAGACGGCGCCAGAGGACGTCGCCTCGCCGTCTTATTCCTTGTCACGGCCCCGACTATTAACGCAGAAGTAGACTGAAACATCTAACTTTAAAATCAGCATAAAGCTATAAATTTCCATATTTGTTTTTTGTCTGGGTGTGTGAGTGGGGGAGAGTTACATACAATAGCATTTTACAGAAAGGTTCAGAAGTTCTGAGGACAGTTTGTTGCCGTAGATTTCATGTATAAGAATTTTTTCATGTAATCTAAAATATTCCATGTGTGGGAGACTTTGAGTATTACAAAAGCAAAATTTGGAAATAAGAGTATTATTTTATTATTTATTCATGGATCTACGAGAAAAATTCTGACATACAAAATAATTAATTAATAATTTTATTTTGTTTCATTTTCACTGATTATAAATACCCATGGTTCATATATTTTTATCTCACGTAGTACAATAAATTGTCTTGTCTCATGTGCGTGTCGTCTGTAACCGAAAATCGAAGTTTCGGACAACGGCGATACTTTGTGCGGTACTAAAGTTCTCTGAATAATACGGTTCGACGAGATTTTTTTTAATTCAAATTAGCTTAACATTAGGGGGCTGGGCAACCCAGTGGTTAAAACATCACTTAGAGGATCCACGCTCGATTCCTGACTCTGACCAAACTGTTCCCGTGTTCAGAGTACATATTTGTATAAGTGCTTTGTACAGTCGCGCATAAGTAACATTCAAAAATACCGTCGTTTTAAATGTCAGCAATAATCAACGGATATCCATAAAAATTCTTCTTTCAGATCCTTGTGGAAGAATTCTATGGTATGTTTAAAAGAGTGTTAATCATTTTTTAAGATATTCACAGAAGAAAATAATGGCCGGCCGTCCAAATAGTTGCTCTTAGTCCTCTGGACGAGTCGGACGGTCTGGGTCTTCTACAGAAGAAAATGGAATATATTTCAAAAATGGCGTCACCGCATCAAAATAAAAAAATGAAATGATCGCATCAAAATAAAAAAAAAATAATAATTAATAAAAAAAAACTGGATTATTCTATGTAACACGTGAATATTAACTTTATGCTTATTTTTATGTAAAAAAAGAATGTATTAGACGATTTTTGGAATGCTAGAATTATCTGCTTTTAAGCTGTTACATTATCGGACACTTTTATCGGACACTGCTGTTATATTATCGGACGTTATGAATTGAGTAACCCTTTTTATTGAAAAAATTCCCCAATATGTTTATTTCATAACAATTAAATAAATTCTTTATCCTTTTGAAGGAATTTGAGTTTTCTTAATATTTCGACGTTTATGAATTTAAAAAATATAACTTTGTATCGTTGAACGAATATAACATTTTACTAATTTACTCGAATTTTACCGACCAACAAAATAGGGGAGGGGGGAGGGGGAATAAACCAATTTTGTCTGCGTATGCAGGCATGTTGAAAATCGATCGAATTTAATTTTGAATTGCTGAAATTTCTCTGAGCAAGAAACTGTCGGACACCAAAACTTGAAAAAAAAAAAAAAGAATGCGAAATTCTTAGGATCTATAGCTTCAAGATGAATAGAAAGTATGGCTGGGCAGAATAGTAGCCTTTAAACGCGCTATTTTTACCACCATCCTTCATATTTACCGTATAGTTGTTTATGGACAGTACATAGTAGGATAAAGTAGAACAACAATACTTTGTCACAATATCAGCAATTTGGCTCGGAAAAGTCCCCCCCCCCTCCTTTCCCAAGGTTGATGTCCTTTATTTGCTTTCTGCTCCGTCAGCTGCAGCGTATATTCAAAACTAAGGTGCCTTATTCAAATACAAGAGTTTTATAACGAAACTATTGCATATAGATTAATTTTTTTTAATTTATCGTAATGCAAAATATGTTACAATGAATATTTAACCAATAAATAAATTTACAAGCCAAAACTAACGGGTATGAGTTTCGCGCAACATTTTAATTTTGATACACAACTTTAATTCCGATTACACATCCGTTTTCGGAAACCCTTTAAAATTTGAGGCAGTTGTATAAACGATGAAAACCCTTAGTACAGCGTGTGAAGTTCAGCAGGGCGCTGGTGGGGGTCAAAGGATAGAATTGCCACCTCCGCGCCAGGTCATGTATCAAAACACATTCTATATATCTAAGGCGTTAGACGTCTATAAAATATAAAACGGATATATTAGACGAAATATCTACGGATAGAATATCTAAGGAGTTTGGCCGGTCATTTCGTTAATCGCTAGTTTTTCAAATTGAATCGCCGACGTGGGAATACCTTAGAGCAGGAATAAGAAGTATGTCTTCTTATCTCTCCTCTAAGGGGAATACCTGGCCTGGGAAGAATGAATGCTCCACCCCAGGCACGGGAACTATGAAAACCCTTTATGATAACGGAGTGTGTCACCCATATGTTTAAAATACCTTGTGTGTCGCCTATCTTGAGTAGTCATGCTCAGAGGGTTATGATTTCACCCTGGGGGTCGTAGGAAGCCGACAAAGGGCCGTAGTTCACTCACCACTCTTTGGTTGTAAATATTGCTGGACTTTGCGTGGCTTTCAGCGATCGATAGGTATCCTTACAATTCTTTCTCCCAGATACTTCTGCAAGCATTCTATTGTAAGTCTTAAAAGTGCTGATCATCTTTTAAGATGTTTACAGAAAAAAAAATGACTAAACGACAAATGTGGCGTCCACTTCAGCCGGTTCACATCAAAACTAAAAATATCAATTATTCCTATATTTAGCTCGAGAAAATGTACTTTATGCAAAAAAAAATAAATGTGTCGATTTTTAGAATGCTAGAACTGTCTATTTTGTAGGAATTCTACACTTATAGACATTTAGAAAAATAGTTAATGTGACGAGATCCTTCAGAAGCAAAATTCGGCAACTATTAATTCATTTCTGCAGTGCATATGCTTCACAAAATATGATAGTTTGAACTGCCCTGTTAAAAATTCGTTAAAAATCCATTTAAAATTTTTTTAAAAAAGTCGTTTAAAAACAATCACAGTTGCATATATGAACACTTATAGAGCATGTAAATGCATAAAAGGCCTTTAAATACATATTTCAAGTACTTTATTTTCTTTTAGCTTGCATTTTTTTTTAACTATCTTTTTATCTTCTTTAACACTTTACAACAAAGCCGAAAAGTGTTTATGACTTTGTTCATTCTGTCTGTCTGTCTGTCCGTTAGCACGATAACTGCCGAAAAAATGAATTTATCAAAATGAAATTTTAATATGTTGTTCAGACAGTCTATAGGACCTACGGGAATATATATATGAATAATGTCACCCAATTAGTTTTGGATATAACCGGGTTGAAATAATGAAATACATTGAACACTATGAGGCCTAATTTTTCAAACATTTTTTAAGCGGATTTAAAATTCACAAATTGCTTCGAAAGTTTTATGAAATATTCAAATTGTCCCATAAAATAAATAATAAAAATTTCAGAAAAATATATTCAGTAGTTTTTTAAATAAAAATTTAAATAATGATTACACCTTTTATATGAAGCGATCACGTAACCATTATATATAGAGATCACATGACCCACTTCAAAATAAACTATGGCATCCATCTTGTGCCAAAATTGTGATTTTAAATGTTCATTGTAAGTCATATTTAGTGTTTAATCCGTCCTAAAACCGCTTTATTGTTGCTTAAATTCTGTGCATCTACATCTTGAAACACTGCAATGACAATATATTTGAATTTAAATGATCCTCCAACTTTGACTATTTCTACAACGAAGCCTACTTTTCACTAATGGAAAATGTAAACACCAAAATGTGTAAAATGAGTTGTATAAGAATTGTTGCATTTCTTTAACGCAAAATTATTTAGCTCATGGAGTCTGCAATATAGCTGATATGAATGAAATATGCATTGATTTTAGAGAGTAGGACGATTTTTTCGATGAAGTTTAAAACATAGAGTCTAATTACTTGTACCTCCATGGTCTTAAGTTTGAAATAAAATAAATTATTATAGTATTGTGATGAATGAAATGAATGGAAAAATGTTTATGAATGAAATGCTGATTTTATAGAGAGAACCATGTGTGTTATATTTCGATGGCGTCATTTGAATACATTTTATTTGTTTTTGATGAAGTTTTCAAATATAATAAATTATTGTAGTATCATAATAATTTTAAAAATATTATTTAGAAATGTATCGCATTTTATAGATGTTTAAACCAGGCAATTTATATTTCAATCCCGTCATTTGAATGAAGTTCATTTTTTTCGATGAAGTTTTAAGTTATCAAATTAATGTAGTATTGTGATAATTTTTAAAATATTACCGAGGAATGTATCGAATTTTAGAGATGTTTAAATAAAATTGCATTGAAGTTGGAAAGTGTTTCATAATCAATGCCTTAAGCATGATTCATCTTTCTTTTTAAATAGCTAGATAAGTTAACATCGGACGAAGCTAAACATATTTCTCATTCAACACCCAAATTCCGTGAGCTACTAAGGCCATGCAATTATCATAAGAAATGGTGAAATCTTTTCAGGGTAAAATATCAAGAGACATGTCTGGTAAAAGAGATGGAAAGTCACGTTATACGAATATCTGAAGTTTTGCATACGTCGTTTTCAAAGAGCTGTTCTGTAAAATTTTCTGTATAAGCATTGTGAGTAAAAATGCCTAAAATTAAATCTAGTAAATCAATCCGAATAAAATCATGTATTTATAATCATAGAAAAATCTGAATACAGATGGTGTTTTTATATTATGTAATATGAGAGAAAAAATTATTCAGAAAAATATCAGATCAACATGTAAAAACTGCTATTTACATTTCAGAGAGAAAAAGAAAAAAAAAAGAAGAGTAAACACGCAGTTATAACTAAGCCGGTTTCAGCATGGAATACCCAAGAACTAAATATCACTTTCAGTTCAAAAGATGACAAGTACTGTCCAATAATATCAGTTGGTATTAAAAGAACATTTTTAGCATTAAAATGTTTTTAGATGATAAACGACAAAGTCTACGTGTCAAGAACTTAGAAAAGCACATTAGTTGGTTACAGCAATAAAATTGACTCACTATATGGAAATTTTGACTATATTTGAACCATGATATAAAAACTTTTGATTTGCAATAATAGTTTGCTTGAGTTTGGTTGAAATTCCCCGTTTTTAAATGCTTTCAGATGCATTAATGATATTCGAACAAAATATATAAATACATGTATTTTATGTTATATGTAATTAATTATTAAATTTTAGGTGCATATTTGCATGCATATTTTGACAAATTTTAATGCATATATTAGTTATGATATTAAAGTAGTATCAAATGAGACATATCGTGCGTCTGCAGTTACGTAGGAAACGTCATTAGCATTCATTGGTAATAATTACGTTAGTTCTCCATATATAATTGCATTACATTCTTCACAGAGTATTGGTGTATTAAATCCGACACTGTAAACAACCACATTTGATCTTCGACCTCCCTTCCCTGTTCGAGATCCTGACGACACCTATATACCAATCTTGACACTTTTTAAAAAATAAAAAAATTGTTGATTTTCATAAATTTCATTGTAATGTCGGCAAAAAAAAATCAATATTTTCCCTCAAAAGGCTCTCTCTCTCTCCCAAGAATGCCTTATCAGCAAGCACTATTGAGAGGAAAATTATACACTCTTATTAAACATCGAGTTTTTGCAATAAATTAATTTTTAGCATTTGGCAACAGAATTTTGAATCCTTTAATTTCTATTCTTAAATTATTACAAGATATTTTGAGCTATCTATCTATCTATCTATATATATTAATTGTCAAGTGTCCGTCTGTTCGTCTGTCTGTCACGTTTTTTTAGGCACTCCCCGGATAAATAGAGACTTGCAATTTGGTGCACAGGTCGATCGTTCGATAAAACCCCCTGGAAAAATCGAATTTTTCGAAAATGTTCCGTCGAGGGTATGCTCCACACCAAAACGTTCGAAATGTGAAATGATAGAAAAGTATACTTTGCGATGAGATAGAGATTTCAAATTTAGAGTATGTAAACCATTCTAAAGGAAGAAAGTGTGCAATTTTAGATTTCAATATTTGCTACTTTAATGGGTGCCGCGCACCGAAATGTTCGATTTTCCGAACAAATGAAAAACGCTTGCTTTAAATTTGATATAGGCTTGAAATTTGGTATACGGGTTAATCATTTGATGAAAACACTCAAGACAACATTGTTTTTCAAAAATGTTCGTTTAAAGAGGTTGCTCCAAAAACGAAATGATGAAAATTCATGTTTCGAGATGCAATAGAGACTACAAATTTGGTGTGCGAGTAGATAGTTCGAAAGGAAAAGCACGTACAATTTCAGTTTCCGATATTTTCTACTTTATGGGGGTACCGCAAACCCAAATATTCGATTTTCCGAAATAAATGAGAAACGCCTCCTTTCAAAATGTAATAGAGGTTTGATATTTGGTATTTGGGACAATCATCTGATAAAAAACACAAGAATAGAGTTTTTGAAATCTGTTCATTTAAGAGGGTGCTCCACACAAGCAGAGATGTGTATATATACCCAAGTCAGGGATTAAATAATGCTCAAAATTAATGATAAAAATCACATCAATGCAAAGTTAAAATATTTTATTTTTGTATTTATATTTTTTTTATAAAGCTTACAACCATATTACTGAAAATTCTTACTTAAAGGTTTTTTCTATCGCATGTAAACTTATTATCATAGGCGAATCAAGAACGTTGAAGCACATCTATTGACCTAATGAGTTTACGAGTCGCATTTCATGACCAATAAAATATAGCTTACAACCCTACAAGAGCTATTTATAATTTTATAATTCGAGAATAGATCAGATTCAGAACTGTAATCCCCATTTGATCGTCTACACCCCCACACACTATTTTTGGGATCCTATGTACCGAAATTAAGTGTTTGTCGGATATCCTATGATAGGATGTTTGCATATGAAAAAAAACGCTGCAGTAAGAATTTTTAGGAATCTGGTTGTAAGTATCACAAAAGAAAACAGTTTTCTTTTAAATACCAAAAGAAAATTTTTCATCTTTGCCCTGATGCAAGTTTAGGCATCAATGTTTGGCATTATTCAATCCACGACTTGGGTATATATACCACTCTGTTTATTTTATTTGTAGATATTTTACCTTTTTGATATCAGGTTTGTTGGTTCTTTAGCACTGGTGAAGGAGATCCCGCGTATTCTCGAAACAGTTGTCAGCCGCAATTTCATTTTTTTTTACTTGAATATCTTAGATTTTTTCCCCTAATCCTTTGCACAATGTGTTTTCGTTTTTTTATTGGTATAAGGAAGAACTGAGAATAAACATTCAAAAAGTCAAAAGTTAAAAAAGAAAAGCGAAATGTTTTTTAAGGAAAGTTAAAAATAAAGTGCTAAAATTATTTCCTAATTTGTTATTAAAACCATTTCATTACTCAACCGTTTGTATTTATAAAGCAGAATTTCCTATACTCCTTTGTAAGGAACTCAGACATTATTGAAAAATTAACTTGTATGGAACTCGCTCGTTGTTGCAAAATTTTACTTCATATGTACGTAAATCGCAAGAAATGGCATAAAATTTCACCACTCATTTTCCCAGGCCGATCTCGTGCCAATTTACCTCTGTACTACTCTATGTCACTGGGAACCAATATTAAAAAATCGGTGCAGATTATGGGTGGGACAACGGTAATCTAAAAGGACGAGTCTCTCAAAAAGACAGGTGTATAGCATAATACTATCCCAAACATCTTGAACCCAATTCCTTCGAGAGTAGCTATTTGCCTATTTCAGATTCTATTACGTTACGAACCTTGGTTGAAGTTCACCCTCTAGGTTATACTCTGAGGAGTGATACCGCACAATAGATCAAAAGTAGCGCCTTTGGCCTGCTGACTGTCGGTCAAAGAATGAGGAGGGGACTCCTTGGTACAGGAAAGAAAATTCCTCCAGAAAAAGGGGTTTTATTTTAGACTCGTCATATATGATAATCTTGATTCATCTAATATACTTCATTTTTTTTTTCAATTCAGGCTTTTCATCTTAAAATAATTAAAGAAGTAAATAAAACAAAAGAATGAAAAATGATGCGTTTAGCATATGACTTTCTCGACAGATTAACAAATCTCGATTTTGTTGGAAAAATAACACAACCTAGTTCCTGTTTACTATTAGAGCTTACTAAAATTAATAGACCTATTGCAGTTACTAATTAAAAAATATGCATAAGAAATCTCATGTAAATTGCTTTAATATTTCGTTAGATATCGTGCTCTCGGTGGAAAAGCAAAATATCTAATATCTCGATAACGGCTCATGATAACTACTGAAAAATAGTGTCCCATAATTATTAGTTAACTGTATTTAAAAATCATTTTGTCATAAGATAATAGTTAAAATATTTATTGTTTGGGGTTTTCTCCATTGTGGATCAAAAACGCGTAATATCCCAAGAACAGCTTACATTTTCGGTCCAGAAGTTGTGTTATGGACTTCTAAATACAGAATTATATGTAAAATGATAACTCCCCCCAAAATATAAAAATATAATTATGTTTAAATATCCTTCGAAACTTATTAATTCGTTAATTTCTTTGATCCTATAAATTTTTGGTCTTGTATTCAGTTTTTTCCATTATCTTAAATATAATGAGCCAATTTTTAAATTTTTTTTTGTGTTGCATTTATTTCTTGTTTTCAATAAGTAATTTAGTTTTGACAGGTTCTAACATTATTTTTATTATTTTATTACATTAGGTGATTCATTTCATTGATTCTGTAATATGTTCATTACATAGGTATATAGACCATTTCTTTAAAACTATTTTACGAAGGAGACCCTATAGATTTTCATTAAATTTTTAATAAATTTTTATGTAACTTATATATTATGTGTTTTAATATTTTGAAGTCCGCAAATACCGGAGTCCCGGTTTTGAAAATTACAAATGTCGAGATACCTGATTATAATTTTGTCCCGAAATTAATTTCCCAACCCATTTCTATGCGTTTAGTGAAAGTTTCATTTATGCGCATATGGACATACCAGATATTAAAAATAAAGCCAACTAGTAATTTTAATTCTTCCAAAGATGTAACATAGGGAATTGTATGCTAATTTATACCTTCGTAATATTAAGAGAAATATCCTGCTTATTTAGAAATCACTTACTTTTAAAGTTGTGAGAATTGCAAGTAGTTATTTGCCATCGTGAAAATATAAATGAATAAAATGGCCACCTCTAATCGTAAGGTAATGTTTCGTCAACCTTCATTTTACATTAGCATTCAAATATCCTTAACCTTAACATTTGTTCTTGATTTATTATTTTTTAAATATCCATTGCATTTTGTACACAAGTACTTCAGGACCAGAAAAGTTGTATGAGAATTAATATCAATAAGTTGTACATATGAATTTATTGAAAATGTAAATATTAAAATAAATTACATTTTAGAGCAGATTAGAGGTTTACTGATGACAAATTGGGCAGTTATGTATCAAAATTAACATATCAAGTGAAAACTAAAGTGCAATGCTGATTTAGGGCAATATAACTTTTTGAATTTTATGGAATTCTATATACAGAGAAGAAAGGATTTTTCCAGATCCCTGAGGGTGTTAATACCCTACCAGATTCCCGAGTTACAATGTTTCGTCTGCGAATTTTTTACTAAATCCTTAAAAGGGGGGTGTATGAGAGTACTATAAAGTCTCCTAGAAGTGAGATATAAAACAAATTTAAAAATATTACAATTTTTTTAAGTAGATTGACATTCATTCGTGTCCAGTGCAAAAATGCAAATAGTCCAATTTTAGGAGTGGCCATTTAAATAAGGCTGGCTTGGGGAAGTTATGTGCTTAGTCTCCATCCCATCTTTGCTGAAATACAAAAGGCCAGTACCGGAGCACTTCACCATCAAGTCCGAACAACCTCAAGAAATCACTGTAAGCAAATAGAATAAATTTATCAACACCTACCTTTGTGGTTGTAGATTATCTTTGAATACTACCAGCCATATGTTGGTTTGTAAAGAATATGTATAACTAATTGTTGGTACATATAGCTTAAACTGCTGCTACAGCTCAAACAGCTATTTACTGCACAAAATAACACATAAAATGAAATGTATCTATCTATCTATCTATATATATATATATATATATATATATAAATTCAATTTGCTGTTAAAAATTATTATAATCGTTTTGCAATTTGGCAGCTTAGCACATTTTAAAGTGACACCAAGTCGCAGAAAATATATCGGGATCCGTTTACTGTATATGAGGTTGATTTTATTCCTTTAATCATGAACAGAAATGTATAAAACAAACTCTTAATTAGTATATTTAAACATATTATTTAGTCTTTAATTTAAGATTTTATGGATTTTTGTGAAGCATTTAAATGAAATGGCTGACTCTTTCTAGTGCATGACTGTCCTGTGTAAGCACATACAGAGATTTAAAGAAGAATCACGAGATGTTGACAATCTACTGGTGGAAGCAGACCTAAATGCATAAATTTATGCTTAGGAAAGGTTAAAAAAGTAATTTGGCTGATATCCATAAAGGCAATAGGGTACAATAATCTCCCCAACCTCATAAAAATAATAGGGCTGATCTCTATGAAAAATTTTATTAATAAACGAAATATCTTGATCAATTGGTCATTCAATAGATCAAATTTGCATTAGGCGATATTTTGTGGTGCATTTGCTTCAGATTCTATTCGTGTCACTTAACATGTACTTGCTTCTAGTAATATTTTTCCTGTACTGAGAAATATTGGTGTTTAAGTTGGATAATCAAATGTTTTGTTTGTTGCGAACTCTGCCTACGCTGATATTGGTGATTCTAAAATCTCACATTCTTTCGAAGTAGTGTAATTTTCGAAGACTTTGATGAAACATGAAGTAATTTATTAAAATAAAAATTGTTTCAAATCGCTTCTGAAAAGAAACTGATGTTATATATTATCGTTAATATTAGCATTAAACAAATTAAAGGTGTCAACCAATTTTTCAGAGGCAAAAAACAACCTCCTTTCGTCAAAGAAAAGACTGAGAAGTTATACCAGCAAAATAATTGCTAAATGAAAATTAGAAAAAATGAAATGAAAGAAGCTAAGAGTAATATAAATAAACAGAAGAAAGATTAACTTGGTCATGACCAAGACTACAAATTTAAGTACGCCATGATGGAAAAAATATAAAATAATCTGTTTCGGAAAATACATCACGAGCACCATCATCAACTAATTTAAAATATATATTGGCGCAAACTATTATATAAATACTTATGAATAATCGACTAGAAAATTGTGTAGTATGTAATAAAAAGTATATGAAAGAAACAAGCTACTTTAAGATATTGAAGAATTTTATGTGCCGGTGTCCCCCCCCCCCCACACACACACATACACACAAAAAGAAAAGAAAAAAAATCAAATTTTAAAATTTTGTCCTGCTTGAAACTTGTCATTATAAATGCAAACTAAGCGATCCATGTGGCAACCCACATATTTGCAAAACAAGATTATAGACAATAGTATTCAGCTGAAAGTGATAGAAGATAGTACATACAAAACTTTTTACCTTTACTCAAAATAAATAATGTAGTATACATTATATAGTTTATCAAAAGATTTGAAAAAAATTGTAATTTTGGAATCTGTTTCTATTGCTCAAGTAAAAAAAAAAAAGAAATAAAAATAAAATAAAATACATGACTCTATAAAAGGGTGAAACTAAGACATCTCGGGTCTCGTCTTCAAACACGCAGCTCGTATATATGTAAAAGAGTATACTTTATTTCACGTATTGTTTATTTCATAAGCATATTTGCACAAATAATATTTTTAGCACTTTCTTTTATCCATCAAATAAGACATCAGTAAGACATAGATTTTTGAAAGTAAATGCAGTTGAGGTACAAGACATTTTGACTAATGATGATGAACTATTTTATAAATTTTCGACTTTTTGCCATAATTCATTATACTGAGGTACAACTCTTCAATAATTACTATGCTACTGTCGAGTTTATTCTATATACTATTACATTTTATTTCCTCTACCTCAATGAATTCAACTGATGAGAAAAATGTGATAGAAGCAGGAAAGATTAATCTGGCAAAAAGCAATGATTATGAAACACTTTCCAACTGAAATGCAATGTTATTTAAACATCTCTAAAATGCGATACAATCAGCTGCGATGCTTTTTTAAATTATCATAGTAGAATAATTTTTTTTACTTAGAAACTTAAAACTTCACTAAAAAAGGCAATGCTATAAAATCCCTTGCTTCTCTATTTAAGGAAAACCGATAAATATTGCATTCATATCACTTATATTCCAGACTCCAGAGCTAAATAATTTTGCTTTGAAAAATTCAGCATTTCTTATGCAATTCATCTTACAATCGCTTGTCTTGTTTACACTTTGCGCACGTTAAAATTAGGCTTCGTTGTAGAAATAATCAAATGTTAGTGTTCATTTACAAAATTAAAAATATTGTAATTCCGTAGGTACAGAATTTAGAAACACAGATAATATGCAAAATTAAAGCGGTTTTAGGACGAATGCAGCACTAAATATAAATACAAGAAAGATCAATCATGCATAAAAAATTGATTATAAAACAATTTTCAACTGTAATTTTATTTAAACACCTCTAAAATATGATATATTCAGAGGCGATATTTTTAACATTTTACAAAGTTAAAACGTGTTTATGACTTTGTTCATTCTGTCTGTCTGTCTGTCTGTCTGTCCGTTCGCAAGATAACTGCCGTAGATATGACTTTATCAAAATGAAATTTTAGTATGTTGTTCAGACGGTCTATAAGACATATGGGAATGTAAATTAATATTATCACCCGATTAGTTTTGGATTGAAACTGGGTTAAAAAAATCAAATACCTTGAACCCTATGGGACCCAATTTTTCAAACATTTTTCAAGCGAATTTAAAATTCACAAATTGCTTCGAAAATTTTAGGAAATATTTAAATTATTCCAGAAAATGTATAAAACAATTTAAGCAAAATATATTCGGTAGCTTTTTAAATAAAAATTAAAATAAAAATTAGATCCATATTATATGAAGTGGTCACGCGACACACTTCAAAATAAAATATGGCCTCCATCTTGGGTCATAATCGTGACTTTTAAAATTCTTTTTAATATATATTTAGTGTAAGAAAACCGCTTTATTTTTGCGTTTTTTCTGTGGCATCTGTATTCTGCGCCAACGCAATTACAATATTTTTGAGCTTAAATGATCATCAAATTTTGATTATTTCTACAACGAAACCTAATTTTAACCTATGCAGAATGTAAACACATAAAGCTGTAAGATGATTTGTATTAGAATTGCTGAATTTTTTTAACGCAAAATTTAGTTCTGGAGGCTGGAATAAAGCTGATATGAATGAAATATGCATTGATTTTACATGAAGATGCAGACAATTCTTGAGTATTGCTTTATTTGAAAAATTTTAAGTATAAGTTTTAAGCATAGAATTAGAAAGTACTTTTACTTCCATTCTTTTATGTTTTCAAGTAAAATATATTAGTGTGATATTGTGATGAATGAGAGGAATGGAATAAAAATGTATGAATAAAATATTCACTGCATTTACTTAGCCAAGCGACTTATATTTCAGTGACGTCATTTAAATAAAGTTAATTTTTTCGATGAATTCTTAAGTTCTCAAATATAATAAATGATTGCAATATTGTGATAATTTAAAAAATATTACAGCTGAATTATCGCATTTTAGAGATGTTTAAATAAAATTGCATTGTAGTTGGAAAGTGTTTCATAATCAATGCCTTATGTATGATTGATATTTCTTGTTTAATTATCACAGAACTACAATCATACTACGTCATCGAAATATAAATAGTCTGGCTCTCTATGTAAAAACAGCGAATATTTCATTCATACACTTTTATTCCAGATTGCAGAGTTAAATCATTTTGCTTGAGAAAAATTCAGCAATTCATGTACAACTCATCTTACTTGTTTACATTTTACATTCATTAAAGTTAGACCTCGTTATAAAAATAATCAAAGTTTGATGATCATTTAAGATAAAACATATTGTAATTGCGTTGACTCAGAATATAGATGCACAGAAAAAACGCAAAAATAAAGCGGTTTTAGGACAGATACAACACTAAATATAAATTAAAAAGAGCTTAATTACGATTTTGACACAAGATGGATGCCATATTTTATATTGAAGTGAGTCATGTGATCTGTTCATATAATGGTCACGTGATCTCTTCATATAAAGGGTGTAATTATTATTTTAATTTTTATTTGAAAAGCTACCGAATATATTTTGCTGAATTTTTTTTTATATATTTTATGGAAAAATTTGAATATTTCCTAAAATTTTCGAAGCAATTTGTTAATTTTTATTTTGCTTTAAAAATGTTTGAAAAATTAGGTCCCATAGGGTTCAGTGTATTTCATTTTTTCAATCCGGATTCAAACCAAAACTAATTGGGTAATATAATTTATTTGCATTCCCATATATCCCACAGATCGTATGAACAGCATACTAAAATTTCATTTTGATAAAGTCATTTCTACGGCAGTTATCGTGCGAACGGACATATAGACAGAATGAACAAAGTCATAAACACTTTTCAACTATGTTTAAGTTATGTAAACTATGTTTAAGTTATAAAACTATATGTCAACTATGTTTAAGTTATGTATGTTTAAGTTATGTAACTATGTAAAGCGTTTATAAAAAGAATTTCATCATCTGAATGTTGGATACTATTTTACGAGTATATCTACTTAAAGTGTGAATGTAAAAGAAACTAGCGCAATAGAATTTTGCAGTATAAACTAGCAATTGTAGATGGTAGTTTCATTTTAAGAAGGATGCATGGTTGGAAACTTTCTGTAGTCGCAGAGCGAGCAAGCAGGTTTCAGATTCCTATGGGGTACGGATGATTGTTCTGAACGTCGAGAGCCAGATACTAGATATATTGTTCAGGCAGACATCTTCTACTAAAAGGACTATGGCCTGAAGGCATACTCTACCTGATGGCAGGGCTGCAGGTGTAATGGTTTAGGTATTAGCACCTTCTCCCTTGAAACCGGAAATGTTTGTGAATGACGTCACGACATTGCATGAAGAAAATTGACATTCATAGGGTTTAATGAAAAGTTTACATTTCAAACTAAAAATAAGCTGAGGAAGAACACCGTAAATGAAAATCAAACATTTGTAACGAGAGCACAGATTGAATTTTATTGTTTGGGCAATATAACTTGCGTTTAGACACAAAACAATATTTTTAAATTATTCTTTTGAAACTTTTTCAACATTTTTTTCAATCTGGTTGTTACAGTTAGAAATCAAGTTACAATTAAAAAAATATCTAAAATGTGGAGATATATTGATGCAAGTAAAGAAAAACATATATATTTTAAATTTTGTATCCTAGTTATTCTTCTAAAATATAATGTAGAAATGCTTTAAAAGTTATGTTTTTTTTAATTAGAAACAGCTTAATCGCGTCGATAAATGTACGTTTATTTGTGTAATACTTAAACATATACGATATATACATTTGATATAATTTCGGAAATAAAAATTATATTCCAAACAAAATATTGCTATAAAATCTTAACGTCCTAAAAGGTTGAGTTCTTATTAGGAAAGTTAAAAAAAGCATTGTATCAGATTCCACATAATAATTTGATATTAGTAGGTGCATTCCTTATTTTCGTGTTCTCATCTGATGCATTCTATAGCATTCGAGATGAGCTCAAAAAGTTTTGAAACCTGCTTATTTGTTAATATCTCGAATTCGAATAATTTCGAGGGAAAGAAATTAATTTTATACAATTAGTATGAGAAAAAAGATGTCATTTAAAAGGAAAATTATTTCAAATAGAAGATTCGTTCTGTTTTTTAAATATAAAGGATATGGAGTTTAAGTGTCCACTGGACTTTTTTATATATTCGTGATATCGCATTGGTTAAGTCTACTTCTGTCGCAATCGTCATCAGAAAACAAAAATATATTTTATTTGCACATACTATTGTATAGAATAGGTATTGTTTTCTTGAGAATTTTCGAATTCGAAATTTTGATGGAAGATATCCTGACTGAAGACAGTTATTGAATTTGATAATTTGATTACATAATTTTTGAAAATAGATAACATATTAACACTAATCAAATTGTTTCTGGGCAAAAATATAATTTTTAAAAATATATAAAAGAAAAGAGGGCAAAATAAAATATTCTTTATATAAAAATCCAGAAAAATTGAATGTTTTAATGACATATATTAAACTAGTTTTTATTATTTTTTATGCTGTTCTGTAAAAAAAACTGAAAATATACAATTGTTTAAAGAATGCGATAGCTCACATGGATGAAGCAGAGACTATGGTATTTAAATGACAGGTAATGATTTGGAATATAAATGGAATATACAGTGCCTGATTACATACGCAAGTATATAATTTTATCTGCTGCTATATTAGCACAAACATTCAGTGGGATGATCTGTTTTGACGTCAGGGATGGTGCCACCCAATTTAACCATAACCCAGTGGGGACGACATTCACAGGGACCGCACCCTCCTTCCTCTAACATCAACTTCTCCGAAGAACTTTCAAATCCACATATTAAACGTGCCCGTATTCCGCGTGAACAGAGGGTTAGTTTAGGCAGAGCTACGAATTGAACTCGGGTCCTCCGAGTGCAATCTTTGTGCCTTAACCACTGGACTATCCCACCCTTAAGTTCATCAATCTGTCTTTCAGACCGTATGCAATACAGAAAAATCCACCGGGTTCATGAATACTAATACGTATATAGAGCATTTAGCGAAAATTTTGTCATGCCAAAATAACATTTTTTAAATAATTATAAAATTTTAAAAACATTTTTATATAGAAGACACTTCTTATTGCAGATACTATCTTCCATGGACGAGTTTCACTCTTATTCTGCGCTGGTCAGCAGGGAATAGCAGAAATCTGTAATGATAGTAAAAGCCATGTCACAATGTTTTGCGAGCTTCTATGGGAACTGATAATTTCGGTCCTTCCACGTGGTTGGCATAACATTTGCTTATAATTTAACACAGGCCACACGGAGCTGCAAAAACAAATTTCATAAAACACAAATCCGCCTATAAGAGACGCTCCCAAAAATATGAAATACACCCCAGCGAGAATTTTTAATCAATTTTATGCTGGTCATATGGAAGGATTGAAATTGTCATTTTCCATAAAAGCTTGTAAAAATTGCGGATTTTAGCAAGTTTTGTATTGCCTTTACAGCTGACGAGCTGTGTCTTCCATATTGACGACCGCATAATAAACGCGAAACCGGTTCATGGATGTTAGTATCTACAATGGGAGATCCATCCTTATTTTGGTGGGCGCCCGTTATAAATCGGTTTTGTGTATAATACACTTTTATATGTTTAATCTGTTTTTCTCAATTTTGCATTCATTCGGTTATGTGTTAGGGCATGTGTTACAGAATGTATAATTTCTTACGTTTCTTCTCTTCTAATTACGAATGCAACTTTTTGGGGGGTAATTTTAGTTCATTTTTCAACTAGTTTCGAATGAAAGAAGTTGCAGCACATATAGCGTACATATATAAATATTACCCAGTTATCAGTTTTAAATACAGTGCCCTCAGTAAAAATGCGTATTCACGATCCTTAGTTAATAAATATGCGTACCCACGTTTTCTTAATTATTAGATATACTTACGTTTACTCTCGGTAAGAACATATATATCTAATGCCAAGCTATGCCCTCATTCTAACGGTGTATACGCATGGGCCTCAGTCTAACGGTGTATATGCATCGTCCGCATTCTAACGGTGTATATGCATCGTCCGCATTCTAACGGTGTATATGCATTGTCCTCAGTCTAACGGTGTATATGCATTGTCCTCATTCTGACGGTGTATAAACATGGTCCTCGTTTACCTTGAAAAAATACATACTTGAAATAAAACTATTTTTAAAATTTTCTTGCCACATATGTGATTAGCTTCCTTCAAAGATGCCTAAAATGTGAAAATTATATCAGAAAAATCATTATTTCTGGAGGTCCTCAGTTTGGTGGGTTCCCCGCAGCGTCCTCGTTTTCCACCAAAAACCAACCTGTGTGTGTGTGTGTGTGTGTGTGGAGACGATAACTGATGAACGAATGAACCGATTCGAACGAAATTTGGTATAAAAATCGCAATCCGTAAACACTGGAAGCCTATTGTTTTCATACGCAATCGAATGTTCAGAATTCCCCTAAATTTTCGAGCAAAATTTTGAAAAATCGTCAAAAAATCAAAACCACTAATAAAGTTCAATGGTTGGAAGCACATTTCTCTTTTTAACTGCAGATCGAATTTAGATACGGTAATTTCATGTCGCTGTGCACTTCGGACGTCTGTGCCCACCGAAAAACAGAATTGAAAAAAACCCGGAGCGTACTTATGATAACCCCCACGTCACACTTTAATCCGGTCCTCATTAGCCAACTGGTACCTGCATCCGCGACGTCACGTAATTAAACACTGCTGGCTACGTCACCTTAAGACAGCATTGCTGCCAGCCGGAATAACAGCAAAACAGAGCTCCAAACAAATTCACAGATTTGCATGTAATTCTACGAAAACAACAGTTATTTCCGCAAAATGGCTCGGAAAAAAAATAGCTCGAATAGGTGTTCAAAAGTAGATACGACACTGCCATGTTAAAAAAAATGTAATATTTCGAATAAATTGCAATGTTTTCACACGAATTTAAAAAAGTTCTATCTAGTTCTAGATTTCTTAAATAGTTTCAATTATTGTAGCCAGAAAAAGCGACAATACAACTTTTGTGTTCGTGGCGCAATTGGCTACATTGTCAACCTTGGTTTCAATCAAGCGATTCTTTCAAGCCCTTTACTATGAAAGATAACACTCGTTAAATGTGTGATTGTTAAGACTAATGATACAGATTTTTCAAACTTTCTCCTGTAAAATTTGTAAAAAAAAAACATGGATTATAGTATTTTAAAATTTAGAGGAGCCAAATTCCTGTTCATTTACTGGATATTCAGGCATTGCATAAAATGCTTCTACTTAAATTCAAAGAATATTTTGTTAATTATTCAAATTAAACAATATTATCACAAAATGTTAGCCGAAAAGTTGACAGTTAATGATGTTTTATCCATTGAAAGGACTTTCCACAGGTGCCCCATAAGGTGAGGCACCTAAGAAAATTGCTAGTGTTCTGAAAATAATATTTATTATATATAAGACATTTAGTAATAATTATATTAATATATCGTGCGGAAGTGTTTAATGTATCTCCTTAACGAATATCTCCTTAACGAATTTGCAGTAAGTGCTATTCCCCTTGCACTAACAATGGCAACAGCTCGAATCCACCGAATTGAACTTATTTCTTATAAAAAACTTCGTAAATAATTAACGTGAATAAAAGACTTCGTGAATAAAAAGTTTCCTTATAGAGTAAACCACATGTATTTGGAAATTACACGTAGACGTATTACACACACAACACCAAGAATTTTTGGATGAGATTATGGATCGTTTTATGCACGGCGGCAAAACTCAATTTTAATGACTTATCTGTTATATGTAGTAAATAACAACGTTATAACTAACCGAGAATCTATTTTGCCCTCTTTTCAACGTATGCTATAGTCAGTGACATTACATGGATTTTTTATTATGCCCTTAAATACTTTCTCAATCTATTATACATTAATATGCTAGCAACTGCGAATCATATTACTTACTATTAATAATAAAATAATATCATCCAAAAATATGGATAACAATCAACAGCTCAACTCATATATCAGATTCCGATCAATTGCTCAGTCTACGGTCCAATTGCTATCTTTTATTGTCTGCGCAACTATTTCTACATTGCTGCCATAATCTATTATTTACTCTGGTACTTTTTAATTTCCAAACCATCTGAATTCAATTTTAACTCAAGACTTACACTTTACACCATGATCATTAACTGCATTATTGGTTTCCTAGTAATGATGATATATGCTTCAGATATCAACGAAACGTCAGCCAAGACAGCTGACAAAAAAGATGTGATAGTAGAAGAGGCAAATTGCAAGATTATAATACACCAGCTACGTTTCCTTTAAAGTATCGCTAAAGAAATAAAGGGCTATGTGAGACATTGTGCCAGTGAAAAAAACTTTTGTACTCGGAAGTTTTGGAACGTTTATAACTTACTTCCTTCTTAATTTCAATTTGCAAACACAAAACACATTATTCTTGAACCACAGAATGTATGATAACTTTCACATCAGGAACTGCTTCTTTTTTAATACCAATAATAAAAAAGAATTGAAAAAATTAATAGTCCAACAAACGGCGTTAAACCTTATGTAAAACTCAGAAAGAACAAAAGTTTGATTTTATTGCAAATAAGATGTATCAGTTTTATTTAATGTGGATATATAAAGCAACTTAATACATGTGTCCAGCGCATTTCCGACCGATTTCACAATATCTTCTATAGACTAACTAAAAAAGCAATACACATAAAATGTACATCAGACAAGTCAGTAAAAGTACACAAAAGAATGCAACCTTTAGGAGAGAATCTAAAATGTTCTCTCCATTGCAGAAGAACAAAATGTCTCTCAGCGCCTCCTATCCCAGAGTAAAGAAGGCACTTGTTTGAGTCAGTTAAATAAAATATATTCAAGTAGGACTGGTGACTACATAGCCTATCAAACCGTAGCAAGAAAAGTAGTAACCTTTCTAGGAATTTTTCTGAAATAATAAAAATCATTTTGATCCTTTTAGAAACGAAAAATTCGACGATGAATTGATGTTTCATTCTAAGTATCACAGAGCACACGTACCTCTCTTTTGATCTTACTGAAACACCTAGAAAGAGCGACTTTCGGCAGTAAGATTACCGTGCGCATTACAATATGCGAGAACATACTGCAATGTAATATATTTGTCCTTTAATTTAACAAGAATATGTCTAATTTATTCAATTCTAAAATAATAGTTGCATGCTCTGTGTTACCAAAGACACTGAAGAGCGGCCATAGAATCGATACATATAGGTCGATATGTTACCGATAAAGTGCAGAAATAAGTTATTCTACAGTTTATCTAGGTAATGTGCAGATTAACTAGGGTGATCCGTTAATTAAACGAAAATTGTTTCATTTCTCAAATTACCTAGGTAATCCGCAAATTACCTAGATAATCTGCACATTATCTACTAGGCACTCGTTAAAGTGAAAATAAGATCTAAAGAGGTTTGCGAAGAATATTTTCTTCATTTTACTCACCAATTCGGTGCTTGCTTGCATACTAGGAGCTAAATTTGTCTGCTTTAAAAAAAAGATACAAAATCGCACGCTAACAGGCAGAAACGAATTTGAAAACAGAATTAGCTATGCTACGCACTGGCAGCCAACGCAAATTATGAGAAATAAAAACAATCGGGGATGACAAGACGCTGGCGAATCCAAACTAAAAGTGGTTGGAGAGGGGGGAGGAGTAGGGAAAGGAAATGAGAGAAACAAACTTTTGATCTCTAACGATACGGAAGCCGTTAATGTGCACATTACCCAAGTAAAATGCGGAAAAAAACCTGATTCCGCACGTTAACGGGGCAAATCAGTTAATCTGTAGATTAGATAGGTAATGTGCACATTAACGGCTCGAGCTTTAGCGGTAACAGCTTTAGCGGTTCACAGATTTGCATGTAATCCTACGAAAATAACAATTATTTCCGCAAAATGGCTCGGAAAAGAATAGCTTGAGTAAGTGTTCTAAAGTCGATACGACACTGCCATGTTAAAAAAAATGTAATATTTCGAATAAATTGCAAAGTTTTCACTCGAATTTAAAAAAGTTCTATCTAGTTCTAGATTTCTTAAATAGTTTCAATTATTGTAGCCAGAAAAAGCGACAATACAACTTTTGTGTTCATGGAGCAATTGGCTACATTGTCAACCTTGGTTTCAATCAAACGATTCTTTCAGGCCCTTTACTATGTAAGATAACACTCGTTAAATATGATTGTTAAGACTAATGATACAGATTTTTCAAACTTTCTCCTGTAAAATTTGTAAAAAAAAAAACAAGGATTATAGTATTTTAAAATTTAGAGGAGCCACATTCCTGTTCATTTACTGGATATTCAGGTCATGTGCATTGCATAAAATTCTTCTACTTAAATTCAAAGTATATTTTGTTAATTATTCAAATTAAACAATATTATCACAAAATGTTAGCCGAAAAGTTGACAGTTAATGATGTTTTATCTATTGAAAGGACTTTCCACAGGTGCCCCATAAGGTGAGGCACCTAAGAAAATTGCTAGTGTTCTGAAAATAATATTTATTATATATAAGACATTTAGTAATAATTATATTAATATATCGTGCGGAAGTGTTTAATGTATCTAAGATAAGGGATCTGTTAAGATAAAATTATAGCAACATATATACCTATAAAAATCATTAACTAAAATGTGTTTTAAAGTACTACATCAAATAGAATTTAAAATCGTTAAAACAATTTGCACACAATGTTCACTGACTCAAATTTTGCAAGCTCTTAAAATCGATAAACTGATCGATTAAAGCATAAACGCGATTTGTTTATAATATATCAAACCCACTCCAATTATTGCCATTTTCATAAATTAAAAATATACTGTTCAAAATTCTGGAATATATGTCCATCAACGCAATTGACTTTACAAAGTTAGAACATTGATATGAGGCTTTGGTATACAGATAATCAAGTAAATTGACACTAGACAATCTCGATATTTGTCTATTGAAAATTATACAGGACAGCCCATTATTATTATTAAATTAGTACTTGTTTACTTTTGATAGAGCATTTTATAAAGCGTAGTCAACAGAAACGAAATGTTTTGAAAAATTCACAACAGGCTATTAAGCGAGATAGGTCATTTGACGCAGTTATTTTAATGCAGTTCTTCAAGGAAATAATAAATTCAATTTTTGTACTGAATATTGCCTTAACAAGTACTTCAATTTTAAGTATAATGTGCGGAATTGGATAACATATCATATATATAAATAATTTAACGGAGTATTTAAAATTAATACTTAAAATTTTTAAACGGAATGATTTATCTAAGGAGAAGATGAGTTTTATATATATATATTAAATGACACAAACAAGAACTGTCTTACACTTTTACTATTAATATATATTCTACAGAAGAGATAATCTTGTGTCACTCAGAAATGAGAACTATTTTTCTCTGTCTTCTATTCAAAATGTGAATTTTTTGTGCAAAATAGACTTTTCGTGCACTTTAATTTTAAAAATATGGATAATGATACAATTATGAAATCAAACTTTCATGTTTGAATCGAAATGAACTGTTTATAATATTTTTAAAGACCGAAAATATTATAAAATATGTCCTGACCTCGATTTTATCGAATACTTAAACAATATGGTGTCAGCTGTTTGCCGCATGTCAAAACTTGCACGTGTACCGACGGCTTTACAAATGTTTCAATTTTCATCTATAAAATCTATATAAGATCAATGACATCGAATACGGCATTCAGTATTCCAATGATTGAAAATTTCTTGTTCTAACTTGAACGTTATCTTTCATTTGATAAATTCTAAGTGAATGCAGATACATGTCAAACTATCAAGAAACGTGACTGTGTTCCATGATAACACTCGACCCCATACAGCTGACATAGCATTCGTGCGCACTCAAAAACATAAATTTGTGCTACTGGTAAAATGCAATATAACCCGAGATTTCGCATCAAAATCGTTTTAGACTTTTGTAGAATTAAAAGAAGCACTGTGCGATACATATTCCAAGATCGAAGTGATTGTATTGTGCAAAAGCCTCTCAATCACCTGCCTCAAATCATTTTTGAAGAACACAGTTTTAAAATTCTTCAATAAAGAAAACATTTCTTTCTGAAGTACGTAAGTCATATCAGGAAAAGAAAAAAAATCTATATAATTTAAAATAATCATTGTCTAAAAGTCATTTTCAAGAATTTGTCTGACAGCAAGAACTCAAAATGTCATACAGGAAAATGTACGAGAATGTCAACTGGTTATTTAGATCAAGTGCAATATTTGAAATGCCAAATTTTTACAAATCTAACCTTTGGAAGAAAATACTTCTGCTCTTTTATTATATTTTAAATATTTCAATTTACTCTTTTCTTATTTTTTGTAATGTCTCCTTCCTTATCAAAATCAAAAACACAGTACTTACTGTTTCCGTCGCAGTTATAATGGCTGTAACTGGAATACATCGATTTGGGATAATTTATCGAATAAAAGACCTTCGTGAGTTATCGCATAGAATAAACAAGATTTATGAAAAAATTAATCACAACACATACAACACCAAGATTATTTGTATGCGATTATGGATCGTTACAAGCATGGTGGTATACCCAACTGCAATGATTAATCATTATTACCTAATGAATAGTAACTTTTCAGCTAACCAAAAATCTGCATCGAACTTATTTTGGGTAATTCTATATTCAGTGACATTTAATGGATGTTTAATGATGCCCATAAATACTTTCTCAATTTATTATTCCTTAATCTGCCAGCAACTCCGGATCATATTGCTTATTGTTAATAATAAAATAATCTCATCCGAAAGTATGAATTACAACCTGAAACTGAACTGGTACATCAGATTCCGATCAATGGCTACGTCTGCGGACCATGTGCTGTCCTTCTTTGTCTGTACAACTGTTTTACACAACTCTGGCGTAATCTATTATTCACTCTGGTACTTTTTAGACTTCAACCCATCTGAATTGGATTTTAACGCAAAATGTATATTTTACACCATAACTATTTACGGTCTGTTCGGTTTCCTGGTGATGCTGATATCAGCTGTAGGTGTCAACGCAGCGTCAGCCGAGATTGCCGACAAAGCAGATATGGGAATAAAAGAAGCAAACTGCAAGATCATAATAAACGAGCTGCGATTCCTTCGTAGTATCGATAAAGAAATAGCGATGACTGTGTGGGGCATTGCGCCAATTAAAAGGAGTTTCATACTCGGATCTTTTGGTACGTTAATAACGTACTGCCTTCTTATATTCAATTTGCAAACACAAAACTAAATAGTTACAATCATTTTATTGAGAAATAGCGGCGATAAAATTTTAGTGTTACTGATGTCATTAACTGCGTTGTCAATCTTGGTATGACGAATTTTATATCTAGAAGTCACACCAAAACAAGAAAAAATTCACATAATTCTAAACAACCATCATATGTCCCCATTTACTTTCATGGTTCTCTCAGCAGGCAGTAGAATTCAATCAAAACTCCACAGTCGAAAAATCAGTTTTAAGAAATCGTATGCTGGAAAGAATACAAAATGCCATACAGAAAAATGTACGAGAATGTCAGCTAGTTATTTATATCAAGTGCAATATTTAAAATACCGACATGTTATGAATCTAACATTTGGAAGAAAATATTTCTGTTCTTTTATTATATTTTAAATATTTCAATATATGTTTATCATATTTTCTGCAATATCTCCTTAACGAATTTGCAGTAAGTGCTGTTCCCCTTGCACTAACAATGGCAACAGCTCGAATCCACCGAATTGAACTTATTTCTTATAAGAAACTTCGTAAATTATGAACGTGAATAAAAAACTTCGTGAATAAAAAGTTTCCTTATAGAGTAAACCACATGTATTTGGAAATTACACGTAGACGTATTACACACACAACACCAAGAATTTTTGGATGAGATTATGGATCGTTTTATGCACGGCGGCAAACTAAATTTTAATGACTTATCTGTTATATGTAGTAAATAACAACGTTATCACTAACCGAGAATCTATTTTGCCCTCTTTTCAACGTATGCTATAGTCAGTGACATTACATGGATTTTTTATTATGCCCTTAAATACTTTCTCAATTTATTATATATTAATATGCTAGCAACTGCGAATCATATTACTTACGATTAATAATAAAATAATATCATCCAAAAGTATGGATAACAATCAACAGCTCAACTCATATATCAGATTCCGATCAATTGCTCAGTCTACGGTCCAATTGCTATCTTTTATTGTCTGCGCAACTATTTCTACATTGCTGCCATAATCTATTATTTACTCTGGAACTTTTTAATTTCCAAACCATCTGAATTCAATTTTAACTCAAGACTTACACTTTACACCATGACCATTAACTGCATTATTGGTTTCCTAGTAATGATGATATATGCTTCAGATATCATCGAAACGTCAGCCAAGACAGCTGACAAAAAAGATGTGATAGTAGAAGAGGCAAATTGCAAGATTATAATACACCAGCTACGTTTCCTTTAAAGTATCGCTAAAGAAATAAAGGGCTATGTGAGGCATTGTGCCAGTGAAAAAAACTTTTGTACTCGGAATTTTTGGAACGTTTATAACTTACTTCCTTCTTAATTCAATTTGCAAACACAAAACACATTGTTCTTGAACCACAGAATGTCTGATAACTTTCACATCAGGAACTGCTTCTTTTTTAATACCAATAAAAAAAAGAATTGAAAAAATTAATAGTTCAACAAACTGCGTTAAACCTTATGTAAAACTCAGAAAGAACAAAAGCTTGATTTTATTGCAAATAAGATGTATCAGTTTTATTTAATGTGGATATATAAAGCAACTTAATACATGTGTCCAGCGCATTTCCGACCGATTTCACAATATCTTCTATAGACTAACTAAAAAAGCAATACACATAAAATGTACATCAGACAAGTCAGTAAAAATAGACAAAAGAATACAACCTTTTGGAGAGAATCTAAAATGTTCTCTCCATTGCAGAAGAACAAAATGTGTCTCAGCGCCTCCTATCCCAGAGTAAAGAAGGCACTTGTTTGAGTCAGTTAAATAAAATATATTCAAGTAGGACTGGTGACTACATAACCTATCAAACCGTAGCAAGAAAAGTTGTAACCTTTCTAGGAATTTTTCTGAAATAATAAAAATTATTTTGATCCTTTTAGAAACGAAAAATTCGACGATAAATTGGTGTTTCATTCTAAGTATCACAGAGCACACGTACCTCTCTTTTGATCTTACTGAAACACCTAGAAAGAGCGACTTTCGGCAGTAAGATTAATCTCATTGTGGATGACAATTTAGCCGAACTATCTGCGATTTCATTACCGTGCGCATTACAATATGCGAGAACATACTGCAATGTAATATATTTGTCCTTTAATTTAACAAGAATATGTCTAATTTATTCAATTCTAAAATAATAGTTGCATGCTCTGTGTTGCCAAAGACACTGAAGAGCGGCCATAGAATCGATTAATATACATATAGGTCGATATGTTATCGCTAAAGTGCAGAAATCAGTTATTCTACAGATTATCTAGGTAATGTGCAGCTTAACTAGGGTGATCCGTTAATTAAACGAAAATTGTTTCATTTCTCAAATTACCTAGGTAATCTGCAAATTACCTAGATAATCTGCACATTATCTACTAGGCACTCGTTAAAGTGAATATAAGATCTAAAGAGGTTTGCGAAGAATATTTTCTTCATTTTACTCACCAATTCGGTGCTTGCTTGCATTCCAGGAGCTGAATTTATCTGCTTTAAAAAAAAGACACAAATTCGCACGCTAATAAGCAGAAACGAATTTAAAAACAGAAATAGCTATGTTACGCACTAGCAGCCGACGCAAATTATGAGAAATAAAAACAATCGGTGATGACAAGACGCTGGCGAAACCAAACTAAAAGTGGTTGGAGGGGGGGGAGGTGTAGGGAAAGGAAATGAGAGAAACAAACTTTTGAACTTTAACGATACGGAAGCCGTTAATGTGCACATTACCTAGGTAAAATGCGGAAAACACCTGATTCCGCACGTTAACGGGGCAAATCAGTTAATCTGTAGATTAGATAGGTAATCTGCACATTAACGGCTCGAGCTTTAGCGGTAAAAGATACACCAAGGAGAAGGAGTGCGTTAAATCTGCTTTCATTGTTAAAAGCTTTGCATCAAGAGTTGAACATGAGGCTGCTAGAACAAGAAAAACTCCATTTAATGTTTCGATAAAATAAGTTGCTTCAGCAATGGATTTGTCAAGGTCAACAGACCTATTGGTAAAAATCTTAAAATGAGCATTATAATCAAAAGTTAAAAAACTCGGGGTCAATTGCTTCAAAAGAAGAGAATCTTCCTTCTTGGTAACACAGTCAGGAATGCTGAACTTTATTTAGCAACCCAGCGAGATTCAAAGAGGTTCAGCAAACACAGCAGGAAAATCCATTGGCGCATCGAAAGAGAACTGGGCGACAAGAGGCCACATCCTATAACTTAAAGATTGTCAGGAATGATCGTTTCTGTGCAACATACCTATCACTGGGTTCTTTTTCTTTAACCTTTTGTTTACGGGTGGGACAGCGTTTATCCCAAACGAAGAACTTCTCAAAAAGACAGGTATTTGACATACCCTATCCCAAACAGTTCGATTCCCTTTGCAGGCATTGGCGTCCATGGAATTCGCCGACAGAAACATTGCACCCGCTGCAGGACGCCAATGCCTGCAAAGGGGATCGAACTGTTTGGTATAAGGTATGTCAAATACCTATCTTTTTGAGTTCTTCGTTTGGGATAAACGCTGTCCCACCCGTAATCAAAAGGTTAAAGAAAAATGTACGCTGGATTATATTTAGGTAAAGAATAATGTACCGTATCCAAAACCTTTGAGTGATAAATAGATAAATATATCCAATGGCTCTACCGCCAGACAATTTCCGTTGAATGGTTTGGAGTAGTTTTAGGACAACTAATGCAAAGTCTTAGGGCTGAGTTTTGGATTATTTTAATCTTCTTAATATGGGTATCAGCCGCTGAGTCCAAATTTGACTAGCATAAGGCATTTTGGATATGATGTAAGTTAGAAAGAACAGACTGAGAGAGATTGTTTCTGCTCCCCAAAATCTGCTAGAGGTCTGTTTCAATATTTACTCTTTTGATACAAGAATGTATTAGATACTGAGCATGGGAGTTCCACAATAACTTGGGATCAAGAATAATCCACTGCAACATCTGATGTGGATTGCTTCTCAATAAACCATTACAAACGAAAAGCTCGGGAACAAAATTTCTCAATAAGTACCTTTTTGAGAATACTGAACATTCAGTCATTGTTTGAGAGATCTTAAAACCACATTCCAGAGCCCAGTCGGACATATAGTCCTGAGCAACCTGAACCTTAGTACTGGCCGATTAAGAATTAGTATCTGAAGACCAAATTTTGATATCATCTGCAAATGTTACACCCTGAACACCAGCCGGAAGTGCATCCAAAATATCATGAAGAGCAATGTTAAAAAGGAAAGGACTGAGAACAAACAGATTCCTGAAGTATTCCTGTAAAAATCCGTTTGCAGTCTGACAAAAAATTATTTGCTTTAGTTTAAATAAAACGATTGCTTAAAAAGTTAACAAGGTAACACAGCAGTTTCCCCTTTATCCCAAGCTTTAAGCATTGCTCCAGAACAGTAAATCTTGGAATTCTATCAAAGGCAGCTTCAAAGTCAATAAAGTCTGCTACAGTTAAAAATTTCATTATAATACTTTCATAAATGCAATTTGTAAAATACAGAAGGGCAACAGAAATAATTTTTCTCAATCGAAAACCAAACAGTCTGTCATTAAACAGATTGAAGTATTCCAGCCTCCATAACTAGTCGAGTACACACCATTATTTTTATAAGTTTCCCCGAACAGAAGATTGGTGTGCACATAAATAAGATTATTTCCGATTTCATTTGTCATACAAATTTAACATATTTTATTATTAGTGTGGAATAGCGAAGCTAAAAGGAAATTGCTAAATTTTACTGCTAGTGAATCAAATCAATGTCCAAGTCATTTTCTTACAATTGATGTAAAATATGATCCATAAACATCACTAATAAACAATTTCAGATACCTCAAACACAATTTTATGCTTTATTAAATTAAAAAGCATTCACTTTATAAAGCTTTTGAAATTCTTGTCATTTACTTAAGTCAACTTCAGAAATAAGATTCGATTTTGTGTATAAAATTATAGTGAAACTAATGAATGCTCATAGTTAAAAATTCCTTTGCTGAAATAAAAATCTGACGTGGGCAACACATGACTTTCCTTATATAATGCAATGAATTTACTACTCTTACAGTTAAAAAAAATGTTATTCTTATAGTAGATACTTATATTCTTTCCAAGATATTGAATTTTCTTCAATGAGTCGTCATTTTCATTGATTTAGCGTCATTTTTATCCATTTGGCGAGTTTCTCGTTAATTTGGCAACAGTTAGAAAGTCACCAAGTTGGCGACATTCCACCAAATTCGTCGCCAAAAACTCGCCAAGCGTTATGGATGGAGAAATAAGTTATTCTTACAGCAGATAAATGACTATTGGCGTTGAAATACAAAAGTATTACTCAAAGTATCTTTCTTCATGAATGGAATGAGCTAGATCCACGAGAATGATGTCACCCAATTTATCGCATGGTATTGCATATGAAAAGTGAACATGTTTCTCAATAGGAAATATATATATTTTTATTTTATATAACTTTTTGATAATTTTTTTGGAAAATGTGCAATATCTCGAGAACGGTTCATGTTAGCGTTCTAAAATTTATTTCAACCGATTTGATTTTTTGACGATTTTTTCAAAATTTCACTCGAAAATTTAGGGGGGTTCTGAACTATCGATTGCGTATAAAAACAATATGCTTCCAGTGTTTAAGGATTGTGATTTTTGTACCAAATTTCGTTCGAATCGGTCCATTCGTTCGTCAGTTATCGTCTCCACAGACTCACTGACATACACACACACACACACACATACTTTCACACGCACACAGACACACAGAGAGAGAGAGAGACAGACAGACATCACTTAAAAAATGTTTGATTCGTGATTAGGGATACTTGAAACGTGCTCTCCCGTCAAAAACTCGAATTCGAATTTTCGACCCCGTCACAATACTTTCCTTATACATTATTGCATATAAGGAAAGTAAAAATATCTGATCTGGGCAGCACATCACTTTATCTACAAACTCAAACTCATTTTGTCTTTATTTATTTAATAATTCATTGTGTTTAATTGCACAAAATAACACGTATAATTGTTTGAAATTACACTGAATTTGCACTTTTATATCAATTTTCGTTTCCATTTGGTAACTGGAAGTATTCTCAAAACCGTCGAAGTAAATACACAAATATATATATATATATATCATTAACGGCTGGTCCTAGAGTAATAAGATTTATTTTATTCTATTTATCGTTAAAAATTACGTATAAAACAAGCATTTAATTGATGCATTTAAGCATACGTTGTCTTTTATTTTAAATTTTGGCGATTTTTTCGGAGCATTATGCAGAAGAACAAGTTCTTTTTTTCCGAATCATACCAAAATCCAATCAGCAACAAGATAACTCACACGTCACTTATCTACTACTTTGTGAAATTTGGTCAATTAGTTTTTCAGCTAAAGCGGATACAGACAAATTTTGCGGGTCATTTCCTAAATAAAGGGAGATTCTTTTCGCGCGAATCACACAAAAATCAAATCAAAAAAGGGGTAACCCTCAAGTGACTATAAAATTTTAGGAAATTTAGTCAATTAGGTTTTGAGTTAGAATGGATACTCACACACACACAAACACACACACACACACACACACACACACACACAAAACAAACACTGGAACACACACACAGGCGTCATGCTAAAAATAGTTTTATCGTGTTCTAGATACTACAATGATTCCAATACTTCCCTATACTTTACCATGTATTGCAGGGAAAATATTATGAAAGTCTATCAATTCGCTTCGGATAAATTCCATTTATATATTATTATTCATCTATTATTATTATTCATAGTTGTTTCAGAAGAAACATAGTACATTCAGAAATTAGCATCAAAATCCAAGAATTTAATTACCCTGGGCGAAAAATTTCTTTTTAACACTTTACAACAAAGTTGAAAAGTGTTTATGACTTTGTTCATTCTTTGTCTGTCTGTCCGTCTGTCTGTCTATCTGTCTGTCCGTTAGCACGATAACTGCCGTAAAAATGACTTAATCAAAAGGAAATTTTAGTAAGTTGTTCAGACTGTCTGTAGGACCTATGGGAATATAAATGAATAATATCACCCAATTAGTTTTGGATTGAACCCGGGTTAAAAAAATGAAATACATTGAGCCCTATGGGACCTAATTTTTCAAGCATTTTTTAAGCGGATTTAAAATTTACAAATTGCTTCGAAAATTTTAGGTAATATTCAAATTGTTCCATAAAATATATAAAAAAAATTCAGCAAAATATATTCATTGCTGTTTTAAATAAAAATTAAAATAATAATAACACCTCTTATATGAAGCGATCACATGACCATGATATGAAAATAACACGTGACCTACTTCAAAATAATATATGGCATCCATCTTGTCTCAAAATCGTGAGTTTTAAAGTCCTTTTTAATTCATATTGAGTGTTGTATCCGTCCTATAACCACTTTATTTTTGTTTAAATTCTGTGCATCTACATACCGAAACAACGCAATTACAATATATTTGAGTTTAAATGCTCATACAAATTTGATTATTTCTACAACGAAGCCTATTTTTCACCTATGTAAAATGTAAACAGCAAAATATGTAGAATTAGTCGTATTAGAATTGCTGTATTTCTTTAACACAAAATCATTTAGTTCATGGAGTCTCCGTAGCTGATATGAATGAAATATTCATTGATTTTATAAAGAGAAGGACGATTTTTTTCGATGAAGTTTTACGCATAGAGTTTAATTACTTGTAGCTCCATGATCTTAATTTTTAAATAAAATAAATTATTATAGTATTGTGATGAATGACATGAATGGGAAATTATTTATGAATGAAATGCTGCTTTTATAGAGAGAGCCAGGCGTGTTATTTTTTCTATGATGTCATTTGAATGAATTTTAGTTGTTTTCGATGAAGTTTTCAAATATAATAAATTATCGTAGTATTATGATATTTCTAAAATTATTACCTAGGAATGTATCACATTTTAGACATGTTTAAACCAGGCAATTTTTATTTCAATGCCGTCATATGAATGAAGTTCATTTTCTTCGATGAAGGTTTAAGTTTTCAAATATAATAAATTAATGTAGTATTGTGATAAGTTTTAAAATATTACCCAGGAATGTATTGCATTTTAGACATGTTTAAATAAAATTGCATTGAAATTGGAAAGTGTTTCATAATCAATGCTTTAAACATGATTGATCTTTCTTGTTTAAATTTTAAATTTAATGGACGAGAATCAATGGTGGAATAACATGGTGGAATATTTCTTTCTGAAATCTTCGTGTTCGGACTTCTATTAGTTGCTTAACATGTACTTATTTTGACGCGTAAAAAGTCTGTGATCAATGTATACAGCCAAAGTTGAAGTGTTGCAAAATATGTAAACACTTTGATTATATATAAAAAAAATTTGATGTGTGCAGTACATGACTTTCCTTATATAATGCAGTGAATTTACTACTTTTACAGTAAAAAAAAAATAGATAATTTTTATAGTAGTTATTTATATTATTTCCAAGATATTGAATTTTCGTCAACGAGTCGTCATTTTCCATGTCGTCATCATCAATGAGTCGCCATTGATAAAGCGTCATTTTATCCATTTGGCGAGCTTTTCGTTAATTTACCAACATTTAAAAAAGTCGCCAAGTTGACGACATTCCACCAAATTCGCCGCCAAAATCTCGCCAAGCGTTATGGACGAAGAAATAAGTTATTCTTACAGCAGATAAATGGCTATTGGCGTTCAAATACAAAAGTATTACTCAAAGTATCTTTTTTCATGAATGGAACGAGCTAGATCCACGAGAATGATGTCACCCAATTTATCGCATGGTATTACATATGAAAAGTGAACATATTTTTCAATAGGAAATATTTTTTTTATTTTATATGACTTTTTGATACTTCTTTTGGAAACTGTGCAATATCTCGAGAACGGTTCATGTTAGCTTTCTAAAATTTATATCAATTATTTTCTAATGAAAAATTACTTAAGAAATGTCTATTTGCGTAACTTTATTAGAGCTTTTGATTTTTTGGCGATTTTTTCAAAATTTCACTCGAAAATTTTAGGGGGTTCTGAACATTCTATTGCGTATAAAAACAATAGGCTTCCAATGTTTACGGATTGTGATTTTTGTACCAAATTTCGTTCGAATCAGTCCATTCATTCGTCAGTTATCGTCTCCACAGACTCACTGACACACACAGACATCGCACACACACACACGCACAGACATCACTTCCAAAATGTTTGATTCGTGATCAGGAATGCTTGAAACGTGCTCTTCCGTCGAAAACTCGAATTCGAATTTTCGACCGCGTCACAATACTTCCCTTATACATTATTGTATATAAGAAAAGTAATATAAAAATTTACATCTGTTTCGTAAGAAGTAGGATGTCATTTATGAATATACAAAAACTGTTTCAATATTTTGATTTTTAGAATTATTTTTTCTTCGATAAATAATAAAAAAATTTTATCCGAGCGGGTATTCTCTTCACTTTTCTTACTTTCATTCTAAATATCATCTAAACTATAAAAGATAAGTTTAAACTGTAAACGACAAAAGTATTTATTAGGAAATGCTTTCAGGGAATATAAATAACAAAAATATTTATTAGGAAACAGTATTTACAGTTTCTAAATCAATAATTTAGTTTTAAAAAGCTCTTGTAATTTTTGAGCAATCGTCTTGTCCATTTGGAAAGAAATAGAATATTGATTATTTTTCATTTTTAACATTTGGAATGCGATACCTCAAAAACTAAAAGCTCTAGATATAAACAGTAAGGGTGTAATTATTAGATCTTTAAATTTCTTACAAGAACATATAATTGAAGTTTGAATAGAGTTGTCAGTTTTTGAAGTATAGTACGTATAAGCTATGTAAATAAAATTGAAAATCTGTCTGTTTATTTGTGTATTTATTTGTGTGTTTGTGTCATTATCACGGAAGAACGGCCGTACCGAATTGGATCAAATTTTTGAGGTGGACTTGGAATAGCCCCATTTAAAATTGAGTTCATGTTTTGAGTTTCTAGGACCAGGGGTTGTCTAGATATTAATTAAAAACGCACAGTTAAACCTCCCATAGAGATAGCATTATGTAGAAGATATTTTTTCCACTAATTTCTTTGAAATAAAATTATATCATTTCGCATAGCAACGGATTTAAATCCAGCGGTAGACGATTTTTATTAAATTTTTTCCGATTTAAATAATAAATATATGTATATAAAATAAATTTCATCGCATTTTTGACTAGTTAATATCACTTACGGTCGTCAGGTTTAAACATCATTATTATTATAGATATTTCCAGGAATTATTGTTATTTTGGCGAAGATTTTAGAAACTCGTGTGTTATAGTATGGGTAATCTTTACGGAGGTTATGGATATTTTCAATTTATTACTTCAACTGTTTTATTTTGGCAAAAAATTTTTAAACTCATATTGTAATACGGGTAATCTTCTAACACATGGTCGTATCTATCTTCCAATCTACAGCAATATAAGTGGTACGGGTATATCTTTCCTTACAATTTTTGTGTTTCCATTTTGGCATATATTGGAATCAATTACGGATTTCAGGTACAAGATTACGAGATTATTGATATTTTCATTTTATTACGTCATCTGTTTTATTTTGGCAAAGATTTCAGAAACTCATATGTTGTAGTACGTGTAATCTTCTATGAATACACGAGTATATCTTCTAATATTCGCAAATATGAGTGGCACGGCCTCCATGTAATTTTAGTGCTTTTATTTTGCATATATTGATTCAATTTCATATTTTTGTTTTATGCTTTAGATCTGCCAGTGAAGATAATTACTTTCCTTATATACATAATGTATAAGGAAAGTATTGTAACGGGGTCGAAAATTCGAAATCGAGTTTTCGACGGGAGAGCACGTTTCAAGCATCCCTGATCACGAATCAAAAATTTTTGAAGTGATGTCTGTGTGTGTGTGTGTGTGTGTGTCAGTGAGTCTGTGGAGACGACAACTGACGAACGAATGGACCAATTCGAACCAAATTTGGTACAAAAATCACAATCCATAAACACTGGAAGCCTATTGTTTTTAAATGCAATCAAATGTTCAGAACCCCCCTAAATTTTCGAATAAAACTTTGAAAAAATCGTCAAAAAATCAAAACTTCTAGTAAAGTTACGCAAATAGACATTTCTTATGTAATTTTTCATTAAAAAACGATTGACATAAATTTTAGAACGCTAACATGAACCGTTCTCAAGATATTGCACATTTTTCAAAAAAATTATTAAAAAGTCATATAAAATGAAAAAAAAATATTTCCTATTGAGAAACATGTTCACTTTTCATATGTAATATCATGCGATGAATTAGATGACATTATTCTCCTGGATCTAGCTCATTCCATTCATGAAAAAAGATACTTTGAGTAATACTTTTGTATTTGAACGCCAATAGTCATTTATCTGCTGTAAGAATAACTCATTTCTTCGTCCATAACGCTTGGCGAAATTTTGGCGACAAATTTGGCGGAATGTCGCCAACTTGGCGACTTTTTGAAATGTTGCCAAATTAACGAAAATCTCGCCAAATGCATAAAAATGGCGCTAAATCAATGAAAATTACGACTATTTGTCGAAAATTCAATATCTTGGAAAGAATATTAGTATCTACTCTAAGAAAAACCTATTTTCTTACTGTAAAAGTAGTAAATTCATTCCATTATATAAGGAAAGTCATGTGTTGCCCACATCAGATTTTTTTGTATAGTGAGAATAGAGATTCTTAAACTTCTTTTTAGGAGCATTAAATTAAATATTTTAATAGAATATTTTGATTAACAATGTCATTTAGTATACTATAGGAATTTGCACATGATTGGGAATTTTAAGTTTTTTTTATTATATACTCCGTACGAAGAACAAGTATACTGCTAGTATCGTATAAAATCTGCTATATGCGATCAAACTTGTATAAACCTAACATTCGCTTATAAATTAGACAGATTAATTTCTTCAAAATTGTGTATCTTCCTTTAGTTAATATAGTGTCATATTATCTGTTGTAAACCAATCAAATGAAACTGAAAATTTTATTGGAAATTTACTTTACAAAAAACATTGTCCACGCAGAAATTAGCTCTATCAAACGACTGAAGTCATCGCCCACATTTTTTTTATTATAGAGCTTTAATTATATAAACATTATTACTTTCCTTATATACATAATGTATAAGGAAAGTATTGTGACGGGATCGAAAATTCGAATTCGAGTTTTTGATTGGAGAGCACGTTTCAGGGCATCCCTGATCACGAATCAAACATTTTTGAAGTGATGTCTGTGTGAGTGTGTGTGTTTGTGTGTGTGTGTGTATGTGTCAGTGAGTCTGTGGAGACGATAACTGACGAACGAATGGACCGATTCGAACGAAATTTGGTACAAAAATCACAATCCGTAAACACTGAAAGCCTATTGTTTTTATACGCAATCGAATGTTCAGAACCCCCTAAATTTTCGAATGAAATTTTGAAAAAATCGTCAAAAATTCGAAACCGCTAATAAAGTTACGCAAATAGACATTTCTTATGTAATTTTTCATTAGAAAACGATTGACATACATTTTAGAACGCTAACATGAACTGTTCTCGAGATATTGCACATTTTTCAAAAAAATTATGAAAATGTCATATAAAGTAAAAAAAAATATTTCCTATTGAGAAACATGTTCACTTTTCATATGTAATACCATGCGATAAATTGGGTGACATCATTCTCGTGGATCTAGCTCGTTCCCTTCATAAAAAAACTACTTTGAGTAATACTTTTGTATTTGAACGCCAATAGTCATTTATCTGCTGTAAGAATAACTTATTTCTTCGTCCATAACGCTTGGCGACATTTTGGCGACGAATGTCGTGGAATGTCGCCTACTTGGCGACTTTTTTAAATGCTGCTAAATTAACGAAAACTTGCCAAATGGATAAAAATTAAGCTAAATCAATGATGACTCATTGATGATGACGACATGGAAAATGACGACTCATTGACGAAAATTCAATATCTTGGAAAGAATATAAATAACAACTATAAAAATAATATTTTTTTTTAACTGTAAAAGTAGTCAATTCATTGCATTATATAAGGAAAGTCATGTGCTGCCCACATCAGATTTTTTTAAAAGTTATGCGAGCAAGTATTATGCTGTTAAACTTTGAGAAATAATGCCCGATTTTAAGATAGCAAGGAACAATAATTGATTTTAATACCGCATAAAATCATTTTCGGCCTGTTTTTAATAAGTTTCAATCGGAAAAAATACGATTGGAATTATTGATGTCTTCAACTGCTGTCAATTGTTCCAACTCCATATGGAAGAGTATTTTCAGCCATTTTACGTAAAAATCCTTACGTCTTCGAAAAACTGAAGTCAGTAAATGAGAAAGTATGGGGCACCTTTGGACACAGCTCACATTGGGACACATTAAATTTTAAAATCAGGTTTGAAATTAAAATCTTATTATTTTATGCGCTACTAGATGGTCATATTGTGCATTTGCTGTTGCGTTTTGAACGCTTGATAAAAGTTTAAATAAAAGTTTATCAAATAATAAAAGTTTATCAAATGCTTTTAGTTCTTATAACATTCAAAAAACTTTCACGTACTTCTTGTAAACAGTAACATTGGGATCAGAAATTAATTTTATTAAATAAAATTACATATCAAAGAAACAAGCATATGTTTTTGTAAAATCAGATGTAAAACGAACATTTCAGACACGAATCATTACATACAGCAGTCACTGAAAAAAAATGCATTCTTGCTTAACTCTGAATGCTTAAGATGAACATTTTAGACTTAAGCATTTAGAGTTACGTAAGAGTGGTTTTTTTCACTGATTGTTGTATGTAATGATTTAAATTTGCTATGTACTATTATTAGCTATGCGTAAAATAATGTAAACTGGTGAAATTGCTGTTTTCAGTGACTTTATAGTGTCTGGATAGCTTATAAAGTACAAAGTAAAATTCACAAGCACAAATTAAACAGGAACAATATACAATCAAACAACACTTAAATGGTCCACTAATTTCACATTCTAAGCGGTAATATTCTCAAGATACTGGCGAAAATAATTTTACTAAACAACGGCTATTATTCTCAAAACATTGACAAAAGTCATAATTCACTGTATCTTGTACATTGTCAACTAAACTGACCGAACTGAACTGAATGATGACTAACATTTATAGTCTCTCCATAGAAACTTCTGGAAATCTCAATATCTCAAAGAATAATCGTTCTATCGAGAAGTTTCTGGAACATTCCGGAAGTCGCCAAATTGGCGATAAATCACCAAATCTGGAAATTTTCTTCTAACTGGAAAATCCTGGAAACCCTGTGTTGAAGTCATCCCCGCGTCACGCTGACGCCATGGACTCTGCTTTCTTCGTCTGGGCTTCGAGATAAACGAAAGCGGAGGCTTCAAAAGGAATATTGGGCGTTCGCAACAATATACAGGGTGTCCCAAAAAGATTGAAACACGCTTTAATTCTTTACCTGTTGGAAATAAGTGGGCAATGTAAATTCCAAAAATGTAGAAAGTAAAGTAGTAAATAAAACTACGTTAATGAAATAGTCCTCCCATTCATTTTCAAAAAGTTACACTTTTTAAATTTTTATACGACCCCCTTAGACAAATTCGGTCAATCAGAAAATTTCTATTTGTAATGCAGAAAGATCATTAAAAAAACCACATATCTGTATCTTTAAAATAGAACGAGTTATATTTATTTGAAAATTGAACTTTGTGAATGGGGACCCTATATCAAATTGGAAATGTAAATTTGTGGCGTATCACAAAAAAGATAAAACTGAATGATAATAGGTACTATGTATATAAGGAAAGTAATAAACGTAGATATCTTTAAAATAGAACAAATAGCCTAACAGCTAATTTCTATACATTTCTATGTGATAAAAAGAAAATTGCATGACATTTTAACGTAAACATTCATGAAAGAACAAAACTACATAGATGCAGGCGTCAATTATTAAAATTCCTGTCTTGAACACGTCCATTCATTGTAATAACAGCATTTCGATCTTTGTCAAATTCCTTTCAAACGGGATTAACCCTTGTTAATAAAAGTATGCTTTCTCAGCGAAAAACATTTTTTGTCTATCTCGGAATAGACAACTTTGTTTTGTGAATTATAAATAATCTTATGAGTAACAAAATTGCATTAAAAAAAACAGTATTTATCGATCTTCTTCACATTCTGTATGATGTTATTTGGCAACAATTCACTATCTGTGTTTATAAAGTATCTGCTAATTTATCATAAGTTTGTTATCTTTATTTATGTTTAAAGGTAACAATTGAAAATAGTCATTTCTAAATTTAAAAAAGCTGATGTGGACAACACATGACTTTCCTTATGCACTGGATAACTTTTACAGTAACAAAATAATAATATAAACAATAATAATGATAATATGAACAGGCTATTGAAGATTAATCAATTACAAAATTACAAAAATCTGATGTGGGCAGCACATGACTTTGCTTATATAATGCAATGGATTTACTACTCTTAGAGCAAAAAAAAATAAGGTTATTCTTATAGTAGATACTTATATTTTCTCTGAGATATTGAATTTTCGATAATTAGTCGTCATTTTCATTGATTTAGCGTCATTTTTATCCATTTGGCGAGATTTTCGTTAATTTGTCAGCATTTAAAAAAGTCGCCAAGTTGTCGATATTCCGCTAAATTCGTCGCCAAGATCTCGCCAAGCGTTATGGACAGAGAAATAAGTTATTCTTATAGCAGATAAATGACTATTGGCGTTCAAATACAAAAGTATTACTCAAAGTATATTTTCTCAAGAATGGAACGAACTAGATCCACGAGAATGATGTCACCCAATTTATCGCATGATATTACATATGAAAAGTGAACATGTTTCTCAACAGTTAATGTTTTTTTTTTATTTATGGGATTTATTGATAAATTTATTTGGAAAATGCGCAATATATAAAGAACGGTTCATGCTAGCATTCTAAAGTTTCTGTCAATGTTTTTCTAAGGGAAAAATACATAAGAAATGCCTATTTGCATTACTTTATTAAAGGTTTTGATTTTTTGATGATTTTTTAAAAATTTCACTCGAAAATTTAGAGGGGTTCTAAACATTCGATTACGTTTAAAAACAATAGGCTTCCAGTATTTGCGGATTGTGATTTTTGTACCAAATTTTATTCGAATCGCTCCATTCGTTCGTGAGATATCGTCTCCACAGACTCACTGACACACACACACACACACACACACACACATACACACAGACTTTGAAACACAGACATCACCTCAAAAATGTTTCATTCGTGATCAGGGATGCTTGAAACGTGTTCTCCCGTCGAAAACTCGAATTCGAATTTTCGACCCCATCACAATACTTTCCTTACACATTATGTATATCAGGAAAGTAATAAACCAAACTTTAGTAACAAATTAAATATCAACAATAATAAATATGTCATTCTTAGATTAAATATTACTTACCTTACATATGTAGCATTATGTCTAGCCATATGCCACGGAGTCAATTTGACTGATATACACGTTTTGAACATCCTGAAAATGACTTGAATATTTTGCTATGATCTTTGATTGTGTATGTATGTGAAAGGAAGAGCATGTGAAATTCATATTCACAGAATACTGAAATCAGCTGTAACAACTTGACAGTCCTTGAGATCAATCTTTAAAAATTTTGAAGGGCTGCTTGATGAGACAAAATGCGCCGATCTCCATAAAGATTCGCAAATTTTTTGAAGACGTCCTCATTTTAAAATGCACCATATCGTCAAATGAAAATATAAACTAATTTAAAATGGCAAATTCGATATATTTTCAAACAAGAGTTCATTCCTTTAGTGTTATTTTCTGTGATAAAAACTCTATATAAAGAAATACAAAGGTATTTGAGTCTAAAGGGAAAGTCATGAACTTTTCACATCAATTTTGTTTATTCTTTACAAAATAGATCACGTCTTGTTAGCAATGCATTTACCAGCAAGCAGTTAAAGTTGTTTGTCTCATTTTATTTTCTTCCCTCTTAATTTTGTGGGCATCTTGAAATTTTTTGTTTTTATTAGATGCACCTGCTTATTTCAATATAATAAATTAGCAATGCTTTTTTATTTGTGCCATATCTGTAATGTAGATTTTGTTGACTTTCATATATTCTTATTCCGTAGTTGAATATTCCCTAGCTTTCCATTTATGTACTTATACATTCTTAATGTTAAATTTCTCTAATATTAAAAAAACAATTTATACTTCTGAGCTATGGATTCTCACTTGGATTCGGCATTAAATTGTAGAGTGGTTGTAAGGACTCACTAAGGAATTCCACTTCAGGTTCTCGAGATGTCACTTTCGATACAAAATATATATTTTCCTTGCAATATCTATTTTTCAGGGTCTTCTATAAATTACTTCTATAAACATCGATTAATTTGAATCTGTGATGGATCTGTGATAGATTTGAATCTGTGAAAGACCCTAGGGTATGAGTAGCTGGTTGAGTGGCCGGCGATTTGAATCTGTGTATTATCGGTATGGTTGAATGGCAAGCAAATATATTTCGCTTTCATTTTTTTGGAAATTTCATATGCCTTGGAAAGATAGTTAGTAAAAATAGATAACAGTATTCTAAAGACTGTCCTGAGGACTGCCGTCTAAAAAATTGACCTGTCGGGCTATATGTAAAATAAAATTACATTTAAACTTAAAATGGCAGAATTATTCTCAAATAAAATCCGTACCGAAAAGCTATTTCAATCTACATTTTAGCAGCTGAGAAAACAGTGATTTGGAATGAAACCATCTGCTTAGAAATTTACCTCCAACCATCTTATTTCAAATAAACGCAATTCCGATACCCGTAGAAAATTCTGAATAATACATATGAGAGTGGACTAATGTGGACGTGCGTGGCTATGTGCACAATTTATACATATCCCTGATATTCACAATATAATCTGTCATTTTCGATATAAAGCTCATTTTCTATCAATGAAAATAATTATGAAGATTGTGAAATTATTTTATTTATGTCAGAAGACAGGGCCGCCGTAACCAGTGTTTCTTTCAGGCATACATTTCGGGGGGACTTTGCCCCCCGGAGACATTTTATATTAACTTAGTTTCTATTTATGTGACAGCATTTATATAGAAAAATTAAAAACCTGCTCCCGCCTAAAATTTCATTAGCCCCCCCCCCCCCCTGACAAAAGTCCTAAAAGACTGCCTGGTCGTAACTCTTGCCCTGCCCGGGCTCACAGAAAAGAAAAGTACAGAGTTTTTACAATTACAAAAGGGGAATATGCACTGACCTCCATAAGTTAAGCACGGGAGAAGAAATAGGATATAATTCATGACGTTTTTCACCGATCGACATTACATTTCTCATTAAAATACTACATTGAGTTATTTAGTCATATAAATTTTAATGGAGCAAAACATGGTTATGTAGGGGTTTCATTTACCCCTGTATTATTACAACAGATTAGTGCAGAGAGGGCTGAAGTAATGCCGAATATGAAATATGACCCTCTCGAGTCCTGATACCGTCTTCCTTCCTGACGATTCCTCCTCTTAATCAAGTGATTTAGATGGGCAGAAGACAACTCCTTCCCTGTATAAGAGCAGTTTGCCTGAAAAGTGGTGGGAAGGTGTAGCCGGCCGGATTGCACACCTAAGACATCACACAGATTTTCGATAGGATTGAGGTAAGGTTAATATATTGGCCACTCCATATGTTCCATACCTTTGCTCCGAAAGCAGTCCTTTCCTAAGTTCGCTTTATATGGAAAACATATTGTCTACTAAGCAACAATGCAGACCGACTGGAACTACATAAAGTCTAACATAAACATCAAGGGCTTTGCCGAAATACTTTTGCGCCATTACTCCGCCGCATGAGACAACATTAAAGTCGGTGCGGCCTCGTGATGAAAACCAATCCATACTATGACACTACCAAGCCCAAGTGTATGGTGTTCCACGATATTACTGTACTGGTTGCTTGTTCGTTGTTCTTTACGAACTAGCACACGTTACTTGCCCGATTACAGAGCAAATCTCGATTCGTCCATTAAGAGAGCATTCTTCCATTGTGTTTGGGTCTAAATCGCATGCTCACGAAACCACTTTCTTTCGACCCAGACCATCCAACCAACCCGAAAGTGTTGAAGACCCAGGCCGTCGGACTTGTCCGAGGAATTGAGCTGCTATTTGGGCGGCCGGAAAGGTATCTATGTGGACGGCCGGGACAGTGCCACTCAATTTAGACAGGAAACCTGTGGGAGAAAAATCCACAGGGACTGTACCTAATGCCATTGCAACCAACGTCTCAGAAGAATTTTCAACAAGAAAGATCAATCATGCTTAAAGCATTGATTATGAAACACTTTCCAACTTCAATGCAATTTCATTTAAAAAAGTCGAAAATGCAATACATTCCTCGGTAATATTTTAAAACTTACCACAGTACTACATTGATTTATTATATTTGAAAACTTAAACCTTCATTGAAAAAAAATGAACTTCATTCAAATGACGGCATTGAAATATAAATTGCCTCGTTTAAATATCTCTAAAATGCAATACATTCCACGGTAATATTTTTAAAACTATCATAATACTACGAGAATTTATTATATTTGAAAACTTCATCGAAAACAACTGAAATAAATTCAAATGACGTCATAGAAAAAATAACACGCCTGGATCTCTCTATAAAAGCAGGATTTCATTCATTTCATTCATCACAATACTATAATAATTTATTTTATTTAAAAATTAAGACCATGGAGCTACAATTCATAAACTCTGTGCTTAAAACTTCATCGAAAAAAATCGTCCTTCTGTTTATAAAATCAATTAATATTTCAACCATATCAGCCATGCAGACTCCATGGACTGAATTATTTTGTGTTAAAGAAATACAGTAATTCTAATACAACTCATTCTATATATTTTGCTGTTTACATTTTACATAGGTGAAAAATAGGCTTAGTTGTAGAAATAATCAAATTTGAATGAGAATTTAAACTCAAATATACTGTCATTGTGTTGTTTTAGCATGTAGATGCACAGAATTTAAGCAAAAATAAAGTAGTTTTAGGACGGATACAACACTCAATATGAATTAAAAAGAACTTTAAAAAATCACGATTTTGAAACAAGATGGATGCCATATATCATTTTGAAGTGAGTCATGTGATCGTTTCATATCATGGTCACGTGATCGTTTCATATAAGATGTGTAATTATTATTTTAATTTTTATTTAAAAAACTACTGAATATATTTCGCTGAATTTTTTTTATATATTTTATGGAACAATTTGACTATTACCTAAAATTTTCGAAGCAATTTGTGAATTTTAAATCCGCTTAAAAAATGTTTGAAAAATTAGGTTCCATAGGGCTCAATGTATTTCATTTTTTCAACCCGGGTTCAATCCAAAACTAATTGGGTGATATTATTCATTTATATTCCCTTAGGTCCTACAGACCGTCTGAACAACATACTATCGTGTTCGTTAACGTGCTAACGGACAGACAGACAGACAGACAGAATGAACAAAGTCATAAACACTTTTCAACTTTGTTGTAAAGTGTTAAAAACACAGCTCCCGTACTCCACGTGAACGCAGAGATAGTTTTGACAAGATCGGAAATCTATTTCGGATCCTCCGTGTGCAATTCCAGTGCCTTATCCACAAGAACACCCCGCTCTCATTGCGACACTACTGTAAACATGCTCTTCTGGCATTGAATGTGGACTGGAAATAATATATTAGTAGTCGAGCCGAGAGGCATGTAGTATGCAACCTTCACCTCACGGATCTATTTGATATTGCTACGACATATCCTCTTGAATTGTAAGTGTGAGATCAGGATGCAAGAAAAAGTCCGAATTTCTGGATAACAAACACGTTTATTCACAAGCACAGAGTAAACAGAAACAATATACAGTGAAACAGCACTTAAATAGTCACTAATTTCACACAATAACTGATATTATTCTCAAAACATTGACGAAAGTAATTTTACAAAATAATCGTTACTATTTTTGAAACATTGAGGAAAGTCACAGTTCAATATAGCTCGTATCTCGTCCACTGCTCTCCAACTGAGTGATGATTCCTTATATAGACTCGCCATAGAAACTTCTGGAAATGTATCATATCACGTAGGGTCATCGTTATCTCGATGTACTTCTCGAAAATTCGGAATATGCGCAAAATTGGCAATAAATCGCGAAATCTGGCAAACCTTTTTCAGAATTCCATAAGTAGCAACCCTATAATGACGCCATGTGAAAAAATGCCTTGACGGTTAATTTCTCCGTCTGGTCTTCGAAAGATGCGACAGTAAGGAAGGGGAGGGGGTGCGACAGTAAGGAGGGGAAGGGGGAAGGGACTTCAAAGTGTTTTACAATATCCCAACAATATCGGTCCTGCTGTAGCTCGTTGATTGGAACAATTATAGACGTCCATGGAAACATCTATGATATGAAATTAATCGAGAGAATTTGTGAAATTTGTCTTCTTTTGTATAAAACAGACTCTGAAGTCACATGCAATAATAAAAATTACCATACACATTTGGAAATTCTTATTATAACATTTAAAAGTTGAAACTAAAATTATATCTATACTTTTGACATACGTTTATTTAACATTTTGTTTTGCATGATGTAATCAGTATTATTTAAACATTTCCAATTTATACATGCAAGCATTATATTTTTCTCGTTAAAATCGTAAACTCTGTGCTTTTGTTTTTATTTTAATATTGATTATGCTTCTTTAAAGAAACAAAGAAAGCAAAAATAGACTAGATAAATTTTTATTTCATAGTTACATTAAATAGTAGAATATATTCCCTTTGCAATGACGTATCACTCTAATTAATTTAGTAAGCAAAAGTTCTAAAGTTTTGGCGATTCTTAAATCACTTCACAGTCCACTTCAGCTATCATAAACTTTGACAGCGTTGTTCTCAAAACACGATTTTACAAGTTTATGTTCTTTTTTCTCAATATCTGTCAAACTTAATTGAATTTTTTATCACATATTTGTTTTGTAATATTGAACATTTTAATATAAGGATTTAGAGATTTACTAAAAACTTTATTTTAAAAACATTAATTGTTATGAAAAATGCTATCTGAAAAGTAACACTGACGGTTAAAATATTTTATTAAATTCTAATATTTATGTAGAAAAAAAATGAGCAGTTAAAATGTGTAAAACATATTTCTGTAAGCTATAAAAATTTTAGACACCTAGCTTTAATAGTTTCTGAAAAAAAGGTATATATAAAAGGGAATTTTTACATAGAGGAGATAGGGCTTTCCCTTTCCCCTTAAAATCAAAATCGTTTTAGTCACTAAAGTTTTGAACCGCACCTTACCGTTAAGTCAAAAGCTATATTTATAAAAATAAACGTACTAATCTTTAAAATGGAACAAATAATCTAACATCTAGTTTCTATTCAAAATGTGATAAAAATAAAATTGTATTATATTTTAACGTAAACATGCATGAAAGAAGAAAACTACATAGTTACAGGCGTAAATTATTAAAAGTCTTGTCCTTAACACGTTCATTCATAATAATAACATACTTTCAATCTTTGTCAAATTCCTTTCAAACGGGATTAGTCATTGTTAATAAAAGTATGCTCTCACCGAAAAACAAATTTTATCTTTCTCGAAATAGACAAGTTTCTTTGCGAATTCTAAATAATCTTTAAGAGTAACATAATTGCATTTTAAAAAAAACAGTATTTATCGATCTTCTTCATATGCTGTATTGTTTATTTGGCAACAGTTTACTATCATTATCATGTTTAAAGGTAAATAACTGAAAATAGTCGTTTCTAAATTAAAATATTCTTAACTTTACTAACAAACTAAATATCAACAATAATAAAATATGCCCATTTTACTTTCCCTGCAATACATGGTAGTGTACAGGGAAAGTATTGGAATCGTGTCGAAAATCGAAACTAGAGTTTTCGGCGGATCTACACGTTTTGAGACCTCTAGAAATCAAAAACACTATTTTTAGCATGACGTCTATGTGTGCGTGTCTGTCTGAGCTATGCATGTATCCATTCTAACTCAAAAACTGATGGACCAAATTTCATAAAATTATCTATGAAAATCACTTGTGGGTGATTCGGGATAATAGACCCGGCCATTTTTTTGCGAAATGGACCGCAAAAATCGCATGTATCCACTGTAGTTAAAAACTAATAGATCGAATTTCACAAAATTTACTAGATAAGTCACGCGTGGGTTATCTTAGTGCTGATTAGATTTTGGTACGATTCGGGAAAAAAAAGCCTGCCTTTTTTAACGAAATGGCCCACAAAAGTCGTCAAAATCAAAAGTAAAAGATTACTTATGCTCAAATGTATCAATTAAATGCTTGTTTAATACTAAATTTTGACGATAAAAAATAAGACCATCCCCGATACTCTGGGACTAACCATTCTCGATATATTTTCGTTTTCTCGCGTTTTTGCTACGCCACCTTTGACAATATGTCTAGGTAACAAACGAAAATTAAATTAAAAGTGCAAATTCTTGTTATTTTGTGCAATTAAATTCAGTTTAATGAATTATTAAAGAAATAAAGAGAATGTGAATTTAATTTTGCAGGGAGAGCCATGTGCTGTCCACATCAGATTTTTTGGGATAAATATTGCTTATTTTACATACATAATCTTATTCCTGGAGAAAACATGGGTCAAAAATTCGATTGATATAAACGTCTTAAACATCCTCTTTTGTGGTGATGTCTTTTTATGTATGTGTGTGATCTGAAGAATTGAAGAAATTCATATTCACAGATCCTAAACGCAGCCGTTGCAAATTCCTGTTATGTTTTGTAATAAAAATTAGAATTTATGTATATAATGAAATAATAACAAGAAAGATCAATCATGCATAAAGCATTGATTATGAAACAACATCTAACTGAAATGCAATTTTATTTAAACATCTCTAAAATACTATACATTCAGCCCTGATATATTTTAAATTATCACAGTACTACAGTAATTTATTATATTTGAAAACTTAAAACTTCATCTGAAATAATTAACTTTATTCAAATGACGTCATCGAAATATGAATCACCTGGCTCTCGATGTAAAAGCAATGAATATTTCATTAATATCACTTTTATTCCAGACTCCGAAGCTAAATAATTTTGCGTAAATTGAAAAATTTCAACAATTCTTATACAACTTATCTTACAATCACTTGTTTACATTCTGCATCCATTAAATTAGGCTTTGCTGTAGAAATAAGCAAAGTTTGATGATCATTTAAACTCAACAATATTTTAATTGTGCCGACGCGGTGGTCGAACGGTCAAGGCAAGCGTTTCCTAGCGATCGTTCGGCTGCCGGGTTGTGGGTTCAAGTCCCACCTTCAGGCATGGATTTTGTGTCGTTGGGCGCGCAGTGTTCCGACCCCCACTGGTGCGCCGGGGCAACGTCATGTGACGGCTAAAAGGTTCACGGTTCTGGCCAGTGTTAAAGACCCAGACCGTCCGACTCATCCGAGGACGTGAGTAGCTATTTAGGCAGCCAGAGTTTTGGCCGGTGTATAGGCGAATGATGAAATATCAAATTGCCTGGCCATTAGAAAAATATATATATATTAATTGGTTGAAACAGAATATAGAACCACAGCAAATACGCAAAAATAAAGTGGTTTTAGGACGTATGCAACACTAAATATAAATTTTTAAAAACTTTAAAAATCTCGATGTTAACACTAGGAAAAAAAGATGGATGCCACATTTTATTTTGAAGTGGGTCACGTGATCTCTTCATATAATATGGGTGTAATTATTACTTTCATTTTTATTTATTTAAAAACTTCTGAACATATTTTGCTGAAATTTTTTTTATATATTTTATGAGATAACTTAAATATTTTTTAAATTTTTTAATTTTTTGAAGCAATTTGCGAATTTTAACTTTGCTTAAAAATGTTTGAAAAATTAGGTCCCATAAAGTTCAATGTATTTCACTTTTTCAACCCGGTTTCAATCCAAAACTAATTGGATGATATTATTCATTTACATTCCCATATATCCCACAGACCGTCTCAACAACATAGTATTAAAATTTCATTTTGATAACGTCATTTTAAAGCAGTTACCGTGCGAACGGACAGACAGACAGAATAAACAAAGTCATAAACACTTTTCAACTATGTTGGAAAGTGTTAAAAATGAACTTGAGTCTCAAAATTATATGTTTTTGCATCATGTTTTGCAAGACATTGACATCTGCGTTTAATAGAATCTGTGTTAAGCATTAAATTTCCTTTTTAAGATTTCCTTTTTAAGATTCCTTTTTAAGATTTCCAGTCCTGGCCGGAAATTGAACCACAGATCATCTCAGGCTAGATGACTCTCTATCCATTAAGTTGATGAAACAATATCTTTATTTTCTGCATTCGAAGTTAACCCTACATCCTGCTTCATCAAATTTCAGTTCCATGTGAAACATAGAATCGAATCAGGGAACAGAATACGCTCTATACATTAAACTACTATTGGTTTTCTTTTTCTAATTTTCTATATAGAAATAGAAGTCTACACTATCATGAGAAATTTGGTACATTTGCAAGAAGGTCTTTAGATGATATCATAAAGTTATTACTTTCCATATATACATAATGTATAAGGAAAGTATTGTGACGGGGTCGAAAATTCGAATTCGAGTTTTTGACGGCAGAGCACGTTTCAAGCATCCCTGATCACGAATCAAACATTTTTAAGTGATGTCTGTGTGTGTGTGTGTGTGTGTATGTGTGTGAAAGTATGTGTGTGTGTGAAAGTGTGTGTGTGTGTGTGTGTGTCAGTGAGTCTCTGGAGACGATAACTGACGAACGAATGAACTGATTCGAACGAAATTTGGTACAAAAATCACAATCCGTAAACACTGGAAGCCTACTGTTTTTATACGCAATCGAATGTTCAGAACCCCCTTAAATTTTCGAATGAAATTTTGAAAAACTTGTCAAAAACTCAAAACGGCTGATAAAGTTACGCAAATAGGCATTTCTTATGTAATTTTTCATTAGAAAACGATTAACATAAATTTTAGAACGCTAACATGAACCATTCTTGAGATATTGCACATTTTTCAAAAAAATTATCAAAAGTCATATAAAATAAAAAAAATATATTTCCTATTGAGTAACATGTTCACTTTTCATATGTAATACCATGCGATAAATTGGGTGACATCATTCTCGTGGATCTAGCTCGTTCCATTCATGAGAAAAGATACTTCGGGAAATACTTTTGTATTTGAACGCCAATAGTCATTTATCAGCTACAAGAATAACTTATTTATCCGTCGGTAAAGCTTGGCGAGATTTTGGCGACGAATTTGGCGGAATGTCGCCAACTTGGCGACTTTTTGAAATGTTGTCAAATTAACGAAAATCTCGCCAAATGGATTAAAATGACTCTAAATCAATGAAAATGACAGCTAATTGTCGAAAATTTAATATCTTGGAAAGAATATAAGTATCTACTATAAGAAAAACCAATTTTTTTTTAATGTAAAAGTAGTAAATTCATTGCATTATATAAGGAAAGTCATGTGTGTCCCACATCAGATTTTTTTTCATATAGAGGGGTAATGCAAGATATTGGGTAATACTAATTAATGATTCAAAAATTCTCTGAAGTGAAATATGTGATCTGGTGTTGTTACTTTCCCTGCAATACATCGTAATGAGTAGGGAAAGTATTGAAATCGTGTCGAAAATCGATTTTATTTCATGAAAATATTTTATTTCGTGAACCATTATTCGAAATGACTAAAATTACAACATGCAATGAGAAAAAACTGTATTTCCACGATGAGATCTAAAAAGCAGTTTAACGATATCTTAATGATACCGAAGGTAGTAAAATGATAAAAAAATGCAGAAAGCATTATTGCAAGTAAAACAAATAAATTATGTCAGAGAAAATAATTACATTTATGAGACTGTTTCGTTCAGTGTACCCCTTTCGAATTCTTTCCTGTCTGATTAAAGAGAAAAATTTCTTTTGCAAAAAATACTATCTTGTTCTTATATCTAAATGATAGTTGATATATACATACTATATTTGATTATGATAGTTGATATATATCTATGTTGATCTTTACATATGTTTTAGAATTAATTTATATTTAATGTTAACAAAGAAACTATTAAAGTCACACACACAGAATCCGTCTAAAGGGGGCGTTCCTCAAGTCGATATGAGGTGGCAGGGAGAAAACGTACTTACCGCTCTTAAAATTTCCGTGAAGCTATTGCAGATATAGGTTATTATTTTCTATTGAGCGCTAGAAAGCGCATCTAATGAGGCAATACCGGCTACTAAATACTGCAATAAGAGGGCAATACTAGCTTAGAAACGTGAAATTAGGAATGGAAAATTCTGCGGCTATGCGTATGGGTAAATTACTGATAAAAGTAATTTTTTTTCATATAAGGTATAGAGAAAGTATTGATTTCATGAAAATTTTCGATTTCGAGATTTTGACGCCAATATATGTTTTCAGGCCCTCTTGAACACGTTTTGCTTATTTTTAGAGACATGTCCATCTGACTGTTTGTAGTCGATTTTTTAAGTACCAGATATCTGACACAAACATTAGTGGATTTTGACAAAATTATCTCCAGTTTTGTTATAGAAAAATCTATAATTAGATGTAGTTTTTTGACTAGAACTAATTTTTTAAGCCTAACATTTTTTAACTAATTTTTTCGAAATTTTATATTTTCTTAACATGACAGCACAAAATGTGGCATAATCATGCATAAAAGAGGTTATTTGCGAGGTTCAATGATCATGAAACTTAAGGGGACGGTAGACGTTGAAATGAGCAAAAATCGACTAAAAAAAGTTTTAATATATAACATTATTTTACACATTTAACATTTGCTTACGGGTGGGACAGCGTCCATCCCAAACGAAGAACCTCCCAAAAAGACAGGTATTTGACATATCTTATTCTAAACAGTTCGATCCCCCCTTTGCAGGCATTGGCGTCCATGGAAATCGCTGACAGAAACATTGCACCTACTGCAGCAGGTGCAATGTTTCTGTCGGCGATTTCCATGGACGTCAATGCCTGCAAAGGGGGGTCGAACTGTTTGGGATAGGGTATGTCAAATATCTATCTTTTGGGGAGGTTCTACGTTTGGGATGGACGCTGTCCCACCCGTAAGCAAAAGGTTGAATGCATTTTTTTCGAAACGGAATTTTGAAAGGTTTTACATTTTTAAAATGCTCCATGCGTCTTAATTTTTGTCTGAGATGCATGAAATTTGGCGAGAAGACATCTCTCATACTTTTCAATGAAACTGGGTATGCATTTTATAATTGGAATTTCTTAAGGTAATTAAAAGTGAATAAGAACCTAATTACATGATGAAAATTAAGTTTTAATGCAGAAAAATAATTTTAAAAAATGAACTTTCTAAGGGATTTAAAAATGAATACCCAAATTTGTTTATAATGTGTTTTTGACTGAACATAATGTCAAATTAATCAAAAATGTGAACAAATGGCACGAAAGGACCATTTTCAAATTTTTGTTAAAAAAAATTAAATTAAAAAAAAATACAAAATTATAACAAAATTGAACAAAAATTTAATAGTGTTATATATAGTAATGTTAAGAGGAATATTTATACAAATTTTCACGTTTCTAAGTCAATAAATAAACAAAAAAAAATGTCAACGTCCACCGTCCCTTTAAAAGTTTTAATCACTGCAGTGAAAATTAGTAGAGATACAATTTTTGCGTTTGTGACGTCATTAGTCAATTCGATGGGTGCTTGGGGGGAGGGAGGAGGAGAACATTGCCAAACGTATCAATCCACATATTTTTTCAAGCCTTTTGAAATGATGGGTAACGTGCTATAATAATGATCACTTGGACCAGGGATATAGATTTTTCAAATTTTTTCTTGTGAAATTTGTGAAAAAAAAAATCGCAAACTGCGTAAAAATGGATTCTGGTATAAGGTAGTCCAGTAGCGACACTCTCTAGTTTGACTTTAATTCAGGTATGGAAATTATGGCGTATACCTATTTTTTATCACATAAATACAGGAAATAAGTCACAGAACCTGTCTGTAGGATTCGCACCCAAAAATGTAAAGTACTATATAGATAACAACATTCATGTATCGGTTTCGCGCTTATCAAACGCTCGTCAGCTTAGAATAACAGATATCTACAATGACAGAAAGAAAACAGACGTTTAGCCGCAATTATGAGAACTGTTGAATTGACAAATTCGCTGGAGAAACGACAAATTCAGCCCTACAGCGTAGCCAGCTTCAAATTTGTTCACAATTAATCTCAGGCTTCATGAAGCTACAAAGGGCAAGTTAATATAAATAAATATTGTGTAGTACATTTTCTTTCTGCCATTGCAAAAATCAGCTATTCCATACTAACGAACGCATAATAAACGGGAAATTGATCTATAGATGTTGTTATCTACAACACTAATCCATGTACTAAAAAGTTTATAACTATTTATCAATTGTGGACCAGAGAAGTCCATTTTCCGTTTCTCATGAAGCGAAATCAACATTTGAATGAATTTGTTTGTTTGTTTTTTGTTTGTTTTTTTACAAATTGCCAGGCACTTGATTTTTCATCATTCGCCTATACACCGGCCAGAAACGTGGACCATTTAGCCGTCACATGACGTTGCCCCGACGCACCAGTGGGGGCGGTAAACACTGCGCCCAACCACACAACATCCATGCCCGCAGGTGGGACTCAAACCCACAATCCGGCAGCCGAACGATCGCTAGGAAACTCTTGCCTTTGACCGTTCGACCACCGCGTCAGCTGAATGAATTTGTTTTCTGTTTTACTCGAAAACTGCAATATGTAGAAAATGAAAACGTGCACACAAATGTGCAGAATCACTATTTCAATAATTAAAACGAACTGTAACAAGGTGACACGCCTATTTTTTAACCGCGTATGCTCACTACGCTTCATACAAATAACAAATTAAAAATAGCTTTTAAACAGCTAATCAAAGCGACTGCACTTGCATGCATTGTGATTTAAACGTCCTCCTGTATATTAAATACGTCTTTGCTATTTATATGTGTTACTTTGATGTCATCGTTTTCCTGTATTCTATTTGTTTAATTTAATATTCAAATTCTAAACACTTATATGTTCTTTTGTATTAGGATTCTCAAATATTGAAATCAACTTTTTATACTTCTAATTTCATAATTATTTGTTAAACTGAGTTTCAATTCGAAATTTTCACAGCTCGCAAACTGCATATGAGCGAGTTTGTTTAATGTCTGTATTTTGCTAATGTTTACATACCACTTAAACATAAAACCGAAAAAAATGAAGTTTCATTTGCCAAAATGTACATAATATTTCGCATACAAAAATCACTCAAAATTCACAATTTTTAATGCAAAAGACCTGCAAACAGCATTTAATATAAAAAGGTGGAATGAGCTTTAAAATTATGTATTATATGCATAATGTATAAGGAAAATATTGTGACGGGGTCGAAAATTTGAATTCGAGTTTTCGACGGCAGAGTACGTTTCAAGCATCCCTGATCACGAATGAAACATACCACATAAACATAAAACCGAAAAAAATGAAATTTCATTTGCTAAAATGTACATAATATTTCGCGTACAAAAATCACTCAAAATTCACAATTTTTAATACAAAAGACCTGAAAAGGTGGAATAAGCTTTAAAATTATGTCACACTTCATTACCCTCAAATTATTTAATTAATCGTCATCTCGGAATTAAGAAGACAATCCAATTTCATTAGAAAATATTCAAAAGACGAAAAATAAACAAAAAATAAAGCGAAGTAAACCGTAAGTTAACGAAAATTATTCGAAATTGATCTATTCAGCATCTTTCAAAGTATATCCCTCGGTACTCTTAGGATTCTACGACGTAATTTTCTTAAAAATTTAAAATTTCAGTCAAATTTTCTCAAAAATAAGAAGAAAAAAAGAGTAAAATCTGAATACATAATTTGGACCACAGGGGACTTTTTTTCATTTCTGAGTTCCGCCATTAAATTAAATATCAAAAGTGTACCGCGATATATATATATATATATATATATATATATATATATATATATATATATATATATATATATATACATATATATATATGTATATATATATATATATATATGTATATATATATATATATATATATATATATATATATATATATAT